>OX424454.1:1980048-2486795 GCA_949152495.1 Lasius fuliginosus | reverse complement strand
CGCTGCACCGCTGCACCAGCACTCTGCACCGCTGCACCAGCACCCTGCAGCGCTGCACTAACACTCAGAACTGCTGCACCAGCACTCTGCACCGCTGCACCAGCACCCTGCAGCGCTGCATCGCTGCACCAGCACTCTGCACCGCTGCACCAACACTCTGCACCGCTGCACCAACACTCTGAACTGCTGCACCAGCACCCTGCAGCGCTACTCTGCTGCACCAACACTCTGCACCGCTGCACCAGCACTCTGCACCGCTGCACCAGCACCCTGCAGCGCTGCACCAACACTCTGAACTGCTGCACCAGCAACCTGCAGCGCTGCACCGCTGCACCAACACTCTGCACCGCTGCACCAACACTCAGAACTGCTGCACCAGCACCCTGCAGCGCTGCACTGCTGCACCAACACTCTGCACCGCTGCACCAGCACTCTGCACCGCTGCACCAGCACCCTGCATCGCTGCACCAGCAATCTGCACCGCTGCACCAGCACTCTGCACCGCTGCACCAGCACCCGGCAGCGCTGCACTGCTGCACCAACACTCTGCACCGCTGCACCAGCACCCTGCAGCGCTGCACTGCTGCACCAACGCTCTGCACCGCTGCACCAGCACCCTGCACTGCTGCACCAGCACTCTGCATCGCTGCACCAGCACCCAGCAACGCTGCAACAGCACCCTGCAGCGCTGCACTGCTGCACCAACACTCTGCACCGCTGCACCAGCACCCTGCAGCACTGCACCGCAGCACCAACACTCTGCACCGCTGCACAAACACTCTGCACCATTGCACCAGCACCCTGCACCGTTGCACCAGTTCCCTGCACCGCTGCACCGCTGCACCAGCACTCTGCACCGCTGCACCAGTACCCTGCAGCGCTGCACCGCTGCACCAGCACTCTGCACCGCTGCACCAGCACTCTGCACCGCTGCACCATCACCCTGCACTGCTGCACTGCTGCACCAACACTCTGCACCGCTGCACCAGTACCCTGCAGCGCTGCACCGCTGCACCAGCACTCTGCACCGCTGCACCAGCACCCTGCAGCGCTGCACCGCTGCACCAACACTCTGCAACGCTGCACCAGCACCCTGAATCGCTGCACCAGCAATCTGCACCGCTGCACCAGCACTCTGCACCGCTGCACCAGCACCCGGCAGAGCTGCACTGCTGCACCAACACTCTGCACCGCTGCACCAGCACCCTGCAGCGCTGCACTGCTGCACCAACACTCTTCACCGCTGCACCAGCACTCTGCACCGCAGCACCAGCACCCTGCATCGCTGCACCAGCAATCTGCACCGCTGCACCAGCACTCTGCACCGCTGCACCAGCACCCTGCAGCGCTGCACTGCTGCACCAACACTTTGCACCGCTGCACCAGCACCCTGCAGCGCTGCACTGCTGCTCCAACACTCTGCACCGCTGCACCAGCACCCTGCACTGCTGCACCAGCACTCTGCATCGCTGCACCAACACTCTGCACGGCTGCACCAGCACCCTGCAGCGCTGCACCGCTGCACCAGCACTCTGCACCGCTGCACCAGCACCCTGCAGCGCTGCACCAACACTCTGAACTGCTGCACCAGCACCCTGCAGCGCTGCACCGCTGCACCAACACTCTGCACCGCTGCACCAACACTCAGAACTGCTGCACCAGCACTCTGCACCGCTGCACCAGCACCCTGCAGCGCTGCATCGCTGCACCAGCACTCTGCACCGCTGCACCAACACTCTGCACCGCTGCACCAACACTCTGAACTGCTGCACCAGCACCCTGCAGCGCTGCACTGCTGCACCAACACTCTGCACCGCTGCACCAGCACTCTGCACCGCTGCACCAGCACCCTGCATCGCTGCACCAACACTCTGAACTGCTGCACCAGCACCCTGCATCGTTGCACTGCTGCACCAACACTCTGCACCGCTGCACCAGCACTCTGCACCGCTGCACCAGCAACCTGCAGCGCTGCACCGATGCACCAACACTCTGCACCGCTGCACCAACACTCTGCACGGCTGCACCAGCACCCTGCAGTGCTGCACCGCTGCACCAACACTCTGCACCGCTGCACCAGCACTCTGCACCGCTGCACCAGCACCCTGCAGCGCTGCACCGCTGCACCAGCACTCTGCACCGCTGCACCAACACTCTGCACGGCTGCACAAGCACCCTGCAGCGCTGCACCAGCACCCTGAACCGCTGCACCGCTGCACCAACACTCAGCACCGCTGCACCAGCACCCTGCACCGCTGCACCAGCACCCTGCACCGCTGCACCGCTGCACCAACACACTGCACCGCTGCACCAGCACTCTGTACCGCTGCACCAGCACCCTGCACCGCTGCACCAGCACCCTGCACCGCTGCACCGCTGCACCAACACTCTGCACCGCTGCACAAGCACCCTGCAGCGCTGCACCGCTGCACCAACACTCTGCACCGCTGCACCAGCACCCTGCACCGCTGCACCAGCACCCTGCAGCGCTGCACCGCTGCACCAACACTCTGCACGGCTGCACCAGCACCCTGCAGCGCTGCACCGCTGCAACAACACTCTGCACCGCTGCACCAGAACTCTGCACCGCTGCACCAACACTCTGCACTGCTGCACCAGCACTCTGCACTGCTGCACCAACACCCTGCAACGCTGCACCAGCACTCTGCACCGCTGCACAAGCACCCTGCAACGCTGCACCGCTGCACCAGCACTCTGCACCGCTGCACCAACACTCTGTACCGCTGCACCAACACTCTGAATTGCTGCACCAGCACCCTGCAGCGCTGCACCGCTGCACCAACACTCTGCACCGCTGCACCAGCACTCTGCACCGCTGCACCAGCTCTCTGCACTGCTGCACCAACACTCTGCACCGCTGCACCAGCACTCTGCACCGCTGCACCAGCACTCTGCACTGCTGCACCACCACCCTGCAGCGCTACACCAGCACTCTGCACCGTTGCAGCAGCACCCTGCAACGCTGCACCGGTGCACCAGCACTCTGCACCGTTGCACCAGCACCCTGCAACGCTGCATCGCTGCACCAGCACTCTGCACCGCTGCACCAACACTCTGCACCGCTGCACCAACACTCTGAACTGCTGCACCAGCACCCTGCAGGGCTGCACTGCTGCACCAGCACTCTGCACCGCTGCACCAGCACCCTGCAGCGCTGCACCGCTGCACCAGCACTCTGCACCGCTGCACCAGCACCCTGCAGCGCTGCACCAACACTCTGAACTGCTGCACCAGCACCCTGCATCGTTGCACTGCTGCACCAACACTCTGCACCGCTGCACCAGCACTCTGCAACGCTACACCAACACTCTGCCCCGCTGCACCAGCACTCTGTACCCCTGCACCAGCACCCTGCAGCGCTGCACCGCTGCACCAGCATTCTGCACCGTTGCACCAACACTCTGCACGGCTGCACCAGCACTCTGCAGCGCTGCACCGGTGCACCAGCATTCTGCAACGCTGCACCAGCACCGTGCAGCGCTGCAGCGCTGCACCAGTACTCTGCACCGCTTCTCCAGCACCCTGCCGCGCTGCACCGCTGCACCAACACTCTGCACTGCTGAACCCGCACCCTGCAGCGCTGCACCAGCACTCTGCAACGCTGCGCCGCTGCACCAGCACCCTGCACCGCCGCACCAGCACTCTGAACCGTTGGATCAGCACCCTGCAGCGCTGCACCTCTGCACCAGCACTCTGCACCGCTGCACCAGCACCCTGCACCAGCACTCTGCATCGCTGCACCAACACTCTGCACTGCTGCACCAGCATTCTGCAGCGCAGCACCAGCACTCTCCACATCTTTATATTCTTTTATCTTAACTGTATGTACTAAAATTGTTCACGATCTACTCATGTATATTTCTGTCTTATCCAATCCGTCAAATGAAAAATCTAATTATCAATTTTACTATTCATGTATATATTTGAGAAGGACCACAACCATATGTTCGAAACGTCGTATTGTTAACAAATAAATAAACATTTTGTTTAGTTTTTGTCGTTTATAATTTTTCAAATATAATAATATTTATTTAACTCAACTTTTTGCCAAGAATTGTACTTGGTTTACAAAATTCCTTAACCACACATACCTTTCATACTCACATTTATTCCTTTTATACCTCTAAGACTAGTTTATTTTATCACAGTCTTTCTAGAAAGGAAAATATATAATCGATTCTTTTCAGCAAAAGAATCGTTAATTTTCGTCAATAATTTTTAACTTTTATTTTAAGCCGTTAAAATGAAGGGCTTTTTATATTATAATTTCAATTTCAAAAATAATAACACCACAAATCGTCTTTATATTAGAAATTCATTTAATACGTAAGCGTCTTACGTTGACGGACACCCTGTATATAAAAAGACAGTAATCGTGTTACCGACACTTCGTGCACATAGTACGGAACGCAACCGAAAATGTGCACATTGTGAGTTACCATTGAGAACATTCGTGGACATTGGCTACGTAGTTCAATGTGCACGTTTTCTATGTCCACAGAGGGCGTATCGCTTTTAGGGATCACCTAAAACCGGGCCGTGACGTCTCTCAGGCTTCTCTCTGGTAAGATCCAAAAAAAATTTTTTTTTTTCTGATATTATAGAGGTCGCTATAGTCTCCGACCCAACCGACCTGCAAAATTCAAATATCCGTAGCCGTAGTATCGCGTGCGGAGTCTTCCGTTAGGAAAGAGATTCTCGAATATTCTGTCGTACTACATTCTGAAGAAAATCCACAAAAAGAAAAATTTCGAATATCACTTTGGACGTTCCGTGGCCAAGACTTCTCCAAGATGGATTTGCCTCGTTCTCGAAGCGAGCAGCGAAGAACTCAAACGTCGAAGCCGAAAAGAGTTTCGACTAACGAAAGTCATATTCCCAGGCCACGTTTCAGAAGCTCCTCCAGCGATCGAGCGGGATCGATTGGCAGAAAATCGTATTTAAAACCGACAGGTACGGTTAAAAGCATTCAAATTTATATCGTCCTTCAATCAGCTGACTGAGTGAATACATTTACTATAGCAAAAGTATTTGTATAAAATAATTGCATTAAAATACGCGTTTATAAATTATAAAAAAAGAGGGATGAGATAGGCAATTTTTTCAAGCAAGTTTGATATGTCTTGAAAAACAAAGTATGTGAGTTTCCAAAAAATTAGATAGAAAAGCCTTACAAAATTTATCTTAGTTTCCCACCTAACATAGGATATGCAATTTAGACGCATATGTTAATAAAGTTAGTGTATAAAAAATTTAATGACAACTTAGATTGGATAACTGGGCAATTATAGAATAAGGACTTTGAAAAGCTGATATATATTGATGCAAGATAAAGATATGTTTTTAATAATGTAACAAGAGCTTTACTCAATATTTGTAATGTGGAATGTTTTAATCTTTACATAAGTCTTAAAATTATGGCTCATTGTACATATATATTTGCAGGTATAGGTAGAACTCCTCTACATCTATCGACGACTCCAGTTACGCCCCTGAGAGGTTCTACTAAGCTTAATTTGCCAAGTTCATCGCGTTCCGGTGGACATCATGCAGCATTATCAACAGGTCGATCGCCGTCTGGCGAACGTGCCAGCAGTGCCAGCGTGGGTGCTAAAGGTCCCAGAAAGGATACAAGGCCCTTGATGGATAAAAGTTATCAAATGGAGTTACTGAACAAGATAGATAACTTTTTTTATATGAATCAGTGCTCAACTATGCTCAACAGCAATGGCAGTCTGAAATCGATTACACTGAAGATGTTCGTAGAAGTTTCTAGTTTTCTGTTGAAGTTTTTGGACATCAAGCAAGAATTCACAATGACCAATTACGTAGAGGAGTTTCCAAAATGTGCGAAGAAGCTACATTACCCTGGTACGATGACCAAATCATGGTTAAAAACTGCCAATACGATGCATTCGTGGCCTCATGTCCTTGGATGGATTGGCTGGTTGGTAGAAGCATGTCAAGTGAAGGAAATTGCATTTAACAGGTACCGATTAGAAACTTTACCGTTCGCAGGAACAGAACAACAAGCTCAAAATAGCAAAATACAATTAATAGCACTGTTGGAATGCTATAAAGCTTGGAACGATGAAAGACACAACGACGAAGCAGAATTGTTGGAGAAATACCAACAGGACATTGCAACTCAGAAAGGCATTTCCGAGGAGGATATAGTCCAGGCACGTCAAGAATTGGAAGAAAATACCTCGAAATTACAGCTAATAGAAGAGGAGTCACGGGAACTCGACGAAATAGTGAAACATTTGAATGAAAAATTATCGTCTTTGCGCGACAAAGAAGCTAAACAATTGAAAAATATTAAGGACAAGGAAGATTATATAAAAAGCATTTCTGCCGAGACAAAACAATTAAATGCAGAAACCGATATTTTGACCGAGCAACTTCGAGTAGGAAAGATACAGTATAAGGAATTAATCTCGACTGTGAAGAATCAACCTATGTCTAAATCTGAAAAGGAAAAGATTGTCAAGGAATGCACAGAGATACAAAATTATATACATGGATTTGATGAGCATTTGACAGATTACCAAAAGGAACTGTACACTTTAGATATCAAATTTGCATCCTTCAATAATGATCTCAATAAAGCAGTATGGGCCTATAATAAAGAGATTTTTATGCATATTGATAACGACGTTGATATGAATTTTGATGAATTAAAACTCCCGGAGAAAGGATTATTAAATCCACAGATAATGGATATTATGAAAGAAAAAGTTGCTTTAATGAATACCTTCAAAGAATTATTGGCAAAGCAATGCAACAAAATAGACTCCGACATCTGTTCCGAGTCTACGAAACTGGAGAAACTGCAAGAGGAAATTAAATCTCTTGTTAATGAAGATAAATTAAAAGAGGAGAAATCTTGCATCGATAAAATAAAGACGGATATGAGAAATGAAAAAATTGAATTGACAAAACAGATAGAAGTTTTGAAAAATGAAATTAAAGAGATGCAGGATATGATGCCAGATATACAAGCAATAGACCTTGAAATAGAAGAGGCCAAGGATAAATTAGATGCAGTTACCAGAAGATACACATTTTTAGAACAAGCTGCCGAACCGTTTTTCGACAAGTTTTATAAAATTATCGGTGAACATAGAAGCGAGCTGTATGATATCTTAACAAAAAAAAAACGTAAAGAATGAAATTGTATCTCTATATAAATATTCTTATGTATGTAATGTGTTCATTACTCTTTCTCGTATTATTTGTAATATATAATCTATTACATATTATACCATTTTTTCATATATGGTTTAAACGTAAAACGTTTCGTAATTTAGTAAAATAGTAATAAATACAGAAATGTTATTTTGAACAAGAAATTTAATAAATACGTTTCGTAGAAACTTTCATATGTCGTTTATGTACGAACAAAATAGTACATTCTCGTCTGATACTTCTTTTTTCTTCCCTTTTTTTTACAAAATAATGCAAATTCTAATATGTAAAATATTTTTATTCTATTAATTCTATATGTTATGACAATATGCAACATCTCACATTTTTTTCTTTTCCTTTTTTTGGATAAGTTTTAACACGAATTGACAAGTTACACAGTTGAAACATACATCCCTCAACTCCGCGATGTACATGATACATTAATAATTTATGAATAACAAAAGATGTTAACAAATACTATGTAATACAAGAGATGACAATTCCCATAAAATATCCACATCTTTCGAGAGTTATATTTTATAATATAACCGCGTTTCTCGATTCTTAATTGCATCATGAATAATTAATCTACTGAGGAGTAACTTTCTAAATAGCTTGTTACAATTTCACTTTAAACTTTTTAACTTGAACAATTTTTATATGAATTTATAAAGTTGTTTTATTTAAAAACATATTAGAAATATGTCATATATGGCAGAAAATTGTGCTTCAATTAAATATTGAAATGTGACTGTATGTTCTCTATTCTGCACATTGTATTATGATTGTATTATTATTTTATTATTACTATTTATTATAAATCTTACTATCTATTATAAATCTTGGTGCTCTTCGACAGTTTCGGATTATTCATATTTTTATAATGTCCATAACCACCTCCACCGAGTCTTTTTCGTGGTCGTGATGCCTTGCTGGATCCAATTTCTGTGTTGTGCAATTAAAAAGTTAAATAGAATATAAAAGATATTTCATAGATATTAGATTGCTGATGCAATTTATACTATTCCACATTCAAATTTACAGTTTATACAATTTAATAATCAATATACTGGAGTAAGTTGCAAACCGATTTTGATTAATTCAAATGTAGGCGCTAAAAAAATGGTAAATATAAAAAAATCTGAAACAACTTTCTTTTTCCAATTTATCGAAAAATTCCTACTCGAAATTTATAAAGATGTTATATATTACATATTTTCAAAATGCTAAAATAATTTATTAAAGAATACTGTGCACGTTGCATTTATTCCAGCTTATTTTTTCCAGCTTTTATAGAATGTGTGTATTTTTCTATTATATAATAATTTTTAATCTTAAATCTGTTATTAAAAGCACTTACTCAAGTCCACCGCCGGCGGTACGATAAATCCAAATGATTTGGCAACCTTTGCCAGATCTAAGGTTTCTATATCGAAAACCTGTTTCAAGTGATGAGAATCATACGCTCTAACGTAATTTTTGAACGCCTCTTTCGCCGATTGATGTAAAAAGTAATTCTTCGATATTAGCTTCTCGAGCTAGAAACAAAAAAGAAGTTATTTCTCTTATATCTATATCACTTCGTTATATGTAGAGATATTAATTAAGAAAGTAGAGTTGCAGATTAATTTAGAGATTTCTCTATTTTTTTCATTAATCTATCCATGTGATAATCGTATTTCTGAACTTCTTAATTATATCTTGTCCAAAATGGCTATGGCCCACAGTGCCATATTAAATATAGAAAAATATTTATATATTTATAAAGAGAGCACACCTGTAATTGTATATCGGCAATTTTATTCCAAGAGAACTCGTATTCGTTGACGGGTACACGAGCTTCCTTAAGATAACGAAGAAAACCAAGCTCCTCCGGTCGCAGTATCAGCAAAGCATGACCGCTGCTACCTTCTCCACGAGCGGTTCGGCCTACCCGATGAATGTATTCCTAAAAGATATATATGACTCGATATTATCAGAATCAATGTCCAAAATCAATGTCTAATCGTAAGTCTGTATTTACGGATTATCGTTTCAATAAGAGTCTATTATATATTCAATTTATCTCTTTCTTTCTTTCACCAACAAGCAAAATGAAATATTGTAACAATCCTTACCTTGGGATCGTCCGGTGGATCATACTGCACAATCCAATCAACGTCGGGTATATCTAAACCCCTCGCAGCCACATCGGTGCAAAGTAAAATTCCAGTAGAAGCGTTGCAAAATTGGTAAAAAGTGGTGGTTCTTTTCGTTTGCTTTTGTTTGCCCTGTCAACATAATCGGAACATAAACGTTAAGTCGAAAGAGTAACGATTTTAAAAAGTATCAGAGAAGATATTTAATAACACATACATGTATACTCATTACGGGTAAATCGATATAATTTAGGAGTTCGTGATGGTATTTGACAGACATGCACGAACTAAAGAAAACCATTATCTTCTTCTTTCTGTTTTTCTTCAGAAACGTGAAAAGAAGTAAAAATCGTTTTTCGCTCGGACACGCTACATAACCCTGCTGTAGACCATCCACGGTTGCCATTTCTTTGTTGTCGTCGACTCCCACATATATAGGTTCCTTTTTGAGAGCTAAAGTTGTTATCGTTGCTACTTTTGGCGTCTGCGTTGCACTAAAAAGCATGGTCTGCCGACGCTCTACAATAATAATTTATATAATAATGGAAAAAAGTATGTATAATTTGATCTTACTGAATATTATAATATGTCACTAACTAGGAAGAATGTTAATAATTTGTTTTAACTCTTCTTCATATCCAATATCTAAAATACGATCAGCTTCGTCGATCACTAGACACTGAAGATTCTTGTACAGAAAATCGGGTGTGTTTTGCAAATGATCTAACAATCGTCCCGGTGTCGCCACGATAATATTGATTCCCTTTCCAAGCTTCTGTGCTTCGGTTTGTCTATTGGCACCACCCATCAACAAACCATATGTGTGATGATGATATTTCATTAATTCTTTCAGGACACCGAAAGTTTGCATAGACAATTCTCTAGTGGGAGACATAATAATGCATCCTGTACCTACAAATATATAACAAATACATTACTTTTTACTCTTGCAAATTTTGTACAGTGAAGCATCGAAATGATAGACAGTATGAAAAACTTTATTAGTAATTTCTGTGAACTTATTTCTATATAGGTCAAAAAGATAAGAATATATTAAATGTATTAAACGGAAATTATTATTATTATTCACGTTTAAACGGCTATTACTATCTTTTGCTTATATAAGAATAAATTCATAAAAATTATTCATGAAATAAAAAGTATCTTAATATCATTCCAATGCAGACTATATATCCATTCTATCGAGTTTACATACCATTACGAGGCATAAACTTCAACTTGTAAATCAATTCAACTGCAGGAATTAAAAATGCCAGAGTTTTGCCAGATCCAGTTTTAGCAGCACCTACCAGATCTCTCCCTTCCAGAAGAGGAGGAATTGCTTTTGCTTGTATCTCTGTCATTTTGGTGAAGCCCATGTCTTCTATTCCTTTTAAAGTATTCTCACATACTTTCTCATTCAATACAGAGAAGTTTGTATCATTCGTTATTTGAAAACCTACAGCTGTACCTGGTACTAAATAAAAAATAAATATATATACATTTTTTAAACAGAAATATTAAATATTATTTAACTACTATTATTAGTAGTTTTATTAAAAGTACATACAATTCTCGGTTGCTTCTTCTACCTCTGACTGTTCAGCTAATTTCTTCTTTTCTAAAAAACAAATACACATGGATATTAATAATTACATAATAAAATGGAAAATAAAAATATCAATAATTAATTTGCAAATAATATTAGTTTCTCAGTAAAAGAGATTGTATACGAAATACAAGCAATTATACAAGAAAAAAATAAATTAAAAGTCATACTTTTTGGAGGAACTATTTCTTCCATGTGTTGCTGATTTGCATCATTTATTTTTTCTGTTGTATCCTCTAGTCCAATTACATCTGTAACAGAAATAAGTATTATTCTAAATGAATAATGACAGACAGGAATGTTAAGAAAAGATGAGATCGACATGAAAGACCATTAGTTTAAATAAATGATTATTTCAAATCAAAACTACATAATAATGGACAATTATCAATCGAATAATAAGATTGTGATAATATACACATCTCGAAAATAATTAAATATCAGTAAATTTTCGCATAATCTTCGCTTCATGAAAGATGTAATCTCGAAGGTTGCCACGCTCTTACCTCTTTCTTCCTTTCTTTGTTGTAGCTTCGTTAACTTTGTCTTTTCCCGTTTCTTAATTTTTCGCATCAGCACTTTCTCAGACATTTTTTTAAACAGACACGCAAAGAGAGAAAATGATTTTGTCTACCAAATTTTACCACGTGTGTTCGCTCACTTCCTTCTGACAAAACGAACACATGATTTACTTTACTAGTTGGCCTTCGTAAATACAACGCGCATGTGTCATCTATCTATGCTCTCGCAGAACAGTGTAGACAACTTTTAGGATATATTCTATCTAGAGAAATACCTAGAAGAGTCAAGACAATCCTTGTATTTCATTGGCCCATTTTTTTTCCATGCGCATCCGTTTGGACAATTCTAGTCGCGCGTATGTACATTTTGAATCCTTGATTTCGAATCACATTCGAATGCATATTCAATGGACAAGTCGACTCGCATGGGTTCACAAGCACGCAAGCATCGGCGAAAGTGTAACGTTATTGTGTACGTATATGATACTCTTTAATTTTGAGTTATCCGAAAAGAGTTATCGAGTTATTTAATATTACGCGGCGAAATCTACGCTATGTGAAGCTGCCGAATCGCATCGATTCCGATCGATTCGGACAACGGATTGATTGTTTTCGAGGAAAGTACACGCATACACATTGCGAGCCGCAAAGGGAAGAGGTTCGGTTTATTCGCTTCTCGTTATCCGCGAATACTTATAGGATATAAACATGTCTGACAAGGAATCCAACGACGAGATCCAGGTGATATCCGAGAGACTGCAGGCCGCCACGACCATAGATTCCGCGTACAATAACGCGCAACAACAACAACAACAGGAAAAGAGCTCGCGGAAGAACAGTAATAATGGCGCGACGCGCCAACCCGTAGATGGCAAAAAGTCTTGTCCTGCGACCACTACTTCTACTACCAGCACCACCACCAGCACCACCACCATCACTACAACCACAACCAGAATAGACGATTATGTCCAAGTGAGGAATATTCCCGAGATCAATCTGCCCGAGAAGATTATTCTCGTTATCGATACGGTGCGAGAACAGCAATGCACGCCCTTCAAGCTCGGCACAGGCGCGACGTTCTCGCCGTTGTACATGATAAAACGCGTGGTGGAGAACTTCGTCGGGGCGAAGTCCACTATACAACCCGGGGTGCACGAGTACGCGCTGATGAGCCTGGATTCGCGGGGCGCATCCTGGCTCTGCGACTACACCAGCAACGTCAAGTCGGTGGTCAATCATCTGGAGGACATCGCGGAGGACTCGCCGGACGAGGAGCGGAGGACTTGCGATCTCGGTCAGCTGTTCGAGACGATACACGCGCGGATAGCGACCCCGGCGACGAATCAGCCGCTGTTCGTCTCGCGCGTGATCTTGATATACGGACGATCCAACGCCATCCCCAAGTTTCACACCGGCCAGAAGTATCTGGAGAACCTGACGGAGAATCCGTGCTTCTTCCTGGACGTGCTCTTCGTTCACGAACCGGCCAGCGACGACAACATGTGCGAGGCGGCTTACGCCGAAATCGCGGCGCTGGACACGACGAGTTACTCTTATATCTTTGAAGTAGGCAGAAATGCCACGAAGCTGCACGATAATATGGCGAAACTCTTGGCGCATCCGCTGCAACGTCCATTGCAAAAAGATGCTTCTTATACTTTTATTTCTAATACAGCAGCGCAGGAAGTGCACACTAATGTATAGAATGCCGTGTACATTTGCATTATTTATTTTCATTGAAAGGTTTGTATATATTTCTCTCTCATGGAATCAGATTTATTTTATCAGCACGATGTAATTTCAAGGCAACGTAGCGTTTATATTTCATTAGTAACATATTTCAAGCAATTTTATGTTTGTTGACGAGACAACAGTGGTTGCGCATTATTATACATTATTGTTCAAACTATCGCACAAAATAAATTATATTATTTTTTGTATATAGATTTATAAATTCGTCCTACGTAAACGAATCAAATACACCTCTCATAGCAAATATTGATTTTAAAGTCTGAAAGATAGATTCTAACTAAAAGATATTTCATCTTCTCTTTACAAAAATGATTTTATTTCTATTAGATTTATGCATTACTTTGCTGTGATTTATATTATATCTTATATTATCGTAGGTTTCAAAGCTTAACGAGACAATGCTTTGCTGTTAAATGGGCAGAGAGCTTGTCCTTTCGAGTGAAGGTGCGTTCGCAGATCTGACAGGAAAACGGCTTTATCCCGGAATGCGTTCGTTGATGCCTGATAAGATTGGATGCGTACGAGAACTTCTGTTGACATTTGTTACACGTGTATGACTGCTCGCCGGTATGCTTCCTCCTGTGCTTGTTGAGATCTCCCGTGTGATTGAACGCCTTTTGACAGAAGTTGCACGTTAATTGGCGTCGTTTCCTCCTTGTCCCTCCAGCATTTTCGTCCATTCGCGAATTGTCGATACCAACGCGTTCTCCGCACGCGAAGCTCTCTTCGATTCCAACGTGAATTTTCGCGACCTCTTCAGATTGCGTATTCCTGCGGGAAATTACGCGATTAACACGGATTGTACTTTGCGTCTGAAGTGTCTCGTTGACTTGCGACTCTTCCGTAATTTCTACCGAATTGCCAATCGAGATATTTCGACTGGTAAATTCCGTTGGATTTTTCGTGTGACCTTTCTTGACGGTTTTTCTCTCGAAAGGTAAACGCAAGTCGGGAAAATTTTTCTTGAGAAGATCTTCGAATTTACTGATACAAGGAGAGCAGACTGTGTTCAAAACCTAAATACAGATAAAGAGGCGAACATTAATGTTATCTCTTTTACATAAGATGTAATTAGATTTAGTGTGTGTATAAATTCAATTACCACCAATTTTTCTAAATGCGTCTCAAAGTCACAAATACATTTCACTTAGCATAAGATATTTTTTATGGCTTTTAGAGATAACTACAATATGTGATATTATTTACAAATTACTCATGAAAAATAATGATAAATAATATTATAAATGTTACGAACAAATATATATATATATATATATATATATATATATATATATATATATATTATGATAGTGTGCAATAAATTTCTTTATCACGCGACTTTAAATCTATTGTAGCATTTATTTTCACCATAAAAAAAGGTAGACGGATAAAACATCTGTTAAAAACCCATTCAATAACTTGTAAGGAAAAAAATTCACTCTGTTCCTTCTTTCATATTTATCGTTTTATTTAGCGTCTATGTTGAATTAATATTCAAAATTTCCATTATTACAAATAATATCGGCCTGCGCGGATGTGATAGACATATATTAATCTTTCTAATTGTTGCTTATTTGATTTTAATTCTAGATTTTCCTGACGAATGTAATGAATGAAAATAAGTCAAATTCAAAGAGAAAAAGAATATTTTTCAACAAAGAAATTTGTTCTTAAAAATAAGACAAGTACGTGAGATATTTGGATTACTTGGATAGTGATTTCGCAGAGCGGTACTACGTTTAGAAGGTCGAGCGAAATCGGCTCACAATTTACCCCGACGATGGTTATTGCGCTTACCACAAGTCTTAAGTTCGATCTCTGTAGAAGAGCGTGTACCGTTTCGTCGCTTCCAAACACCGGCACAACGTGTTTCTTGCAGCAGAAGTGACAGCATCCTCGAGCATCGCACGACATGCTTCTTATGCAAATGCTATAATTACTGACACGTACGTTCTTAAACGAGTATGAGGATAGAGAGTTACACGTAAAAAAAAAAAAGAACCTGTGGATCGGCCGATTTATGTCTGAATAATGATACACGGTTTCCCCGGATAAAACGGACGATATAATCGTGAGAATAGTGGGAGTACCTGGGGAATACCCGTGTTCGAGTAAAGGCGGATAAAAACAGATTCTAAATGTACATACATAACAAACATACATAACACACGCACACGCGGATAAACTGTCACAGAAGAGATAATACATGGTATCAATTATATTGAAATATATAATATTTAATTATATATATATATATATATAATTATATATATATAAAATTATATATATATATATATAAAATTATTATTATATAATATTAATATTATATTTAATCTTGCATAGGAATTTATTCTGGTCAGATTCTATGCGAGTTTGCACAATCCAATTTGTGTTTGCGTATCGATAATTTCTCGAATTCGAATGAATATTTTTATATAAGGGGTTTACGTTACACTACAACAACAAAGACTGTAAATATTTATATTCTGCGATTATTTCTATAAATATTACAAAACATCAATTTTTAACACGAACATCGAGATATCATTAGCTTTTAAGTTAGGTGAAGAGTTTTTCGAATATTACCGTACATATTTAAATATGATACAGACTCGATGGAAATATACATACAAATACATACATCCATTCCGATAAAAAACATATATTCATTCCGCTGATAATTCTCTATCGATTACATCTAATTAGATTGAATACTATATATATACAATATATGTGTGTGTGTGTGTGTGTGATTGCAATGATGTAACAACTGCAGCAATGCATCTTCCGCAATAATCTATAGGATGTCCCGTTTCTGTTGGGATTATTTTTTAATGTCAGATTTTTTTTAATTAACTCGTAATTCAGTTAACTTCTCTTCAATTAAAATGCGATTTTTTTATTTTTAACATATCTATTCCTTTCTTCTGAAGTGTAATTCCCAAGTTCTTTTTTAAATCGTGAATTATACGAAAACTATTATTTACGCAGAGGAAAAATTTATTCCGCGAACAAAATCAATCCGTTAATAAAATTAATATGAGTATCGAAGCGGGATGCATTTTGGCTGCTTTCCTTTTAGGGAATACAGTCGACACTTTTGACACAAATCGACACACGACGCTTTCCATTTAGAATTTGATTCAAACTCAATCGACATTATTCGACTCTGCTCGGGAGGAGAGTTGGAATGTGCTTTTGACCGAAGAACGCATCCGTTCCCAGTATTTCGCGATAGAATCTTTGAATCTAGTACTTATCCTTATTAAGGTTTGAATTGTTTGTGCAATAAAAAATAAACAATAAAAAATAAAAATAAACTCTATTTTTATAATATATTTCGAGTGATAAAAATATTTATATACAGTATAATATATTATACATACATTTATAAAACTTGAAAACACGTTTGAGAAGTTTTACGATAAATCTTGTAAAATTAGGTATTAAAAGCAGTGCACACTGTGTATCCGTTTCTGTGTATCGCATTCCATTTAACTGTGACAAACTGTGCTCGAGTGTGTTAACCTGTGTCAATTTGTGTCTCCTAAAAGGAAAGCAACCTTAGTATGAAAAAATTACCGAGTAGCGTAGTCTAATAACAATAAAATAATTATAATATATTTGTTTATCACAGTAAAATAAGTCATTTGTTGATATAAATGTCCGCTTACTCATTTGAGATTAATATATAATATAGTGTAATGCAAAGTATATCTTCAAAATTTCGTATAAAATTCATATCAAAATCAGCTTCACGTGACTGGGTTTGTCGCAAAATATCTAACAATTATCGATAATAAAAGCGCGAATAGTATATACTTTTTATAAATATTAATACTTTAACATGAATGTGTAATACTTAATTACGACAAAAAAAAACGTCCGTCACTTACTATCTAACGCATTTTAGTCCATTTATATTGTTTCGCTCCTGCAAAAGTAGCTCCTTATAATTATACTTGTAATCTGTTATTACTATTTACATAGATAGATGTGTCATAAAGAGCGCGCATGAATTACAGAACTCAAAAGACACGCGACAAAAAGTAACAATGTCACACTCGAATTGGATGCCGAAGATGTCATTCGTAATTTCAGGAGTTGCTCGAGATACGCCATATATCTCAAGAGACGCTCTAGTGTATTCGAAAGACGATCGTCTACCTTCGATTCCTCTCTTCCGATAATCGTTGAAATTGTACTGGTTTCTGAGTTACCTTCTACGTTCTGATCGTCCGTCAGTTTCCAGTCGCCGCATTTAGGAAAATTACGAGGCACCGGCGGCATCTCCTCGTCTTCGCCCACCTTGAAGATCAGGGCCATTCCTATCTCCGCGTGAAATTCAATGTGACAATGAAACAGCCAATATCCTGAAAAACATATATACATCAATATAACTATAAATCGAAATAATGCATCTCTTTCTCTCAATCAATCTCAAAATAAGTATTGCATTTTATTATTATATTTTATCAAGGAAATTTTTACAAGCTTAAATTTTCTCTTCTTATTGAACTAGATATACTAATTTCAAATACTAAAAAGTAAAATAGAACCTAAATTATAATAAAACAAATACAAGATCATGTTACATAAGCAACTGTGTGTTTATCATCTATTAACAGTTATTTTCTTTACTCACGTGTGAAAGTTTAATATCTCTCGCGCTTTTCTTTCTTAAAACGCGATTTATCACTCGTGCGATATTTTTAGAGCAAACACTTTAATTATTTATCGGCACACATTAATGCTCTGTTTTTTAATTTTTTTTTTTTATTTTTTTTCTCTAATAATATGCATGTCGCGAGGTTTCACCTGGATTATCGGCGTAAAATCGCACGATGGTGTAACCACCGTCTGGCACGGTCACCGTGTCCTTCAAAGGTGCCCGTGTGAGTCTCCTGGTTATCAAACCTTGCCTATCTAATTCCTTCACTTTGGCGACCGTAACGTTACTTCCTATCTTCTCCATCGCCACAACGCGGAACTGATAACCGTGAAGGTGAAACGGATGATTTGCGTCATACGGAACACCTGAACAAAGATCGTTACTTACAGTTAAATTTAGAAACAAAGCTTATATAGACAAAGAAAAACAACGGAGATACTTGTGAAAGGAGATATGTTCGCGTACCTTCGTCGACCAGAACCAGTTCCACTACACTGTTAATTTTCACCTGAAGTACATGAGTACAGGCACAGTAATCGCTCTCGCATCCTTCGACCGTGCTGGAGTTACAAAACTGATTCGGCTTAATAAGGTTTCTTTCGGGCAGGAGCGGAAATGACGGCAGCTTCATTGATATATGATTCAGTTGTGGTGTGAACACTCGTTGTTTCGTATTCTTCACTAAAAAAAAAAAGAAAACCATACTCGAATTATTTTACAAAACAATAAACGATTTAGATTTTTGGAGGAATAAATTTATATATTTGTAATAAGTCCTTTATATTACGTTGTAATATATGTAAATTATTGAAATATTATGCATAGGAAGTTTTTTTTTTTATAAATTCATATCTTTAATGTATTTAACCATAAGTTTAAAATGTTATGTGTCTTGTGGAGAGAATACTGGTATACGGAAAAAAATAAACGTAGACTTCTGTATTTGAACAGAAAGAAAGAACTGATATTTTTAACTAATTTAAAACTGGATATTTATTTTATTGAACGTATTATTCGACGGTTAGTATCAGATTGATTTCTGCTCGATATCATCACAACAAAGTTCGCGCAAAACAGCCCGCTCGTTGATCGTCAAATTAGACCTACTTCAAAATAGATCTATAATCAATTTTCAAGCATCTATCATCAGATACTTTTATCGCCGAGAAACTCGTTGCTGTTACTGGAGTCGATTCAGTTATTGTTCGACTGCCGCTTCTCCATCGAGATACGTCGACTTTATCATCGCGGGAGCGATATTAATAGACATTTGAAGAAAGCGTACCGTTTCCAAAGCTTACGCTTTAATTCCTGTGCTCTAGTTTTTTCAGTTTGCATTTCTGTTAGATAGTCTAGTATACATTGTTCGGCAGTAAATACCTAACTAAGTCCGGTATTTACCGTACAAAGCTCACACTTGTGTACATTGAAAGTTCGTACACCGAGAGAGACACAATAACAGTCGAGTCTCTGTGATTGCAAAGATATTTAAAAAACTTGTTTAGGGGATAACATTTGAACTTTACCTTGATGAAAGCCATATAGATCCTTGCGGTGAAAGTGCGGGTTATCTCTCGAGTAAAAATCATACGATATGTAAAACTGATAGTCCGGTTCTTTGGTATTCGACACGTCATCTTCGTCCATCGCGGTCAACATCGGGATACTGATGCTATTATTCGATTCGGTTCCTTCATTCAGAGCGTTCACTTGCTGAAACCGGAAATCGGTTGTCATTTTTCATCTCTTGTAAAATAAACTTTACGGCAACTTTACTTGAGAGAAGGACGTCGCAAAGAGGTCGCGAAAACACACGTTTATACACGTACCAATCCGTAGGTATCATTTCGCACGCGATCATATGTAACTTCTATCGCCGGCTCCTCCTCGGGTGCTCCTTCGTATCGAAGTATCGCGACTTGATAGGCACTTAAAAATCTCTCGTCGCAATCCATCAGTCCTCGAAATCTCATCCAATAGTTGTTTACCGGTTGGTTCATCTCGATTATGAAATCGAACCTCTCGCCGGCGTAACTCACCAGCGATTCGGCTGCAATCATTACGCAATACATAAGCATTTCAACATACAGATCCTTTTTATTGTACTTATTTCGCGCGAATTATATTACTTATATATCGTACTTCAAATCACACATACATTAGAAATTCTAGCATAATCGTTACACAATCAATTTCGAATCGTACCTCATTTTGTTTAATAAATTAAATTAAAGTAATGGTAAAATGTGTGAAATGCATTAATTGCATTTTATAATTTTTTTATAATTAACAAATAGTTATCGCATATGAGTTTGTTAAAAGAAATTATGTATACTTAACTCTAATAAATTACTTTAATAAATATCGTGAACGTTAATAGATAGTTTCGTTCATTTATTTTTTTGATGTTGAATTTTATTACATTATCTTATTTATAATGTCGACATTTAGCACCAAATGAACAAAACTGTCCTTTAACTTTTGCGATGTTTATTAAAACTCTCAATCACTGATCTTGTATAGAAGTAAGTGGCACGTAACATGAAAATAAACTCATACCTTGTATCGGTTCAATATCACGTCCGTCTGAGCTGATCACGTATAAAGTATGATTGTCGACGGAAACTTCTATGGGACAATTCAGAAACTCCGCGTTAATAAGCCTGAATCTGTATCGAAAATTCTGCAAGTATAAATCGTAAAATCGACCGATGTAAATACAAATCGTATGATTTTATTATAAAAGAAATAAAAAATAAAGCTAATCTACTCAAAGCTTGAAAAGGACTCTACTTAAGATAAAGTTATACCGATAACATAAAAATGCTACCTCGAAACAGATCAACTTTGATGTTGATGACATTTTTCTCTCTTCCCAAGTGCAACAAAGATATTTTAGAAAATCGAGCTAGACAAAACGCGATATCTTGCTTTTTCAATATAATTTTAATCAAATTTATTTGTATATCTTGCATTTTTTACAAATGCATATTTATAAAAATTAACACAGAACGGTAAAAATTTAAAAGTTTACCGGTTTTACGACGAACATCGAAATAGGCATATTGGCCAATGTCTTGTTTTCACCCTCGATAGAGATGAAACGGCCCAGACCGTTTATAAGTAAGTTGGGTGCTTTGTTATGACCGTCCGCGTGATGATGCGCTAAAAATTTGGTAAGACCGAGCTCGTGAACCCAATCGGCGACTACTAGCGTATGCTCATCGTAATCATACAGATCCTTGTGCCAGTCGACTTTAGGAGGTACACGAACGATCAACGACCCGAATACGCCGTCGCCTCTCTGAAATCCTGCGGGGGTAGAAGGGAGAGGGGGAGAAAAATATACAAAAACATTAGTCACTATTCAATCAAATGGATTAATTAATTTAAGCAAATTTACTTCTTCTTAAACTCTCTGCTGAAAATATCATTCTCGTAATTGCAACGATACTTGTTTGAAAGGTTTAACGAAAGTGGAGACACGTACCTATATGAGAGTGCCAGAAATGCGTCCCGGCTTCGCTGGCGATATAATTGTATCGGAAGGTCGCTCCAGGAGGGATAGGACATTGCGATACATAAGGTACACCGTCCATATACGGCGTGGCGAGATGATGCTGGCCGTGCCAGTGCATCGTGGTGCTCTCCGAGTGCAACAAGTTGATCATATCGACTATTATCCTGTCATCTTGGCACACCTATAATTGAAATAATCTTTTCCTAATCTTCTCGTTATTTTTAATTAACAGTCTGAGACTCGCGGCGTCTGTGCAGAGCTTGCGCGAAGAGTCGCAGATCAGACTTCGTTATCAAGTATCTGTAATTCACGATTAAAATCATACGGCGAATTGATTAGCGTGAGTCAATTACGGTATATTCTTGGACAAACAACAAAGTGATTCTATTTTTGTAGCTGACAATAAAATTGCACAGTGGTTGCGATAAAAAACGAACAAATATGTATAAAGCCAAGCTAGGTAAACAAATAAAAAAATCTCCGGATGAATCCTGAAAATTTCCTTCGAATCGTGTAATTAAATAGTGATCTCGCCACAAAGTGTATTAATTATAGAGACTAGATCTGGAAGTAAGTCCCAGCGCTGCTCTCGTGATATCATTGTATAATTGCGAAACTGCGGCGTGAGCGATAATTATGCTCAAGCACCGAAACAATATAGACAAATCGTTTTTCATTCGTTTGACTGAATTACACAAATTTAGCCTATCGAACAATAATATAAGAAAATAGCCGAAGAAAATTTGTATACTAACTTTGCATTACTCGCATATTAATTAATATACATATTAATATTATATTAATTAATATTACAGTAATTTTAATTAAGGACCAATTAATTTCCACGATAAACTTGTACGTAAATTTATTCTCGAATAATTCTTTTGTTTATTAGTAGCGGAATTTTAAAAAATATGTAACCAGATAAAGAATGACCGAAAAATACGCGGATAAGACTTGGCACTAATTTTATAAGACTAGATTCAAGCTTGCGCAACAATTTATCCTCTGATTAATATCGCGACCTTGTAAATTTCTCAACGTTTCGCGTAATTTTGGAAAATAAAAATGATCAAAATAAATGAAAGAAAAACAGAGCAGATAAAGATAGACACACAGAAGCGATCTCGGATCAGAACAGCCCCATAAAACGTGTCTCGCAATCCAACATTACGCACCTCGATCGCCGGACCTGGCATTTGCCTGTTCACGACCAAGAGAGATCGCTTCATGCCATCCGTCGGGATGCAATGAGGCCGAAAGCAATCCGTGATATTGAAGGGACAGTCGTAACAAGCTTTGCTCATCGCGTAATAAGACTCCAGCTTGAAAGTGTAATAACAGTCCAGAGGTGCTGCGTTATCCTTGCACGTTCGCCGACACGCATGACGTTTCCAATCGATGTTGTCGGCGATCTCCGGATCGATCGGCGACAAACCGAAGTCGTTGTATGCCGTTATTAGTGTTTCTGAAATCAATAAACGACTTAAAAATGTTCCTCTTTATCTAAAGTTGTTTTTCTATTTTCACTCAAATATGTTTCCAGATAAAAATGTATAAAATATTTAAAAGGCACCTTGGTTCCCCTTCTCTCTTACAAATGTTTTTCGAACAAAGGCTTTGCTTGTTGCAAAATAAAAAATAAAAAAAGCGCAGTATGTGCAAATCAGATATGCAAAGATAGAGGTGCAATAAAATGCAATCACAATGCCATTAGAAGAGAGAGAGAGAGAGAGAGAGAGAGAGAGAGAGAGAGAGAGAGAGAGAGAGAACAAGGCAAAGTTATTAATATTAAATATAAAAAAATCGCACTCACCTGATCGGCTTTCATGAACGATCAATTGAAGTACGAATAGAATAAGTAACACGTTCCAGATTATCATTCTCATTCTGTAAGACATTTTATAATTCAAGGAAAGATCAGACATATGTAACATGTTAATTCAGTTCGTTATATGCAGTACCGTGTAAAATAGAATACATATACATACATTATAAAGATAAAATCTCTCGACAAAGATAACCGGGATACGTAAATAAATTCAAAAGATATTGTGCGTCCGTGCGCCTTATATAACGCGTGCGTGTAACGCGTACATGACGGTTTATAAATCTAAACTTAGCTTAAAGCGCTGTTTGTAGGTGTGTGTATGTGTGTGTAATCATTGTACAGAAGACTTAAAAAGATAACACTGAATCGATACAAATCGAAGGAGATTTAATTTCCAATTTTCGCGAAGTTAAAAATTAATTCGAGAGCGTTTGAAAATTGTTTCTATTTCTTTCCTTAGAATCAATTTAGGTACATCACAAGCAATTAAGCAAATAAGAAATACATATTTAAATATTAACAAGCTAAAAACATATTAAGATAACACTTTATCTCACTCCGAAGAAATTAAAAAGACCTTATTTGCTTACAACTAAGACTTAGTAAGGCTTTCAATGTGAAATACATATTTAAATTTCAACCGGCTAGAAAGAGCCAGATGCGAATGATAGTGCGTCCAGTTTCAAGGAAAAATTAATTTTCATTGAAACTGATTAGTTGTGAACATATGAGGGGCACAAATTTTCCTTGGTACGATATCAAGTAATTAAATAAATCTCAATTCGAGATTTATTTTTAATAAGCCTCTCTTTTCTCGCCTACGCTTCTTTAGGAGGAACAGAAAGATTTAATTAAAAATAAAATCTCTCGAACTGAGATTTATTTAATTACTTTTGGTACCGTACCAAGGAAATTTTGTGCACAACTATGTATTTCACATTGAGAGCCTTACTAAAGTCTTATTGTTAGTTGTAAGCAAATAAGATTTTTTTAATGTCTTCGGTGTGAGATAAAGCGTTATCTTAATATGTTTTTAATGTCTTTTTATTCATGTTGTATCAAGCAAAAAATTATTAGTCTTACAGCCTTCTGATTAGAATAATTATCCTACTATGCCGTTTTTCCGGTTTTCCGATGATGTATTTCTGACTTCTATATATTTATTTGTAGAGATAATCATAGAGATAATCTTTTCTCATGTAATTGATTTTTAGAAGTAGGGAATCATATTGAAGAGACTGTCGCTTATTTTTAACTCGCTCAGTTCCAACGAGCTTTTTACTTGTACAAGTTTTACATTTTCTATGTTAAAGTTAATAATAAAAATAAATATTATTTCATACAAAGTATTCCACTTCTAGTACTTTTGAATGGTACATTTCCCCTCCCCCTTAAATTTTACTTTTAAAGAAAATATATCTTTTCTTAGCGATCACAAATTTTCAAATTTCCTTTCAGATAGTACCATAAAACCTTTTGTGTTTCTAATATCCCATAAGCTCAACATCCACTGACACGTATATACGCATTGATAAATATATTTCAACATAAAACTCGACAGAGTAAATGGTTAATTCTTTCTCAAAGAATTTATGTACCAGACGCATTTCGTTTAATTGTCGCGAACGAATGGAAAATTGCACTTGGCGCTTCAAATCGCCGATGCTGCAATGTCGAAATCCCTCTTACAACATAACACATCGTACGTATCGTAGCTTCACGAATTTAGCACAACGCGCACCTGAGCCTGCATCACTGTAGCACGAGACACAGCTGTTATCCACAATTATGCTAATAATCATCTTTTTATTATTGCAAACATTAACTTCATCGCGAATCCAAACAAATCTAATACAGTCTTTTTAATTACTTTTGGATGTTGAAACGACTTTAAATATTAAAACAATTGGCAGAATCACACTCATATATGAATTACATCTTTATTATATATGTATATGTTTCATTTATCTCATTAATATTGTTTACTTTTAAAATATTGTCTACTCGCATTCAAGGCTGTCCGATCTTATACATAAAATATTTATATGTATCGAATCACGTAATACATACACATGTACAAACATTGTGTGTATTAAGTTAATAATTAGTTTTAGAATATAAATTAATATAAAATATATCCGAATAACATAAATATAATATCAAATTAAAAATAATTTTATTCTTTAATAAAA
The DNA here is from genome assembly GCA_949152495.1 of Lasius fuliginosus. Lineage (NCBI taxonomy): Eukaryota > Metazoa > Arthropoda > Insecta > Hymenoptera > Formicidae > Lasius > Lasius fuliginosus. The sequence goes on along the minus strand of OX424454.1, from coordinate 2,461,348 downwards.
ATAGCTTATAACTTATAAAACCACAGAAACTTAATAATAATATTATAGAAAAATCTATTTGCCAGTAGAAGTTCAAAGTATGTTTATGAAACGTTCTGGTTTCCGCAGAACAAAAGTTTAAGAGCACTGATCTAATTTTAAATATACCTGGAGGTTTTACTCCTTACTTAATTTTATCATACTTTAACTACGTAGCGATAAATGTAATGAGATGCAAATAAATGAGTTTTTTTATTTTGAGTCATAAAGTTTTTAAACATGTCTCAAATATACAAATATTGTTTAACATTTGTTGTAACGGGAAAACTAGTTATATTTAACTACTTTTCCGTTACAAGAAAATCATCTCGAAGTGTTCTTTAAATATCCATAATAGAAGTCATTAAATATACTTAGGAATTTCAAGGATGCTTAAGCACAAGTTCTACGTCATTCTTAATAGTAAGGCACATGCGATGAAAGTACCAATCAATCAAATTTCAAAATTGTAAAGATTAGACACTCTAATTATCGTTGTGTTCGATATTTATCAGCTACTTTAAAAATACCGCCATTTTTTTCATATAATCTTTCAATCTTTTTTCGAAATAATGTAAGAAATTTCAGATTTCTAACGACTTACTGTATCGCATTCTTCATCGTACAAGATGCTTTAGATCGATGATGAAGATAATTGATAAAATAATGATCTCCCCAAAGTACGCGAGTATAAGTTGTGTTATTGCAGCCGATACGCGATACGTGTCGTCGGGCGTTCAACTCTCTGGACACAGCTGATATTCGGACGCACCATGTCACAAAAACGCGCGCTCGCGAAACAACGGAAGCTGCGGATCTCTTCCGGTTTTCGACGAAAACAACGCGGATATACACCACCGAGAGACAGTTTCACGGACGTTTTACAAAGAACTGGACTGACGTCGCGCCACTCGCTCGTCTATATGATACAGGAGATCTCCCGCGCGGAGGTCAAGCGTACCCCCGACGAGAGTGGACTCGAGAGGGGTTTTCTGTGCTTTACCCGGGCAGTATGGAGGATAATACTGTCGTTAGGATGATGATACCAAGCACGGGGTATTCACGAATTCCCCCGTTTACGATTCAACAGTCCCCCACTCGAGTTCGCGCGGCCAATAACTGTATCCTCTTTAGTTTTTCCCGAGCACGAATTCGTCAGTGGACTTTCCACTCGTTATCCGAAACTCGTTGATGAGCAGCAGGCAAGTACACGTGGTGTGAATACCTCAATGATTACTTTTTTTTTTTTGTATTGTAGAAATTGATACATGGAGAGAAAGATACTCCACGAGTACTTTAACGTTTTGTGTACAAATAAAAGAGGCTTCCGGCAAACTGAACTTCAAAGAAGAAAATAAATTATATTTCTCAGTTGATTTCGCGCGCCCTTCATTTGAACAGAGTTTTTATTCGGAATTTAGTATGTTACGAAGATATATAATGTTAAAATGCTAATTGCGAATGCGCGAGAAACGATGAGCTATCTCAAAATTTTCGCTAAGAAGGAATCGTTTGTAAATCATCTCAGGATACATTTGGGGATAAAAGTACTTTAAAAGTACTTTAAAAAAAAGAAACCAATAAAATGTAATAAAAACAAATTCAAAATTTATATAATTTCCTTATCGTCTCTCTCTCTCTCTCTCTCCCCCCCCCCTCCTTTCTTTCTTTCTTTCTAATTAGACTTAATTTTGCTAATATAAAACGATATTTATCTCTTTGAATTTTAATTATACATATATAATTAAACAATTGAAAATTTATCTCAATGTGTATATATGCCGTCTTATATAATTTATTTATATGCAATACAATTAGTAAATAATGATACTATATATTTTAGATTTACTAAAAATAATTCTAACATATTTGTATAAATTATATGTAATAAAGAGAGAGAGAGAGAGAGAGAGTCATAATCGTTTAAAAATATCGTTTAACAATGTGAATTTTAAATCAAGATATGAGTAATCTTGCTTTATAACTTGTTTGCGCATTAATATAATTACAAGCGGAAAAAGAAGAAAAAAAAGAATAATTGATCGAAAAACATATATCAGACAAGAACTCTAAATAAGAACAGATAAGAAATCTAATATTCATCATTAGCCAAAAACACAATTTGAAAGAACATAATTAAATAATTACATGACTAAACAATTAAATAAATACAAAGAAAAATATAAATTGCGTTAAACATTACTTTTTATATTCATAACTCGTAACTTTTGCAACGATGTAATATTTTGACATAATGATGGAAAATGTAAAAACGCGGTCTGTTTCAAGATTTCCGAACGGTAGCTTCTGCAGAAACATTCTATCAAATTTACCTACGAAATCGAATTCTTTAAATAAATAAAAAAACTTACGATAATAATTAATTTTCCGTTATTCACAGTCACTTTCGATGATCACCGTCGAATTTTTCTCGCTTTTACTAAACAAGAACAGATCACTAATTACGTATCATCATAGTTGTTTCAAAGTCGCAGCTTGATAAATCGATTTCAGAAATAACTAACATTCCTGGAATTTATCTTTCCGATTGACGTGACATTATTCTCAATTCGTCCATCGTCGAGACGCAATTATGTTATGAAAACGCGAGAAGCACCATGAAAACTCGATGATACATTCGCTCATGAATACGTATCGCGAATATGTGCATTCCTTTCTTTATTCAAGTTCAAAGGAAAACCACCGTTATCTTTGGCGAGATCGGAGTTAATACCCGACAATAACGCGATAAGTGTTGTTGGTTTCGTAAATTTCAAAAAGAATATTACTTTGGCAACTAACTTTCGCGTCACTTTGACACCTCATTTTGCGTAATATTGCTACGATTATGATAACTTCAGCTGCTAATTCTTCGAGACTTGATTCTTACAAAATATTCCTTGCACACAGAATATTTATAGTTCTTTATTTTAATATTAATATTTCTTTATTTTAATATTAATAATTTTAATATTTCTTTATTTTAATATTATACATATGCATTATGCATATGTCGCGATGTTTGAATAATTCAGAAATTAATAATAGTATATACACGAAGAAAAAAATGTTTTGCGAAAATTACTAATGGAGATTAGACACGAAAACGGCCAAATTTTATTATTACAAGCAATTATTTGATATCGTGTCCAAATTTTTATTGAATAAATAAAAAAATCTCGCCGAATAAATTTCTTTGCAGAAACACAAAATTGCTGCTAAAGCGAACTAAAGTTGCTCTATTAAAGTGATACGGTCAAATGTATTTCGTAATGAAGTCGTCACTTGATGATAGATTAAGAATCAATTCAATATATATATATATGTATGTGTGTGTGTATGTGTGTGTATTGTAGCGAAATAATTCGCGGAGTTAGCGAGATTATATATTTTCAGCGAATAAAATTGATATTCAAATCTTTTTGTTGTCTACATAATAGACTTGCTACAGATATATAACTCAAGTCTATTAATTGTTCTGTAATCCGTTAATTCCCAAAATTATTATTATTTTTTTACATAATGAATACACTGTCCTGACGTAAAATTAAATGTACACTCGTGAGTTTTATTGCGCGTCAGGAGATGATGCATTTTATCAATATTATCTAATAATAAATTCCGTTCTACAGATGCAATTAATTAACCGAGAGCGTGTTGCTGTGATTTATACGCCAGGATCTATTACATATCTATATATATACATGTAATAAACTAAACAATGAAACACACAAGACATATTAATCACACGTGCGGTATTTTTCGAAATGTTATTTTCGTTAAAGTACATCTTGCGATTATATGCAGATAAGAGAAGGCTTATTCAGACATGTCTTAATTAATGTGGCAATTACGTAACGTTACGCCATAATCGGCATTTAAACCAACCGATCAGCTTGCGCAATCACATCGGAGAAATGGAGCATGACAATTCATACATTTTTTTTAAACGCGATGTGTGTGATGTGCATGATAAGAGAAATCTTTACACAGATTGAAAATCCTCGTCAATCCGACTGTGATTACTGATATTGCAAAAAATAAATAAAGAGATGATGCAATTTACTTTACTGCGAGCTTTTTACTCTACGAAATATTCAAACGCGAGTTTATGAAACAATGTTTCTTGGAATATGGATAGTTGAATGATGCATCAAATTAATTACAATTAAATGAGTATTAGCGTCACATAATAGCGTATGTCAGAAATATCAAAGAATAAGCAAGAATCGAAGCATTGCTTGAACCGATGATTTTTCAAGGATCAAAAATTCAGTTTCACAAACTAATTTCATTTAGCGTATTTTAATTCGTTTATTGCGTACGCAAAAAGCAGATTTTTATACGCGTCTTAAGGGATGATTTTAAGAAGTGCAATTCTTTTTAGCAAACTCAATACTATTTGGCGATTCTAGCTACTTGATATTGATGCATTACTTTGCTTGAAATTAAATTTTAGGGTTGTCATTCATATCTTAATGAGATACTTTCGATATTAGAAAAGCTAGATTTTGCTGATACACGCTGATACATCACTTTATATCTATGTCATTAATGAGATAAGATTAAGAGGCGCACGTTTTCACGAAAATTTCTTATAGCTATGGAAATTTGTAAAACACCATACAAATTTTTATTAATATATAAATCTATCCCGATATATTCTACTGAATTACAACGTCATAAAATCGGCATTTTGAAGATCGGTGGGAACAAAAAAAAAAAGAGACATTCTTGGTATGAGTTAAAACGATGCCTATTTTCATTAGTCATATTCTTATGAATAAAATAATTTCATCAGATAAAAAAATATGGTTTGTGCGTTCCTTTAGCAAAAGTCTCAGAAATCGAGCCTCAAAAGGAATTCCCCGTCAAGTTTAACGAAAAACCGGTAGTTAACTCGCGTCAATCAATCGTGATGTTAAAAAAAACTTCCTAGTTTACCTGATACATTCCGTCTAATTATAGTCTACGACGTAAACAGCTTTTATCATCCGTTTATACTTGGATTTTTCGACCAATTATTGTCGGATTTATTGAGATCGAAGATCGAGATGAATCAACAGCCATCACATTTCTCAATATTTCGCAATGAATATTACACGATCTCTATCATCGCACTTGTTTCTCCACGATTCTAACATCCTTTTTTATTGATGAAAAATAATGCGAAAATATTACGATTATCTCAATTCTATTCGCTCATTCTTCGAAGAGAGGAAGGGAGAAGGAAACGATGAGCGTATAAGGCGTAGCTAAAGGAAGCAGAAGATCGATTCTCAAGATTAAATCCGCTGGATAAAAAAAAGAATCAATGCGCTAAAACGCTACAAAAAAGAGAGAGCAAGATATTACATAATTTTGGAACGGGCTCGATCGCGAAGGTCGCATAATGAACGCGTAAGGAATAACGACAGGCTGATGAATGTAAAGAAAGAGCATCGTGCGAGCATGCGAATTATTATCTACATTCTACGAGATGATCTTACCCAACCAGCCAAGCGAGCGATGGGCCATGGCCGCAAAATCAAGGAACGTGGAAAGTGGACGGAGTCCGCGATGTCTATATGATGTTTGTAGAAATATTACGAAATATACGCGGCTCAACATAATGCACGACGTGCACGTAGCGTAATATTTCCCGAGTTTCCTTCACTCTCGTAAAGAAGCGCCAAGTCATTAAGAAACGCCGAGGTCAGTGTAGCTGGAGTGTGTGTAAATATCGATACATATTTTAGTAATCTGTTCATTTTTCATCGTAAGATTTGCGTTTCAAATCACACGTTACATGCAGGATATTCTGCAATTTATTGCGTTTCGTTTCGTTTCGTTTCAATATAAAATATCTTTTTCCTCTTCTCGCGATATCGCGTGTTTCCATTTAAATACTTTAAATATATTATATACTTCATATCTTTTCATTTCACATTTTATATTTACAGTTACGCTAAAAGTGAAAAATAAAAATGCAATATTTTCCAATAATATAATCGACAATTGTCGCTTTTTAATTATATACGTACGATATTCAATAAGTAAATAATTATACTGTTTTTAATCAGATTCTTCATTGAATATTGCCGCAATTATTACGACACACCATTTAAATTTCAAAATTATAATTTCCCCGTCAAGTTTAACGAAAAACCGGTAGTTAACTCGCGTCAATCGATCGTGATGTTAAAAAAAAACTTCCTAGTTTACCTGATACATTCCGTCTAATTATAGTCTACGACGTAAACAGCTTTTGCCATCCGTCTATACTTGGATTTTTCGACCAATTATTGTCGGATTTATTGAGATCGAAGATCGATATAAAATTGATATTAATTTTGAAAAGTTCACATTACTCATCTTAATTGAATTTAAAACATCTACATGTTCTTTCTTTTTATATAGTGGAGAATCAATTTCATATATTACTCAAATCTCACCTCGCATCTCGACGGAAGAGGGAAGAGAAAGTCCGGTCCGGTATGTCTCGGTGACAGCATAATATTGACGAAAACGATGCGTAAAACGGCATCGCGTAACAACTTGCAAGGACGAAAAGGAGCAGTCTCCTTTACAGCGTAAATATCATCCGTTAACTGACGACCGCGGCGTATAACCGTTTTGTGTCATCTTCTTCTCGTATAAATAAACACCTTTCCCCGTGTATCCCTTGCGACGAGCATATAGTAATCTAAAATTAATAATACTTTATGTTAAAAAAAAGGAATTAAGAAAAATATTATTTAAGAATTGTAAATCGTAATTAACAATAAGAGTAATTAATAAAAATTAACATACGGAGCGTTAAAAAAAAACAATACTTAGAGGATACGTAAAGTTCACTAAAATAAAAATAAAAAATGTTCATATAACATATATATATATATATAAGTTGAAGAAGATTGTATGAGAACATAATTTAGGGAAATGTTCACCCGCGTTTCCAACAAGAGAAGGATTTAAAAAAGATGCGCTGAACATCTCGCTTATATTTCTCTTCTCGTTACATTCTATCGTTTTTTATGTTCATCATTTGTGTTGAATCAACGAGCTTAAAGTACTCACCACGTGCGAAAGATTATACATGAGATTGAAAGTAGATAAGTAATCAATTTTATGTATATACAACATTTTGAGTTAAAACCGATGAAAAATCGTTTCTGGATCCTCTTTCCGGAAATGACAAAAAATTAATTTGATTGAAGCGAAACGCGTACAGAGGGAGCACCGGTCAAGAAGGAAATGCCGATGACAATTATGACAGATACCTCGATTATGTCGCGCCCTCTCTGAGGATGCGGCGGAAGCTCGCGGTCACCGACGAAACATGGCGTATGTTTTGTTTGTGTGCGCGAGGATGGTTACGCGCGGAGAGTGTTCAGCAGCGGCTGCGAGCTCTTTGAATAATTAGGAATTTAATTCCCCCCGCGGGGAGACGGCGAGGAGAGTCATAATCGCATGTGTCCGGATCGGCGCGCGGACGTTGCGTGAAACGCGATGAACGCGACGAGCCTGTACGTGTCTACGTGTCGACTGGTGCTACAGGCGGACGCCGAGGATCCCAACTCCTGGACGGATCTGTACAGGCTGGTGCCGTATCTACGGCAGAGTCTAAGCTGTACCGTGTGCTCGAATCTCCTCATCGAGCCGCACACGCCGACCGAGACCAACTGTCAGCATCACGTGTGCCGCGGATGCCGCGGCGGCCGCAAGAAGCTGAAACCGTCGTGCGGCTGGTGCAAGGATTACGACAAGTACGTGGAGAACGTGCAGCTGCGGATACTCCTGCAGTGCTACAAGAAGCTATGCGAGTATCTAACCAGCACCGGGATCTATCGCACCCTCCTGCTGTCCGTGACGTCCGCGAACAGCGCTACCACCAACGGGGCACCGTCCACCATCGGTGCCACCAGCCTCATGGAGCTCATCCAGGAGGGCGCCGGCTTCAAGGACGAGTTCAAGAGCAACGCCGGCCTGTCCAAGTCCGCGTACAGTATCTTACCGTGCGTTTATACCAGCACCACCTCCACGCAGACCCAGGGAAACAGCATCCAGACCACCGAGGCGATATCGCAGAGTATACCTGGTGTGTATTATTATTTACGAGTTGTAAATCGCGTAATTAATATAAGAGTAATTAATAAAAGATAAAATACGGAGCGTTAAAAAAAAAACAATACTTAGAAGACATGTAAAGTTAATTAAAATAAATAGAAAATGTTTATATAGCATATAAGTTGTATGAGTTGTGTTATTATTGGTGTATATTAATCGATTAGTAAATATAAGTAATACATAAGTAATCTCTATTGTGTCTTGTTGCTAAATTAGAATCGCCAACGATTCGTACGGTATCAAACGGATCCTCTATATATTCTGTGATGTATGCTGGATCTGGTAACAAAATTACGATAAAACGTAAAGCGGCTGCTACGGAGGACACAGAAATAAGTCAACAGGAGACGGATGGGAGCCAGCACAGCTCTGTAGGAGGGGTAAAATGCATTCCGTCTTCCCACCTTAGATATGGGACCCCTTCCGAGAAAAAATCTTCAAAGGGCAGCAAAGTAATTTCAATAGATATTCGGTTAATCTTACGCCTTACAGGATTTACATTGCACTATAATCTTTATTTAAATGCTTAAAGATATGTGCTTCCTTCATAAGGTACACTTCTTGTAAGGTACAATAATTTTTCTGACCTATTAACAATTATAGCTGAACTTGTGATTAACCTATCTATATATTTATTGCTCTTATTTTTGTACTAATACTAGTTTTAGAAAAATTTCGAGACTTACATTCACCTAGGTCCCATAAGAAAGATTAATGCAGATGTTTTTGTCTTTTTTTACTACATTCAAAGAGATATTTGTTCCAACTTTTAATTTGGCTCTACTTCTGCATTGATCTATAATATTTAGTTTTATACCGATTTATCTTCACAAATAATAGTAATAACATAACTTTGTTATAAGCAGTCTTCGGGCAGTTTTAAGAAGCCAAGGTCAAGTTCTGCAAGAAGTAAAAGGAAAGGATGCAGATGCGGCAACGCCACTGCAATACCTGGAAAACTTACTTGTTGTGGTCAAAGATGTCCTTGCTACGTGGAAAGTAAACCTTGCGTAGAATGTAGATGTAGAGGTTGCAGAAATCCTCATACGGCAGATGGATTAAAGGTGAATTAATTTACTTTATTTAAAACTTGTCATTTATCTAATTCTTGTCTTCTGTCCTCAAGCGTCTTATATAACTCTTATGTATTTCAGATCCGTCCACACATACCTGAACTCCATAATTTACAATTGCAATTGTCCACCTCTTTGGATTGCGACGCACTAAGTGGAGACCCTCTGGGATCTGTACCACAATGTCTCTCGACATCTCCTACAACAATACAAGTTTTAAATGTGTACTCTACTCCGAGACTAGATATTGACAATGTGCCGCAAAACTTACCCGCTGCTTTGTTAGTTGGGGAAGATGCTATAGTGAGTACTGAAAGTGAAGCAGAAGATAGTGATATACAAATCGATGTGTGACAAAGTATTTAAATGAGCATTGCAAAGATGATAACAAATACTTATGGTAACAGAATTTGACGAGTGCGCCTCTAAGCAGAAAAGGACGCGTTATGTATTGTAAATAGCTTAATTGAAACTGATCTGCATTGAAAATTATAAGAATCAAAAATATGCAATTACAAATTTGCAATGATGATAATAAGCATATATATATGTTTGTGTGTATGTGTTTATTATCATCTATATATTTATGTAAATATTTTGTACATGATATGAAAGAACTGAAAAATTTAATTGGATGTTTAACACGTTCCATGCCACGTGGGACGCCCCCACTGGACTTTCCGTTCAAGCCGTTTAATATTTTTGCTATTAAATGCAATACTATTATAAAATATTTTATAAAATCATGTATTGATGCCTAAATATGCATAGTACAAGTTGTCATACTGTATGTGGAGCGCATGCGCTCCACATGTATTTGTTTAAATATTCTTAAGCTACATATGTCAAGACTCGTTATTTCATTCATTGTTGTATCAGCCTAACAAGCACTTGATTACAGTCATTATGATAATATATATGACGAGAGAATTATACATTTATTTTCATGTATAAAGAAGGAAAAAACAGAGGGAAATATGATATGTACGAATATATAAAACAAATATCCACTTGTATATTTATAGAACAATGAGACTATATATAATTATTATACATAACTCTTTCTTTTTATTTTATAGCAATCATGTTATATGTTCTTTTTATTTATTTTGCTCTGTAGAGCACTTTGAACGTTACACTTTTTTCTTAATATATAATTATCATTTTTGCAATCTTATAAATATTATGTCATAAGCAAAATTATGAGCCTCGACAATATGAGGTGACCAACGCGACATGAACAGAAAGTCACCAAAAATCAGTCTGGCACAGAACATGTTAATCACAATGACAGTCAATTTTGTCTGTAAGATTAATTCGTTATGATTTAGCATCTGTTATTTTATTACATATAATGCGTTATATGCATTAACATGTTTTAAAAATGTGCAAACGATTATAACTTTTACTGAATATTGTTTCGTTAATTGTATAGTATAAAAGGCAAGTTTCATACATAAAAATATTTCTCACATGCCGATTGACTATATGTGTAAATATATGTATATTCACATAATTCTAATAATTTTCTATGTAAATATATATTTTGTTCATATTTTATATAGATATGTTAATTATATAACATTGCACATTTTATAGATGAAATGAATACACATGAATATACATTGAAACAAATTTTGAGTTCATATATGTATTCTAAATAATATTAATCTGTCCACATTCAACAATTTGTGAACATTATATAGCTGATGCTGAAGCTACAAACACAAATTCTCTGTAAGAATTAGTTGAAGCAAGGCCAGCTAAATTTAAATATAAAAGCTGATGAATTGAATATTTACGTGTCAAAAGATATCTCGTCGTCAACTTGCCAGTTGTACATACAATGTGACAAAAAGATCGTTATCTATTTTGCATACTGATTTTTACAATCCCTAAGTATAAAACGCAAAAGGTGTGTGGGGTGGCAACCTGTTAAATTTTCCTACAATTTAAGATTGCATCGAAATAATGTGACAAATACTCTAAGTAAGCTGCGTATACTAACAAAGAATAATCTAAGTAATAAACGAGAGATAAGGTCTATACGTAATTCAGGTTGTAAAAATTGTTTATGTTACTTTAGAAAGTTGAGGATATAATTAGATAAATGCCTAGTTTTTATTTGCCTTGAAATTTCACTCGAAAGCAGATTTGTGTTAAGTAGCGTTACTATCAGGGTTGGATTTTTCCAATAATCACTACAGATATGGATTCTGAGAGGTGGCAAATTCTTAAAAAACTACTATTAATAAAAAATATTAAATAAAGTGAATAAATCTTCTAAATAAATCTTAAAAATAAATCTTCTGGATTTATCTTTCTGGAAAATAAAAGTTGATTTTTTTATCATATCACCTTTCAAAAGAAGGATAAATATAATTTTATTTACTTAATATAAAAAATTTATTATAAAGAAAAAATATCAATAAGAATTCTTTTATTCTTTATTAATAAAAAAAATTCTTAAGTTTATTATATATAAATGCTTTATATATATATATATATATATATATATATATATATATATTAATAATAAAAATTTTATTTTTTAATAATAATTTTTTTTGCTATAAAATTATATACGTTATTTATAAAATATGTTACAACGCGACGTGTCACCGACCAGAGGGATAGCAATAAAGAGTATAAGAATACAAAATACTCTATTTATAATACGGCAATTAATATATAAATGTCAAAATTTATTTATTTATATTTATTTTATTTCTTATTATTGTATATGATATGTATATTACTTATTTTTGTTACACATATGTGGAAATTATTTAATAAATTATAAATATATAAAAATATATGCGGATAATATCCTTTTTCTCGAGCAACACTATTTATGTGCCTATAGGCAACAAAGAGTTAAATCCAATCCTGCGCGCGTGTGGTGACTATATATATATATATATTTATTACATAAAATTTATAATAATTATATATATTATTATGTATAAACGGTATCTTATGTCAAAAAGACGTGTAAGCTGTATTTTTCAGAGATAATTCTGTTAAATTTTGTAATATAGACGATATCGAGAATAGCAAATTTTAGAATTATAATTCACTCGAGTATCGAATGTGTTAATTACTCATTATATTTAAAGCGTGCGCGAAAGATTAGTACAAAATTACTAAGTGTATGTAGAATATTTTTTAATTTCTACGTGTGTATGCGTGTATGCATGTATGTATGTGTGCACTCTTCTAAAGCATCTATGAATTCATCAATTGTTGCTCATGTGTAATCATGCTTGGATACAAATAGCGTACATCAATCCTTCCACAATAGTCAACACAATAGCATACACTCTCACAGCACATAAATGATCTCATAGTTTGCAATAAGACAGTTCATCAAACGTGGAAAGAAGAAGATATTGATAAAATAAATACATATGTATATGCGTATGGGCTAAATCTTTTGTAAATATTATGAATAAGAAAATTTATACAGTACACAATCCATGTACGCATAAAACTAAGGCAATATGCAATAAAGCTCAGCATAAGATAAAATTAATGCAAAAATGTAATATTATATATTTTTATATGTAAAAGTAATATTTTATCTAATTGATTCACTATTTTAATTCACTCAAAGTGGTGTAGCTTATAATTTTGAGAATTACACACAAATATATAAATAGTAAATTAAATCTTTCTCTCTGTTTGTTAATTTTATCTTATGTAAAGCTAAACAAATTGGGAATTGTTTAAATTATTTAAATTATTTAATCCATTTGTGGCAAAAAAAAACGAATTGGAAGAAATCGCAAATTTCTAAAACCAATTGTATTAGGTATCGCATAATGCATTTTAATCAACATTAATTACTATGTTTCATATGAATGTATATATTAAAGACAAAAACAGCAGTCGGGACCTAGCTTAAATGATATATTCAGGTATAATTGAGGAGTGACTTTAAAAATATTGGTCATAAATGATCATAATTTAATCATCGATAAAGCATAATATTTATAGTAAATAGTAATGATAATACAATGTGCAGAATAGAGAACATACATATAAGTCACATTTCAATATTTAGTTGGAGCACTATTTCCTGCCATATATGGCATATTTCTAATATGTTTTTAAATAAAATAACTTTTAAATATTCATATAAAAATTGTTCAAGTTAAAAAGTTTAAAGTGAAATTGTACAGCAACCTAATTAGAAAGTTACTCCTCAATAGAAGATCAATTACTCATGATACAATTAAGAATCGTAACGCGGTTATATTGTAAAATATAACTAATTCTCGAAAGATGTGTGGATATTTTATTAGAATTGTCATCTCTTGTATGTAGTATATACATAGTATTCGTTAACATCTTTTGTTATTCATAAATTATTAATATATCATGTACGTCGCGGAGTTGAGGGATGTATGTTTCAACTGTGTAACTTGTCAAATCATGTTAACTTATCCGAAAAAGGAAAAGAAAAAAAATACGAGTTGCATATTGTCATAACATATAGAACTACTAGAATAAAAATATTTTACATACTAGAATTTGCATCATTTTGTAAAAAAAGGAAAGAAAAAAGAAATATAAGACGAGAATGTGCTTTTTTGTTTGTACATAAACGACATATGAGAGTTTCTACAAAACGTATTTATTAAATTTCTTGTTCGAAATAACATTTCTGTATTTATTACTATTTTACTAAATTACGAAACGTTTTACGTTTAAACCATATATGAAAAAATGGTATAATATGTAATAGATTATATATTACTAATAATACAAGAAAAAGTAATGAACACATTACATACATAAGAAAAAATATTTATATAGAGATACAATTTTATTCTTTACGTTTTTTTTTGGTTAAGATATCATACAGCTCGCTTCTATGTTCACCGATAATTTTATAAAACTTGTCGAAAAATGGTTCGGCAGCTTGTTCTAAAAATGTGTATCTTCTGGTAACTGCATCTAATTTATCCTTGGCCTCTTCTATTTCAAGGTCTATTGCTTGTATATCTGGCATCGTATCCTGCATCTCTTTAATTTCATTTTTCGAAACTTCTATCTGTTTTGTCAATTCAATTTTTTCATTTCTCATATCCGTCTTTATTTTATCGATGCAAGATTTCTCCTCTTTTAATTTATCTTCATTAACAAATTTAATTTCCTCTTGCAGTTTCTCCAGTTTCGAAGACTCGGAACAGATGTCGGAGTCTATTTTGTTGCATTGCTTTGCCAATAATTCTTTGAAGGTATTCATTAAAGCAACTTTTTCTTTCATAATATCCATTATCTGTGGATTTAATAATCCTTTCTCCGGGAGTTTTAATTCATCAAAATTCATATCAACGTCGTTATCAATATGCATAAAAATCTCTTTATTATAGGCCCATACTGCTTTATTGAGATCATTATTGAAAGATGCAAATTTGATATCTAAAGTGTACAGTTCCTTTTGGTAATCTGTCAAATGCTCATCAAATCCATGTATATAATTTTGTATCTCTGTGCATTCCTTGACAATCTTTTCCTTTTCAGATTTAGACATAGGTTGATTCTTCACAGTCGAGATTAATTCCTTATACTGTATCTTTCCTACTCGAAGTTGCTCGGTCAAAATATCGGTTTCTGCATTTAATTGTTTTGTCTCGGCAGAAATGCTTTTTATATAATCTTCCTTGTCCTTAATATTTTTCAATTGTTTAGCTTCTTTGTCGCGCAAAGACGATAATTTTTCATTCAAATGTTTCACTATTTCGTCGAGTTCCCGTGACTCCTCTTCTATTAGCTGTAATTTCGAGGTATTTTCTTCCAATTCTTGACGTGCCTGGACTATATCCTCCTCGGAAATGCCTTTCTGAGTTGCAATGTCCTGTTGGTATTTCTCCAACAATTCTGCTTCGTCGTTGTGTCTTTCATCGTTCCAAGCTTTATAGCATTCCAACAGTGCTATTAATTGTATTTTGCTACTTTCAGCTTGTTGCTCTGTTCCTGCGAACGGTAAAGTTTCTAATCGGTACCTGTTAAATGCAATTTCCTTCACTTGACATGCTTCTACCAACCAGCCAATCCATCCAAGGACATGAGGCCACGAATGCATCGTATTGGCAGTTTTTAACCATGATTTGGTCATTGTACCAGGGTAATGTAGCTTCTTCGCACATTTTGGAAACTCCTCTATGTAATTTGTCATTGTGAATTCTTGCTTGATGTCCAAAAACTTCAACAGAAAACTAGAAATTTCTACGAACAGCTTCAATGTAATCGGCTTCAGACTGCCATTGCTGTTGAGCATAAACGAGCACTGATTTATGTAAAAAAAGTTGTCTATCTTCTTCAATAAGGCTTTTTGATAATCCTTATCCATCAAGGGCCTTGTATCTTTTCTGGGACCCTTAGCACCCACGCTGTTGGCAAGTTCGCCAATTGGCGATCGGTGACCTGTTGATAATGCAGCATGATGTCCACCCGAACGCGCTGAACTTGGCAAATTAAGCTTAGTAGAACTCAGGGGTGTAACTGGAGTCATCGATGGATGTAGAGGAGTTCTACTTATACCTGCAAAATATATATGTATAATGAGCCATGATTTCAAGATTTATGTAAAGATTAAAACATTCCACATTACAAATATTGAGTACAGCTCTTGTTACATTATTAAAAACATCTTTATCTTGCATCAGTACATATCAGTACATAGCAGCTTTTCAAATTCAAGTCCTATTTCTATAATTGTTCAGTTATCCAATCTGAGTTGTCATTGAATCTCTTATATACCATAACTTTGTACATACGTGTATAAATTGCATATCCTAATATGACTGGGAAACCAAGATAAATATTGTAAGGCTTTTCTCTTTAATTTTTTTGGAAACTCACATACTTCATGTTTTTCGAGACATAAAAATCAAACTTGCTCGAAAAAATTGCCTATCTCATCCCTCTTTTTTTATAATTTATAAACATATATTTTAATGCAATGATTTTATACAAATACTTTTGCTATAGTAAATGTATTTTATATGTATGTACACATATATATTTGCTTGCATAAAATCATTGCATTAAAATATGCATATATAAAAAACGAACAAGAGCAATAATTTTGTTTCGGGTAGATTCGGTATCTACGCCTCGAAATACAAAATATATGAGTTAAAAAAACAGAGAAAAAACTTGTATAGTGAACATTTACTCTGTTATTGTTATTCTCTACCTGTTATTCTCAGTCAGCTGATTGAAGGACGATATAAATTTGAATGCTTTTAAGCGTAATTCTGTACCTATCGGTTTTAAATACGATTTTCTGCCAATCGATCCCGCTCGATCGCTGGAGGAGCTTCTGAAACGTGGCCTGGGAATATGACTTTCGTTAGTCGAAACTCTTTTCGGCTTCGACGTTTGAGTTCTTCGCTGCTCGCTTCGAGAACGAGGCAAATCCATTTTGGAGAAATCTTGGCCACTGGAATATCCAAAGCAATATTCGAAATTTTCCTCTTTGTGGATTTTCGTCTTTAGAATGCAATATGACAGATATTCGAGAATCTCCTTCTTGACGGATCTCCGTCAAGGGACGTAATATCACGGATATTCGAATTTTACAGGTCGGCGGGAAGACTATGGCGATCTCTGTCTGTCAGCCGTGAATTACGGATTCGCAGTGTATGAGCTTTCCTGAAAATGTTTGATTGCATTTGATATACGATAAAGATTTTGTTGAACGTAATTGATTGGCTGCTGATGCAAGACATTTTCGAAACTCTAGATATTCTCTATCCAGCAGCCAATTGATACGTTTGATGAATTGTTTGATTGACCAATCAGTATAAAGAAATCTTTTTCCTCTTTTGCTAAAAAGAACATATTTTTATATAATTTTTCTATGTGTTAATATTTACTTATAATGTAAACAGAGTATAAATTGTTGAACATGATAATTATTAATGATTGATACATTTGAATATATAATTAATATATTTTATGACGCCAATCGAACATCATATTAATGTATAATTAGCGACCGGTATATCTATAAAGAGATATCTATGGATAAATTTCATGTCCTCGTGTAATTTGTTATAATAAACAGAATCTGGAGCACAATGCTAAGAAAGTTGTTTAATACTTTTGTTAAGATCCAAAAACCGCAGGTAAATCTTATGCATTGTATGCTAAGAGAGAGAGAGAGAGAGAGAACACTTTGCAATTGTAGAGGTTAATAACTTTTATATAGATACAATGAATAACTTTGCAATTAAAAATCATTAAATAAAATGCGTCCTACATTTTATCTATCATATATATATTTTCGCATTATATATGTATATCATTTAATTTTTTGTTATATATGTATATATTATTTTTCTAAGAAATTTTAAATTTTTTTCCAAAGTTTAATGTTCTCTTTATTTTATCTTAAACTGCAGGTCTGCAAGCATTGGAGATCAAGTACAATTGCTTTTAAAACAAACAGTATGTGTACTGATGCTATGAATGTAGATTCTTTCTCTGTAGAGGATAAGGAGAAAATACTCCAAATAATAAATTGCAAAAGCACTGAAGACCTATTGCAGTGAGTTAATTATTTTGTATAAGAGAATGTCCCATTTCACAAAGTCAATTTCTGCTTATCTATTTATTGTTGAAATTATATTTATGTCAAGGTATTCCATTACTAAGAAGCGTGCACAGAGTTTAGAATGCTATCGTACAAATAATGGTCCCTATAACTCAGTGGAGGATTTATTACAAGTTAAGGGTATGAATAACAATTGTCTACACAAGTTCTATAAATCGATCGTATGTGGCAAGAAAAGAACGGGCCCTAAAAAAATCACACGAGGCTTAGTCCTAACACCAAAAACTACTAATCAGAAGGTACAAGAAATCATACTTAATTTTCAAATTGAAATATTGTATTATATATATTATTATCTTTTTTCTCTTATTCCTGTGCGATCAATTCTATATGAAATATTGCAGGATGTCAATACAGTATTAGGTATTTACATAGGTACAGATATGATAAGTTGGTCATTGTTAAATCGCGATTGCGAAGTATTACAATGGAGTTACAAGTGCTTTCCACAAAGTGGATTGAAAGAGAATATTCATTCTTTACTTCAAATAGTAAGTAATCACAGAAAATTATTAACACAATTATTGTAATTAATTTTATTGTATAATTTAATTATTTCTGTGCTTTTCAAGTTTTTTTTATTATGCATTATAAACTGATTGTTAGTAAAAAAGCCTATTGTTTAAAGATCTTGAATTGACCATCAATTGTAGAATTAATATTTGGAATCAACTATCTATTTTTATTTGTTTTTAAGATATTACCAATAGTTGCAAAATTACCAAAGGCTGATCGATATATAATGCAGGAGATTGTTGGTAAGATGGGCTATCACAAGGACCGCCCACTTTATCAGGCTTATGTGCAAGAATCTGTGATAACTGCTATCATTCTGTCGTACCTGACGACATCAAATAGTAAATTTAACAGTATGAAAATGATTTTCTACACAGATAGTTATATTAATACTAGAACGATTAAAATGCATGATTATGTTATTGAAAAAAGAAGAAAAAATTGTTTCCTTCTTTCTATATAAAGCAAAAGAATTAATTGCTGAATAATAAGAGAAACATGGATTTTTCTTTCTTAATTTACATTAATCATTGTTTTTAAAAATATAAGTTTAGTGATTAAAGAGATAGATTATTCCTAAAATGAATAAAAAAGTTTCTAGTTGTAACTGTAATTAAATCGAAAAAAATAATCACTTTTATCCTTCTAATATTAGTAATATTTCTTATATATTTCAAAAGAAAGATATAACATAAAAGCATTAAATTTTTCAGATACCACAGAGTTTATAACAAGTAATGTCTTTATACTGCGCCAGCGTATTTTACCAAAAATCTACGGACTCATAGTTGGTGACGAAGTTATAGCTACAAAATATATAATGGAAAAGCTACTGCAGGAGAGCGACAGACTGATGAAAACCAAAGAACGCCTGCCGAACGTATTAATAAATACAGAATTAAGAAACATGTACAATGCGCAAAATCCTGGCTATCAAGAGCAAATTAGTTGGTCTTTATTGATAGCATTAGCTTTTCTAGAATTGGTTGTACATCAAAGAACTGATATGATCGTTCGAAGCGATGTATAAAGTCTATTGCTTATAGTTATCTAATAATGTCAGGAAGAGAATGATATTAATATTAGTAAATTGATATTATATATTATCGTTAACAGAGCTAATAAAGGATATTTTTTGTAATTTTGAATCTAAAAAGAAAAAGTAAATCCGAAATTATCGGTTACATTTGAGAGAATTATGAATAAAAATAATAGTAATAAATACGATAGACTCTTTCTGTACAGGTCTATTCATTTATTATATCGTCACGTTTCATTATGCTATCTATTTCCAAGTATGTATTGTTGCTCGCTGCTCGGATACAAACTCGCATCCGTTTATTTCATATAAGATTGTATATAGCGGTATATCGCGCGGCATTTGCGACAAAAATAGAATTATCCGGACGATGTTTGCAAAAAACGATCGAGCGAGTATACGAGAGCAAGACGATGAGCGGTGGCTGCCTCGCCTGATCCGATACGAGAAGCTTCTCGGTGAAATGAAATATACATCTTCATACATTCCGTAGATTTTGTACAGAATTTTTCTCGTGCTGAAATGCATGATATTCGAATCACGACTCGTGAGATACAGTTACGGGGGACATTTAAGCGCCGCTGCTTAATCGGGCAGTGATACTGCAATGTGTAAAAAAAGAAAATACTTGTGTACGAAAATGGTGATCAAGCATAAAGGGAAACACACCAAATTTTTATTTTTCATTCTATGTATCTAAGACTTGACTTTGGTTTACAACCGCGCTTAGGCTCCATCACGAAAATACGTACATGAATGTATGTACATGAACGCTTATACGCGATGAGACGTGTCCACATAAGGATATCGCAGAAAAAAATTTGGAAGCTGTTTAAAGTTGAATGTCAATCATTAATATATATATATATATATATATAAATAACAGATTGCACGAAGATGATCGTAGAGGACTGTGACCTAATTTAGGAGAAACTTCTTCTTGTTCTGATAAATAGAACACATTACTGCTTTTGAAACAGCATCCAATTTTCTACGACATCCTATATGAGAAAATGAGTAATAATAATTACATCATCTGTATGTACGAACAAGATTATTCGATTAATTCTGACGTTTTGGTAATGGCTACGCGTGCCAAAACCAGTATGTGTTATTGCACGTGTAGAGATATGTATTTGTCGCCAGGAATTTATTTCCAACTTTTTTCAATCCTTTATCGAGCAGAAAATTAAATGTTAAGAAAAACATTTAGCTATATTCGTAAGAAAGAATTAGCATGATAGTTAATAATCGTCTAAATTAAGATTTTCTAAATAAAATTCAAATCGCGTTGACTAACACGCGCGCGAGTAATTATAGATAATTAAAATATCTGCTTGCGAAAACGCTGCCACTTGCACGCGAATCAATGTGTGACGGTCAGAATTGATCTACAATTGAATGAGAAACGTAATTAGCTATTAAGTATCGTTAAATTCCAGGCATGTAAAAAAAATGAGCACGTTATCTCCAATTTTCAGTTATCGATTGCTCCATATAACGCATAATTATTACAAACATTTTATGTCTCTGCGGCGTGAAATTTATTTCACATAAATGAATTTTATATTATAAAAAAACGAGAGGAAAAGAGACGCATGGACGACATATGATCGCGCATCTTACAGATTTATATTACAAAGCGTGCGCAAGTACTCCGTTTAATTTACCCTTCGTCCTTCGATTATATATATTATCTCCGGGTTATATTTATGTATTGTACGTAGATAAACTTGTGCTGCATTCACAGAGCATACAGAAAATCTTTAATAAAATCTATTTAACTCTCGATATATTAACAAATTATATATGGACATACATCTGCATCGTATCGTACAATAAATCGATCCGTCTGCATTGCATTCGGCTCTCGATTACTTTGAATCGCATCGCCGCCAGATTTTAACACAATTTATATAATTATTAGAATGATACCCGATCAGACCAGCTGGAAACGAGTGTCGACATATATACTGATATTTTATATATATATATTTATATATGTATATGTGTATATATACCTAATGTATATATATATATATATATATATATATATATTAGGTATATACACTATATACCTAACAATTGTATATATTATATACTATATGCATACAGAGTATCCCATATAGATAGAATACATATCCGGAAATTTTGTGTCAAAAGGAAAAAGATGCTTACATTGTGACAAGGAATACAGTAGTATCGGTTTGTATCCTATCTATGTGAAACACCCTATATATATATGTGCATATTTCATTATACAATACTATAGCACATTGCAAAACGAGGGGCATTAAGTACGTACATTACTAATTCGTATAATTTACAACACTCTGTTATAACTAGAAACGTTCCTATTGCATGCATATGTATAAAATCTATTCAGTTTAAATATACAGTTCAGGGAAGGGCCGTATTTCAAACAATATTATCTGACAATGGAAAAAAATTTTGGATATAATAACGGATAGATCCGCATGTTCGATAAAAAAATTCTTTATAAAATTTTGTTGCGTAAAACAAATGTATCCCGATTATTTCGCATTTAAAAAAAGGCTACGCATCTATATGCGGAGATCTCCTCTTTTTTTTGTCGTTTTTTCTTCTCCGAAGATATAAAGATTTTTGATCCGTCAGGTGGATATGTGTCATCGAACGGGTTACAAAGTAGAAAATACTTTACAATTTTACTGTTTTTATTTTAAACGATACGTATAATTAATTCCGAAAACAAGACTTCTCGATTACATCACTAATGGAACACAAAGAGACTATTCTGATGTTATATCCGCTAATATAAAGCGTGTCACGCTTCGAGCAACATGTGTATACAGACACATTTTATAAGGCTTATATTCTAAATTTATTCAACATTTACAATACAATCAGAGAAATTTCTCTTTATCATACTTTGGTTCGAAGATATAATGAAAAAATCGGACATAAAATGGGAACATGCAACGAAAGAGACATGTACATTGTATATATATTTCTGGGCCCTCGAACGTCTCAATTTCCCGTAACTGTATACTCTTTTCTTTCGTTCTGTTCTAACTGCACATAATGTCCGCGACGCAATAAATTATGTCAACGGATTCTGAAGAAATTTAGAGAAGCATATTTTCTTTCGCAGTGAAATATTAATATTACCGGCATTCAAGTATGGGAAAAAGAAAGTGCAGTATGTGAATCGAAGAACGAAGAAAGTGTCGGTATTATAACAAGATGATGAGAGATATTCTAAAGAAAGAGATAAAATATATATAATACTACCACAAGATATACTTTCAATCATACAAGCGTTTTCAGACGATGACACCGGACGATTGTCGGCACGCAATCGAGTTTGAGACTCGTATTGCTTCTTTTAGTATGCATTAAAATATGTGACTTGAGAATTACTTAAAGGATTATTTTGTAAGATTTTTCTCGAGCCACGTTTAGGACACTAAATTCGTACAAAGTTTATCTGCCGTGCACGTATTCGTGGAGAAATAATATATTTTAAGAATCACCGTTTTTTAGATTCACACGCGCGATAGGGGCAGTAAAGTTATTAGAACGTAACATCCTAGAACTCGGTATAACGGGTGTATGTCGAGGAAGAATTCACGATATGTGCTAAAGCTATATGATGAGAGAAAGAATATTAGAGTAGAAAGAAGAAAAAATACTCGCAAGCTCTCAATTGCTCTTTGAAATTGGTCCGATGCAAAGTGCATTGTGTTACGTGCACAATAACATTGATAATACATAATTGCTAACGCTACATTTAATCAATCAAACATATTAAAGAAATATCGTTGCACATAAGGGAAAACATAAATTAAACGTGTAAAAGAAACAAGTGTTACTGGCACATGATTAGCCAGTTATGGATATTGTTACCGCGATCAATCACCGACTCTCTGATCTTCGATACATGCTACTTGGTCGGAAACATTTCTCTATTATGTCATATGTCACTTTGGACTAAAATTGCAATTTACAAGAATTTAGCGATGGGCTGAGACAAACGCTCCAAATCATTGCAAACACACAACGGAAGAGAATTTCGAATCATTTCAAATATTATTTAAAATTGAAAACTCTTGAAATGATTTCTCGAGATATTCATGTGTTTGTTAAAACTTTTAAAAATTATAAATGGATACACACATCACATGAATGATACAGCACATGAATATTATCCAAATTTGAGATCTAAAATAAAATTACTCTCTATACAATATTTTTTATGACTAATTTATGATAAGGACAATGATAATTTAATTACAATAATTCATGATACTTGCAATAAAAAATATGCTCGTTCAAACATTGATACACAATTCATGTTCAACATTCAAGAATTCCTAGATTTTCGACATTTTTTTAATTACAAAAATCTAGAGATTTATTAAGACTAAAGAAAATTCTTCAAGATAGTCAAGATTAATCAAAACTCCTACTTTCCAATAATATTCGAATTATTCGAAATTATGACATGTATATATATATATATATATATATTGATTCAATTGCTTGAAGACTTGTAAAAGGGAGAATTTAATGCCCATTGCTGAATGTAGCACATGTGAATACATGACTAATACACTGCTGGTTTAAAGATATAAAACATTGAAAAAATTCCTACAATACAAACTTATTATCACAAACATACCAAACTGATTCATTCATATACTGATTAATAATGTAAGTGATTAAATGATGAAACTATAATAATGTAAGTGATTTTTAACTTAAACGAAAATAATGGAATTTGTGTGTGGCCAAACTTATAAATAAAGTCTTCGTAAATATTTACACAAATTTAATAAGACGTTTTAATCATTTTATCCAGCAGTGTAAATCGCGGATATAAAAAAATTTCTATCTTCGATTCTTCATTGATCTTCCCCTCTTTGGAAATAAAAAGGCGAAGATTCAGTGTGCGGCACAGTAAGGCATACTACTGTTACGATATTTATCCATAGGACATATTTCGATATATATTGCATTATATATCTTTAATGACGATAACATGAATTATACAACTATTGGAGAGTGTAAACTATCGATAATAGCAACACAAATTAACAAATTACTGGCTCGATCGTCACACACGCATATTCACATTCACACTCGCACATGAAAGGCAACACGCAACATATAAGACAAATCACATGATAGATACACACAGCATAATGTGAATTGGACAGACTTTCTAACTTTTAATGCCTTACATTTAATTCATCGAATGTAAGCTAACACAAGTAAGTACTTATGCGTATCGAATTTATTCAATAAGCGAATTATTTTTTTTGTTTTTCTTTTGCGATACGTCTAAAGTTCCTCATATCCAACAATAATCAAGTTGCGTTTGCTCAAATCCATTGAAATCTCTGTCGCACTTACATATACAAGATACGTTGATTTAGTTATTTAAAATAAATTCACCAGTTTGATGTATCACGAATTCGATAACAATTACGATATTCTTTTGCTCTTCTCGTAGGAAAAACTACAAGAAAGGGAATGAAATACTCAGTCGAAAATAATATCACAGCCTGGAGATACAGTGGAAGACTAAAGATGCTGACATTACAAAGAAAAAAAAAAAACATATTCACATTCACACTTTTAATTGCTAACGTGTTAAGTGTAAATTTTTTCCAGATTATTGACATCTAGTCAATTCATTTAACTCGTTTAACTATTCTCTCGAGAATGATTCTCAATTAAACTCTTTAATTGAGAAACTCAAATAATAAAAGTTTTTGTGCACGGAAAAAAAAAAAGAAAAAGAATTAGAACAGTGCAAGACGTCTTAATGTGCATAAGCAAAAGAAGTAATTGATAACACAATTGTTATTAACAATTCTTATGCTATCTTCTCTCTATTTCACTCTCATACTAGTCTCCCCTTACTCTCCCTCACACGATTGTGATATTATTTAAAAAGCTCTATTGCTTCATTGAGTTTCTCAGTCACATAGTAAATATACGATTCACCATAATAAAACGTATCTTTCCTTTTTTCTATTTTTCTTGACCGAGCGTAATTGTCACAAGAAGAATGGGTGACAATAGCACGATCATAAAAAAGTGACTAGCATTCGCAATTCTTATTCGTACAATAATCGAATCGGTTTTTGGTTGGACTCTTATCACGATGATAGACGTATATCATACATGTATAACGTGTATATCATACACACGTAATAAAAATAAGTTGACGGATTCTTATATAATCGATCCTCGAGTTACCATGATTTATCGGCAAGACACATTGAATTTAACGCTTGGCTTAAACGCGCGGTTACTTCTTTCATGCCAAAATTCACATAATTTTCAGCAAATGATAACACTTACGCTAATATGTGTAAGTAAAAAGGAATTAAAGAATCTTATCCCTCTTCTCTCTTATTTCGCATTTACATATGTGTTATTGTAAAATAGAGTGTATCTTTTATATCACTTTGTACGTATGCTCAAATGTAAATTATGCTAAAATATATTCGCTTTGCATCCGCGCATTTAAGTCAATCTTAAGGCTCGCTAGTCTTGGATTTCCTATGCATTTTACGAGAGTGCTCTATATCCGAAATAGAATGCGTTTGTAAGATTCTGGCGTTTATTAATCTTTATCCATAAAAAAGCGGATATATAAATCAGTACCCTTTTTTCATCAATTTTCTATTATGCCTGTAGTATATAGAAGCTTTTGAACAAAAATGTCAGACGTTAATTAACGCGCGTTTTCTTTCACTTAAAAAAAATAAATCTGCAATTTAGAAAATAATTGGTATTTTTTCGAGTAGGAAACTATTAATCTGATATATTGTACGCTAATTTAATCATAAATAATTATATATAAAGTTGCAATAAATTCGAAGTGTCTTGTTTTCAACGCAAAATATTCATATCATATGTATATAATAAAGTAATTAATAGAAAACTCATATAGAAAAAAAAAATAAAATAAAAATATTATGGATTGAATGTTACACTTAAAAATTATTTTACTACAAATATGTGCGTTTATATGCGATGTTTGTTCGTGCATGTATATGTGCGTATTTATTCACAAAGAGAGTGCGTGTTAATACTCGTTTGAAATTATAGATAAAATCTTGATTGTCTAATCTGATATTTTTTATTAAGATATTATGTTATTATATAGATGTATCAAAGGATATTATATAGTTCCGTTTATTTTTATTAAGTTTAATAGTGGCAATGTTACTTTCATTATGTTCAAAAAGGAGTGATATGCATACGTAGGTATCTCATAGAAACTTTACAAGATTCGTGACTATACGATCACTAATATGGTCGTTTCTCTTGTAATCCATCTTCGCCAGAGAGAAGAAGAAGAACGTGTGAGAAGAGCATTCAATTTCGAATATTATAGACTCCTGCTATGTCTTATTAAACGTAGCTGCCGATTTGTTTAAAATATGGATAATGCGAGGGAGTACACGCGAGTTGTATATATGCATAAATTGAATACATCGAGATAAACTGTTAAGTCATTCCAGGGATAAGAATATTAATATAATAATGTGTATTAATATATATAATGCTGTCCTAGATCTCTCAAAGTATTATATTCCAATCTTTCACTGAGACAATAATAAATGGAGATATTCATTTCGCAAACGATCGAGCGCGTAATAGAATGCACTAGCGTACTCTCTCTTTTTGATCTAGTACAGTCTTAGAGAATAGTTAAATACCATTGTTATTGTTTATACATAGTCGAGTATAGTCGAGCAGCCTATAGTTTTGTTCAATGTGTGTCGTAGGTATAAACTTGGTAACTATCGTCGACGAATCTTAATCGGTATACGTCTAAAGTGAACAGTCATACGAAACAGTTGACCTCGAGACGATACTCGAAATACGCGGGATGAGATTCAAAAGTAGGTGGTACAAGTTCTTTTTTATGCTCGTTATACATTATATACTGTACGAAAGTATCGCGTCCCTTAGTACAGCAGCGCGACGACGTGTCTCTGCCGGAGACAGTTCATCGAATGTCGGAGATGTTGGTTTTGCTGCCGAATATTTTGACTAGTTGATCTTCGTAATCGTCAATATTACGTTTCATGAGTTCCATACACGGACCGAGCAAACGCTCGAAAGCTTCAACGTCCAAAACTGTAAATAACGATTTGAATGAATCAAATAATCGCTTTAGACAAGAACGAAATAATTATTTGCGTGAATCGATTAAAATCGCGTGTGTTTGACATAAATAGAAAATTTCAAAACGATGTTAAATGCGCAGAAATATATCACGACTATCTCTCTTCCGCGCGACATCTAATAATAACAATAATATTACTGTAAATATCAATATTCGTAACTGCGTTATTGACGCGGTGTTATTGATTACCTATCAATTTGAAAGTCGTGGGCGATAACGAAATAGACTTACATGCTAGTTTGACATCTCCCACAGCATAGGCCGAAGCGGCGCGTGGTTTATGCGTCACGAGTGCCAACTCGCCTAAATAACCGCCAGCCGGAACACGATTAATCTGCGCGATATTAAAGGTACTGGGTTAAGTGAAGACAGAATTTTCTTGGCGCTCATCGTAGTCGTAATCGTGGTCGGATCGTTTCCGCGAGGAATTGAATTAACGTAAATAATATAAATGCGCACCTCAATTTCACGGCCGTTCTCGCCCAGTATAGTAATCCTGACGACGCCGTCCTCGACGAAGTACATCCCGTCCGCGGAGTCACCCTGCCTGATTATCTGCTCGCCGTCGGAATACTGTTTCGGTACAAGGGCATCCGCTAAATTCAAACGTTCGTACGACTGAAAGCAGATTTTCACGTTTAACGTCGTGCGAATATCGTATAAGAAATTGGTATTTCAAACATCATTTCTTTTTCTATTTGTATTTCAATCTTGTCCGATTAAAATAGAACAAGAAATAGAGGACGACACATAGTAATTTATAATTATATTTATCCTTAAAATATGAAAAAACTCGGAGTTATTTCAGATTTTACAACGCAAACATAATCGATAAAAAAAAAAGCGATTAGAGAAAAGCTGCGCAATAATACTTGCCTCCAGAGACTTCAACATCGGCACTTTATTAATAAGAGCCTCGTACATTTTACGCTTCTTGTACGCGGATTTAAGGAGAATACGTCGAAAGGTCTGTCTATCCATAGCCCAGAGTGTGCCGAGCGTGATGGCCTTGACGGTGGCTGCTCTGGGCATATTATATAGGAGGGCTAATTCTCCGAATGCGCCGCGATTATCGTAAGTGTGAATACGATTATCCGTCGCCGTGGCGGGATCTTTCACGTAAACGTCGAATTTTCCCCTGAAACACGAAACGCACGAGACAGTTAGAGACGATGAATCGGAAATGAAAGAAATTATAAAATGTGGACATTCAGAAATTTTTCTGTCCTGCTTGAATAATTGCGTCAAATTGCGATAAAACGAACAATTGAATGATAAAATTATTGATTGAACGATTGCTCGAATATTTTCAGCTCTAAGCAAAAGCGTCGCGATCGACTGTGCGCATCTCATCTTGGTTCATTGGAGCTTCCCGCTGAAGGGAGAAGCCTATCGATACGTTAAGTGTAATATATAAAGAAAAAGTATTATACCTCTCGATCACATAAAAGTTATCACCATCGTCGCCTTGTCGGATAATGAATTCTCCTGGTTGAACGATTTTTTCGAACATCGCATCAAGTACATCCGCCATTTGTTCCTGCAAAAGTAAGTTTTATTATACACGTATAAATACACTTTAGAGCAATATTATCGTTCGGGATTTAAAATATGTATCGGTTTTAAAATTGCAAATACGGAGTCGCGTGAATATCGCGACAGTAATGCATACGTAAGTGCAGTTTATATATACGTATTACGAAAGTATTTCACGACTACACGTTTAGCTCAATAACTTAGTTGATAGATTCTTAAACGATACGAAATCGATTTTCCTCTTGGCGAAAATTTTCAGACAAGTCTCCCCCTTTTCTCGCGACTTTTTAATCTGCGATATCAAGCAGAACTCGATATATATAATTAAGTCTCGAATATATACATATATTTGTATCTATATATAGTATTCACATTTAAATACATTAAAATGAAATATACATATATTGAGATTAAATAAATATGTATCTCGTAACATGCTCAATATTACCTAATAGCCAAGTGGCGATCGCGGTATTATTTTATTCAGCTCGAATATACCACTGATGAAAGGAATAATTATCTTAAACACTGTATGCGAGTCGTCTCTCGCTGTCAAACTCAATTGCTCCTAATAAGAGATTATTCGTGGATTTCTTGGTACTTCGCCGAGCTGGCGCGAATATCCGCGAGCCGCTGTTATATCTATTCCTGTTTGCGATCACGGCTAATGAAAGCGCAGATGTTTAACTTACCTCGTCTAGAGCGCGAAACAGAAGTATGTTCTTGACGCTCTCGCTGAGCCTTTGTCGCTGCTCGTCGCTCTTTGGATGGACCATCTGAAATCAATGAATCGGATATGAAGGCAAAGTTAAGCTTAGATAAAACGCAGCTTAGACGAAACTATTAAATCCACTGTTAAAGTGCTTGTACAATCGAGAGACAGTTTCCGTTCTTATCCGCGTAAGAAGATTTTTCTCCCTTAACAAATAATGAGAAAAAAGCGTACTTCAACATAATACATATAAATCTATAAGTAAAACTTGTGCAAAATGTATGATGTTTTCTTTCTCAAAGACTGTTCGATGTCATTGTCTCAGTGTTTCTCTCTCGGGGTTTAAACAATTATTATGTAATTTACTTACGAGAGAGAAGCACGAATTATTGTTTAGTAAATATATATATATATATATATTTATTATATTGTTTTCTTATTATTGTTTGCTGTGTCGATATATTTGCCATATTCACCATCCCACGTTACTCTTATCCTTTAAGTCATTCTTGAACTTTCGACTTTAGAAACTAATTTTATAAGATTTCGCGACGGAGAGAGAAAGAGAAAGAGTACAATTCTCTCTAAAAGCCGCAACGCGAGCAAATTCGATATTTTAACTCTGGAGATATTGCCCTTTACATTGGACTTGATATAGTGAACTTTGACATCTTCCACCCTCTCTCCACTCAACATTATTTCGGAGATAAAGTCATGTTTGTCAAGTTTGAACAACTGTCAAGCGATATATGCAGTTTTGCATCGAGCCTTTAGCGAAATTATTGGCAACCGAAACATCATGTAAATTGCGTGAAACGTAAATCACAAGCCTGTGATTTTTTTTTGTAGCCATAAACTGCTAAACACATTACAAAAT
Organism: Lasius fuliginosus; assembly: GCA_949152495.1. NCBI lineage: Eukaryota > Metazoa > Arthropoda > Insecta > Hymenoptera > Formicidae > Lasius > Lasius fuliginosus. The sequence goes on along the minus strand of OX424454.1, from coordinate 2,430,642 downwards.
TATGCGCCATGTGTCACAGAACGACCGCATCACCGAGTTGAGAAATTGGATGCAATAACGGCATAAAGTTCAAAATTTTAATATCTTTGTGCGCACACTTTAGTATTATGTATCTCAAGCATCATCTATTTACTTTGATATCTATAGAACGAGACATATGTGTGTATAATAGTTATAATCACTATAAATTTTCTGTGCGTAGGAAAACAGCACTTTAGTTAAAAGGTTTCATTTTTCAAAAGAGCTACTTATTCGTTTTTTTGTCCCATTGAAAATATTACGTTACATCGTTCGCGTTTACATCTGAAAATTTTACTCTCTCTCTCCCTCTCCCTCTCCCTCTCCCCCCCTCTCTCTCTCTCTCTCTCTCTCTCTCTCTCATAGCGCTTCTATATATTAAAATTAATTACTTTTAAAACTTCGCGCACTTTATTTTCTTCGCGATAGCGACTTATGCTACGACTCCAACTCCGCTCCTCGTTCGCGAATACACGCGCAGTTAATCAGTCTCTCCACAAGCGGGCGAGTTCTTTGTTTCGTTATCGTCGCAATTGTTGCACACAAAAGCGATCAATTTTGTAGAGAACCGTTACTCTCTCTCTCTCTTTCTCTCTTTCTCTCTCCATTTCCAGTTCCTATTACCGACATATCCCATCTGCGAGTATTGTGCACCGCGCACGATTAAAGACTTCGTCGTAGAGACTCAGGCCGATCAGCTGTTTTGGTCGACTTTGTCACCTGTAAAGTTGTTATTTCGCCGCACACGTTTGGATGCATTATCTTTTTCATGTAGCTCCCTCCGCGAACACGTAGCAGGGTATATCCAGTTATATTTCAACCAAAGATTCTTCGGCCGGAATTTGAAATCGATTTTTCCTTCCGAACGGGAATGTCGGACTGAGAGATATCGCCGTTTTTTTCCGACAACATCCCAGTTTTTAACCAGTCCTTTGCAACCGAGCTTCGAATGAAAATTCTATTAGACTTCCGAGGAAATTAGTTTCTTGAAAAAAAAATGCAAATTCGTCATCCATCCGGCTCCCTGTGAGTTTCCCCTTTCGATCGCTCGAAAATTATTTATGCCTCGATATTTTCGCCGAGGAGAAACGAATTTCGAACCCTCCTGGCCGAAGAATCTGCCCTTAAAAAAAAAAAAAAAAAAAAAATGCGGGAGCCTGATGTAGCCTGATGTGTACTTTCCATAAGTAAAACGCAGTTAAGAAGATTGCGTTAGTAATTTCGTAGAGTTTCGCCGCAGTCTTTTTAAAAAGACGCAAGTTGCCCCAGTTTCTTCCACCTTGTTGTCCTGGTCTCGTTGTGTATCACGTAGTGAGAAAATATGATCGGTCGGCCTAGCAGCCTAGAGGAGAGAGATCGCCGATTTTCCTCTTCGTGTAACCAGCCACCACGGGGCGCCGATAATCGGATTCACCGGGTTGTCTTTGTGAAAATACTCACTCTCTCTCTCTTTTTCTCTTCGAACCCGACCTATCGCGGCCACCCTTCGCAAACTTTACTCTCTCTACATACATACACACACACACGCACACACACACATATACATAACACGCCCCTTTCTCCCTCATTCACGGGTGCGCGCTCACGTGCATGGACGTACGCGATGATACACACACATACATACGTATCCTAGTACGTGCATGTAAATCACGTCCGTCCAGGTTATCGAACACGCGGCCTGACGTCACAAAGGTACATCGCCGGCCTCGCATCGCCGAGCAAAGTAACTCTCTTCGCTCGCGTTTCGTCACTCGCGCGGTAGCACAAGCCGAGAGAGAGAAAGAGAGAACGCTGCGATGCTTTAATAGACTACGATATATTATATACCTCTACTAGTATATACGTATATACACACATGTAAGCGCGATGTATGACGACGTTTCGTAACGAGAGACTATTTTCTGCCGCTACCGAAAAAAAAGAAAAAACCTAAACTGCCTCTGTCGAAGACGAAGCCATTCTTAGTGCGAAATATCAGCGAGGAGAATATGCAGCGTTAATATATATGTATGACATAAATGTTTTGAAAAATCATCATCTCTCTACGAACAGTAATTAAATATCGTTATCTTTGTCTAACAAAATCGTCGTCTGAGCGACGACAAGGAATTCGATATACATCTTGATTTTAATTACTTGCTTCTTCGTTGAATTCTCATTATATTTCGATTTTTTTGCGTATAATGCATTCCTTATGGCGGCAATATGCTTCAGCGGAACACGAGCTTCCACGTGTTTCGCCGATTATGTACTTTCGCGTATCGGTTTTCGTCAATTCAGCAAGTCAGGTACTTTAAGTGTGTGTCATAAACATAACAAATGTATACTTCCGAAGGCTTTTCGTTACTGAAAAGAATATATTAATATATCGATTATATTAATATATATTATATTATATATATATATATATCAATATATTAATATATTAAAATATATCGATCATTACGATCAGTGGAAGATCTTGATACGGCGATGTAACATACCGAGACCCGCATCTCTTATCGAAAAAAGAAATGCTGTTTTTTTTATAAAACGGCTGTCGTTAAACAATTATCAAGTCAACGGAGCGAATTAATTAGATTCAACTTGTGGTCGATTCAACAATTATTAGCACGATAATATTGACGAAATGTGTCGTGATACATCGGCATGTAATTTGTTCAGTCAACTCTTTAATAATCTTGTATAAAGTCGTTTTTCTTTTCTCAAAAGATATAAGACGCGAGGCCTCATATCTTCGCAAAGGATACCTCATTAGTTCGTCTCGTTATCGAGAACGTGCACGATAGATCATGCAAAACAGTAACAACACAGTATAACGCACTACCTTAAAGCCGTCATCCTCCTCGTCATCTTCGGGATTGTACGTCTCCGCGAAAACGCTCTTCCTTCTGGAAGCGAATCGGCCGACTGGTGGCTCTAAAATGCAAAAGAGATGCATATTTCAATCTAAATAGAGATAATACAATTACGATTGAATTGGATATTTACAACGAATAATTGCTTCCGAGGAAGGAAAAAAAAAAGTTTCCGAGAATCCGATATAGAGCGCAAGAATTGTCGCGTGAAGCAAAAAAATAAAAAAAATAAAATTATCAGCCGCTCAATTATGTAAATGCAAAAGGTTACGCGTTGGCTCGTTTTAATTATTAGCCGTGGCAAACTCCGGTCTCTGGTAATTACGAGAGAGGAATAAATTGCAGCTTCAACATTTTACAATTAGAGTTTTTCGACATTAGCATTTTGAGTGGCGTCGCACGAAATCGTGTATCTTTCGAAGTTTATCGTAAGCTCAGCACGAGCGAGATTTGCATTTTCGATCTCGAATGCACTCGCGATCCGCGAAACTCGTCATCGGCATTTTCACAAATATCTATTTTTTTTCTTGTCTTTTTTTTTGTCACGACAATAACTTCACGATATCAATATCATTCTCTCGTCTCGAAACACACTCTCTACTCAAGGATACATTGAACGGAATACCGTATCATCTTTCTTCAAGAGATTCCTCTCGAGAAAGATTTTTATCCCATCGTTTCATTCTTTTATCTGAATTACATAGATATATTCCTCCGCTGTCATGCATATAATATAGAATTTCCCTTACGTTATATAGATCAAAATATAATAATTCTACATGGAAAAGACAAATCGAAAAAGTAGAATGAATTTTTCTCCTTACAATACTTTCCGAAAGAATCGATTTCGAAAATGCAAAAGTTTATTACGTTCCCCCTCTCTTTATTCTTCCGCTTCTTCTCTCTTTAGCTTTATTATTAGATAAAGAAGCTTGGAGAAGCTCGAGAAACAGAAAAATAATGTGACTTTAATAACTGTATTTTAAAAAATGTAGCTCTTTCTTTTTAACAAATGTAGAATTCACGAATTTCAGTGAACAAGCTGTGTCAATTTTTTTTTTGTTCGTTTATTTTCCTTCGGAGATAAATGAAGTTGAATGTCGGGAAAGCGCTTATTCCGGACTCCTATGTCTCGCTATATACATGTATATTCGGATAATGGGATTAGTGTGGTGTAGTATTCGCACCTTTATCATCCAGTGGCTCGATGACGGAGAGCGACATTTGGCCCGCGGAGAAAAGGAAGACACACAGAAGAGAGACGAACACAGAGACAGAGAGAGAGAGACTTGCTCCTCTCCCAGTAGCACGCTTACGCACACTTTTCGCACTTGTGACACGAAACAAGTATATCGATGTGGGGGAGCGATATCCCGTATCTGCTTACAAGACGTGACTCATGCGCGTGAATTTATCATAATAATCGACGCGAGGGATGAAATATCGATGCGGTATACGAAATAAATGTTTCTGAAACACACCGATGTAGTATGAAATAAACAATTTTCTGCGACATTTACCGTGTGCAATATACATCATAGATATTCTGCTTGATTTCTTACGACATTTCTCGTCCTTTCCCCTGTTCTACATCAGCATATTGTATAAAACATTATATAACGAGCGCGAAAAGCGGACCGGACGATTAAACGAAAATCGAGATATATCATCAACACATTTTCAAGAGAACTTTCAACTCCGAGAAAATATTCCGGGAGAGGGAAGTGACGTTTGACTGAGATATCACAATCTTTTGCCGATCTTACCGATTTTCCCGAAGAGAAGGACGGAAAGAGACAGAGCGAACGCGAGAAGAGTGTGGCTGAAAAAAAAAGGAAAAGAAAAAAGAGAGGGAATCGCGATCGAGATCCGAATGATCCTCGCAATCGCGCCGGTTAAACGAGACACGCGCTTGTGTTATGCCGGCTAAGCGTTAGAACGAAACTGTCGAAACTACCGCGCATCTCCGAGAAGTCTCGCCTCGCCGACAGCGCCTGACCGGCTTTTCCCAAATTCGCGCGCGCAGGCTCTCGGAAAAGTCCGGCCAGATCGGAGCCAAAGTCGTTATGCGTCTGGATCTTTAACCAAGAGGCAGAACCCCGCGACGTATTACGTACCCGTTTTTCACGCGCGCGAGACACACTATATCTCTCTCTATCTCTCTCTCTCTCTCTCTCTCTCTCTCTCTCTCTCTCTCTCTCTCTCTCTCTCTCTCTCGGAACGGACGAGATTCCTCGGGCGCGACTCGGAGCCGAGACTGCTCTCACCCTGCGCGACGCTGAGATAATATCTTAAGCTATTCGGGGAAGGAAGATGGCGGGGTGTCTAGAGACCACGTGAGAGATGCTGATGGAGGGATTCTGATCGATTATCGACTTCAATCCGTGAAAAACTGAGAAATGCTGCTCTGACAAATGATTAAAAGGGAGTTTGATTGGACGAATAACTTATCGATCTTCGACAACTTTCATTTTCGTATAAATTGTTCGGGCGACTTCGTTAATCTCATGATCAAATAACTTGCGAAAGAATCTATATTCGACAAAAGGGAAGGCGATGCCTATTTTTATTTTCCTAACCAACGGGGGGCTGTTTACCGAAATGTGACTAAAGTTTGACGATAATCCATATAATTTTATAAAAAAAAGACATTTTTATATAAAACTGCATCGAGTATTTTTTATCTATCTGACAGCAAGAGGATTCTAATAATAGCCTAATAAAAGCATTTATCGATCAAGTCTCTCTACGAGATTTAAGGGATTTCTTCCTCAAAATAAGAAAAAAATTGAGAATTGAATTAACTTCCCCGGAGAAAAGGAAAGAATGGGAAAATAAAAGAGCAGTATCGTTTCCCGAGAAAAATAGACGGATATCCGGATTAGAGGAAGAAAAACAAGAGGGGAAAAAAAAAATCTACAGCTCGCGTTCCACCGGACTCGCAAAACCAAAGTTGTGCGCGAATAAATATGTTTCGATGTTATTTTGATCATGCATCGTGTTGTTAAGTAGAATATCTCCGCGCTTGTTCAGACATGACGCATTCACAATACGCTTCTATCAATATCGGTTGGCACTAATCCTCGATAAATAATTGTCCGTAATTATAGTCAGTATTTCACACTCGTAATTAATATTACACGCGATGACGCATCATCGGATAGCAAAATCTAGCTCTCCTTTTAGACAATCGACATTCGCGTTGGCGCTAATCGTAAGAACAATATCCCGTTGATTAAGAAAAAAAAGGAAAAAAAATCATCGTCCGGTATTATTAAATTTACTGATCAACGAGAGAAAGAAAGAAAGAAAGAGAGAGAGAGAGAGAGAGAGAGAGAGAGAGATGAGACACGAGACGCGGATGGAATAAATAGCGAATTGTTCCGTGTCATTAAATTATTATCGCCGTCTATATACCTAGTTCATACTGCTAAATTACTGGTATATATTCTACGTCATCTACGTTATAGCCGTTATATTACGTACGTGATTCGGAAATAAAGCGCGAATCTCGCTAACTACGATGACACGAGTCAATTGACGTCGTGATGGAGAATCGACCCTACGTTAGCTAGCAAGCTTATAACATAACCGATATCGATCTCAAGCCGAGCTCTCGACGAGCTCTCGAGAGCTTGACTTTTACCAACGTCGATTGACGCTAATCACAATCGGTTAAATCTGCGCTATCTATCACTCTCTATATATTCCTCGTACTATAATCGCAGATTCTCCACCTCCTTCGCGTATGTTAGAAAAAGAACGAGAACCGATAGGTTTTACCTGTAACCGACGATAGCTGATCTTTTAACAAGGTTTCCACGTCCTGCTAATTATCTTTTTCCAACGATTTATCAAATTAAATTAAAATTTAATTACATCAATAATCTTTAATATGTCAAATATAAAGGTTGGACCTCTCAATTCGATTAGCTACGATAAGCTCGACCATAAAATGACATTGGCAGACTCGCCACGACACAGAAAGAGAAAGAAAGAGAGAGAGAGAGAGAGAGAGAGAGAGAGAGAGAGAGAGAGAGAGAGAGAGGGGGAGAGGGAGAGAGAGAGAGAGAGAAAGAGAGAGACAGAGCGACAGATAGAGGAAACGGAAGATCTCGTGGAGACTCACCCTCGTCAACGGACTCGTCCGGCGTAGACGAGCAGGTCTGCCCGTCCGGTTGGATCAGCTGCGTCCGCCGCGCGTCACGTAGCCGCGTGAAAAAATCCACGGCGTAGTCGATGATGTCGCCCGGCTGCTCCAGCAGATAGCTGATCGTGAACTCCAGGAGGACGTCGCGCAGATCGTCCGGCACCGTGATCTTGCCGGCGTTACGTTGACAGCTCATCTTCGCGATCGATAACGATCCCCGCGACAGTGCGATCCCCGATCCTTCCTCTCTCTCTCTCTCTCTTCCTCTCGTTCTACTCACTCGCGGAATCCGCGACGGATACGCGCTTTTCGTGCAGCGTTATTAAAGCTTCCTCTCCCCGCTCCTCTTTGACACTCTTCGCTCTTCCTACCAAAAGCCTCTGTCGCGCGATGCGAGAGTCGTTGCGCGTCACACCACACGAGCCTCGCGGAACAATCACGGATGCGGGGGTCGCGAGCAGCGGGAGCCGGGGCGCTCGAAGCCGGGGGCCAGGTGCCCAGGTGACGTCGGAGGAGCCCGCCTACCTTTCGGCGCGCTGCTGCCTGGCTGGCTGGTTTTCTCTCTCCCGTCGTCGTCGCGCCGCCGGTCTCTCGTGCCACCGGCGACAAAAAAAACCCGTCGCCTTCGTCGCCGACGAAGCTCCCCGGGCCGCTTCCCGGTGCCGCGCTGACTCTCCGCCGACGAGGGGAGAGGGGGGTGGGGGCTACCTGCCTGCCGAGACGACGCTGCGCACGGTCGCGCGAAACATACGACGCGTACCCCGTGAAGGAACCGATCGCGGTTGCTAAGATGGCGACTGATAACATCCGCGTCGTGCAGCGCTGCGGGTCGCGTGAAGTTCGAGTCGAGTGTCGAATTCAATTCGTCGTCTCTCGTCGAGTTCGATTCGAGTGTCGATCGATGATGGGCTATGTTCGTTTTGTCAATCGCGCACACTTTATTTTTTTTTCTTTTTTTCTCTTTTCTACAAAGAATAAAGTCTATATATATATATAATATTTATATATGATAAAAATTATTTTTTTTTTAAATTGTTATTATTTAATATTTTTTAAGGGATAAAAAAGGAGACAGTGGATTGATAGAGCGCAAATTTAATAATATATTAAATAAATGTTTAAATTAAACTATAATTAAACGTTTCGACCCAATTCGGGGTCCTTTTCAATGACAAAATAAGAAAGCGCAAAATAGAATATGATGATAAAACGAATACAGCAGCCGAGTTGATCGCAAGCACTAATCGTTAAATACGAATCATAGTCGAGGAAAATAAAACGCGAATGAAAGGTCAAAACGTGGGAAGCGGAAGTAAATTCAAATTAACAGCGCTGTAACTATGTCGCTGTTAATTTGAATTTGCTTCCGTTTCTCACGTTTTGATCTTTTATTTGCATTTTATTTTCCTCGACTTTGTATTTCATGTTTTATTGCGATACTTTACGACTAACTTGACTGCTGCGTTCGTTTTATCTTTATACTTTATTTTGCCATTAAAAAGGAATCGAGTCGAAATGTTTAGTTACTGTGAACATTTATTTAGTATTATTAAAGTTGCGCTCTACCAACCGTCGCTTCTACTGCCTTCCTTTTACCCTTTGATCTATTTATTTGTGAGCCTGTTTTTATTACATTTATTAATATCTTTTATAATTTAATATTGCCTAAAGTGTGATTTACATTTTCTACCCACTAACACAATATGATAGTATTATTACATATAATATTAAGTATTTTAGCGCACTTAATCATAAATTGTCCATAAATGCTAAAATAAAATATCTTTCTTTCTACATCATAATTAACGCGTTTGTAAAGCTAGTAAAAAGAGCGTCATGTAAATCACACCGAATTTTTATCATTTATTATTAAACTTTGTACTTAATCTTTCACATATATCAAATATTTACAAATGTTAAGGGGCAAAAAATTCTAAATTATGATAGTAAATAGCAAACTTTGAATATAATATTACAAATAAACTCGATAAATAATAAGGTGTAAGTCGTAATAATGAGAACAAGAGAAAAGTTACTAAATAGAATTAAAAATTTCGTGTACCTGTAGTGTGGTAAGAAAGGAGAGAACAGGTAGTTGTTATTAAGCCAAAATTTATTTCCAAGCCGTCAAACTTGTGGAAAAATGATTGGAAATGATAGAGCGACCGCTTAAGTTGTATTTGTTATACATCCCATTTATTTCTTATAACCGCAGCTGCGCCTACGGCCTCTCGCCCTCTCGAACTTTCGGCCTTTAGACCGCACGTATGGTTTCGAATGAGAGTGCGGCACACCTGGTGCCGGACCGAAGTGTTTCACGCTCTCGCGAGCCTTACGCGGTCCTTGCATCAAAACTGTGCGCTTACCGGTCGGTGCGCGTAACGCCAGCTGATCAAATGTAATGATCTCGCCGCCGGCTTTCAAGATGCGTGCCCGAGCTCTCTCGGTCACGCGTAAAGCGCATACCTGTAAGATTCAAAATACCAAAATCAATTTACCATATGCGCTGACATTAGATCGCATATATCGTGCAAATATCTTATATATCTTATCATATATTCTAAGTATAACATTTAGTAATAATATTATTATTATATGTCATACAATTTTAAGATTTCTAAATATTAATATATAAGTATGTCATATGTACCGTCAATTTTGGGATTTCAAAAATCCTAGCGTCGTCAGTAACACTACCAACAATTACAGCAACACAGTTCTCCCGTCCAGGTTTCTTCATGAATCGCACAATACGTGCGAGTGAGATAGGTGGTCGGTGAATTTTGCTCATGAAGAGTCTTCTCAGAATAATTTTGTTGAACTTCGAATTTGTTCTTCTCGCCAAGAACCGATATAGCTAAAATATAAATTTCTCTTATCACCATGATTTCAATATAAACTTACAGTTCTCAAACTTTAGCCCCAGAGCTTTGCAGCATCCTTTAGAAACTTTATAAATTTCCAACAAAGAACAGTATTTGTTATTCGAAAGAGACAAATATGTGCACACCATTTATTCAGAACTTAAACAAAAGATTGATTATGAACATAAGATTTCATAAAATTTTATTCGTGTGAGAGGAGCAGAAAGTTTGAAAACAGCAATAAGGCAAAAAATTATATTAAACACATGTATCAACTATAATAATCGCCTTTCGATATTACAAACAAGCGAGATAGGATAGTTGACGCGTTTCTTCTAGCGAACTTTCAAAATTGAATCAGTCTATGCAAGATCTGACACAGAGTGCAGCTCGCAAAAGTTAGGTTAGATTAAAATAGATGAATTTGCCAGTACAAAGTTCCCTTTAATTCGTTCGATTGAAAACCAAAAAAATGATGAAGGATACGATTCGAAACTTTCGTGTTGTCTCACGTGCAACGAAAACGCGAAAACCTAACCTCAATGGGACACCAATACGAAATAATGGACGCATTTGTAACTAGATTCGAAGACGATAAAATCGAGCGTTCTTATGCAGAGAAGTACTTTGATTACTGCTTTAAAGATACAACTTCAATTAATTAGTAATTAATACGGAGTCATTTACCTTGACGAGAAGACGTAAATATACGTCTTGCGACTTGGGCTCCGTTCGCCGAACTTTCCTATCATGTTTATGATTAATATCGATACCCTGCGAAAAGAAATACTCGTCGTTAATTGAATTCAAACAGTTTAATATTTAATGAGCGTGTTTTATTATCGCGATTGATCGGCAGCAATATAATATCGTCTGATTTTTCAATCGAATCGGGTATTATCGTACCGTCTTACCATTTTGACAAACCGGAAAAGAAACTACGCACGCGAGTATCGTGAGTAAAGGGCGGAAATGACAGAGGGCGCCGCCGGTACCTTTTCTCTACTTTTCTCACAGTGGGAGAAACATCGCAGTGTGAGGGAATCAACCAATCAGAGTCCTTCATTTCTATCCTGGAGATATATATATATATATATATATATATATATATAATTCTTACTATGTTGAGAATGCTTGACTGTGATTGGTCGATTTACGGCCTTATGGTTACAACTAAAATTTTGTCACTGGTAGCGATCTAGTTCCGCGATAAGCGAACAGAGTGCGTTGTCCGCGTCGACGCGTCGAGGTCGAGGTCGAGTGTACTTTATATGTCAGACGAGCAGGCGGCGAGTTTTAGGTTAATTGGACAGCGACGAGGCCGGTCGAGAGCGCGGTGTGTCCGAAGTGCCATAGTAAACAATCGTTGACGAGTCCGACAATTTTTCCTATCGACGACACCGCGCTCTCCGGACGTGGAAACGTGCAGTCGACACGGTTAAATGACAGACGATTATGGCAACGCCCATCTGTGATAAGAAAGCGAGGGTGATCGTTCTAGGAGGTGAGATATTTTTCTATTTTATATACGTATATATATACTCTGACACACGTACAGTGCGGAGGAGCGGAAGAGCGCCGATAAAACGGTGACTGAGAGACTCTTATCGCGTTCGCGCAGGATGCGGTTTCATCGGACGTAATCTCGTGGAATATCTGCTGAACAACGATCTGGTATCGTACGTGCGAGTCGTGGACAAGGTGCCGCCGCAGACTGCGTGGCTCAACGCGAAGCACCAGCGGTTGTTCGAGAACCCCCTGCTCGAATTTAAAAGCGCCAACTTGATTAACATAGGTAATTGCAATAGGATGCACTAGGGCAAGCGGAGAAAGAGTAGGAGTCTTATTCGTAAATTCAGCAAGAATCTTCAAATTTCGATTATTTATTTAAAATTCTTGATAATTTGTCAATAATTGAGTGAGTATCTCTAGCGTTTCATTTAGTCTCTACATTTTTAATCAAACTACCTCGTCACTCTGTCTTGCCTCGGTTTATCTTGTAAAATATAAAATATGATGCAGACAGTTATATGTAAAGGGATAATTTTTGTCAACCTATCCAAGCATCCTGCCAAAATGCATTTTCATCCGACGAGCCTATCGATTATGTGTTCAACTGTGCTGGCGAGACAAAGAGCAGCCTCACAGATCCGGTGTATAAAGAAGGCATTTACAAATTGAGCGTGAATTGTGGTCAACTGGCGGCCAAGATTAAAGTCTCACGTTATGTAGAGATATCTTCCGGCAATCTTAATGTCTCTGAAAAGGTATCCTTTTGATATTGATATATATTTTAATATATGAATATGGATTTAGTACTTACCATCATGCAATGTTGCATAGACTCCTCATAAGGAAGAGGACGCTGGAGAACCATGGACGTTTGTCGCGAAATACAAGTTACAAGTGGAACACGAATTGAAGAATATGCCAGATTTGAAATATACTATACTCAGACCAGCCGTTGTATACGGTTGCGGTGATAAAAATGGTTTAGGTAAATGGTTCTGAAATATAATTTCTCTCATATAATTTATTTTATTATTGAAATATCTGCATCATCCTTTCCATTAACTTAAATAAATAAATAAAAAAATAAGAAGAGTAAAGCTCAATAAGTTTTGCAATTTTTAGCACCGAGATTAGTAGTGGGTGCAGTTTATAAGCATTTAGGAGAGATGATGAAATTACTCTGGGGACCAGATCTTCATATGAATACGGTTCATGTGAGAGACGTTGCGAGAGCTATCTGGCACGTGGCCAACAGGCCGGAAACAATTGGCCAGACATATAATGTCGTCGACGAGGGAGATTCCACTCAAGGTTCCATCAGTGCCATAGTCTCAGAACTATTCAATATCAACCACGATTATTGGGGCACGACGTTATCTACACTGGCTAAGGTATATTATTCTTGCCACATATTTATGTACCAAAGTGTAATGTTTAAAAACAGATTATAGAAAATTTTCAAGAAAATGATAATTATATCTTATACTTTTATGTTTTGTAGACTGATATGAGCAGTGTTGTTGAGGAAGTAAATGACAAACACATGGGTCCCTGGGCAGAAGCATGTCGCAAAGATGGAGTAGAAAACAGCCCTTTGTCGCCCTATATAGATCAAGAACTTTTATATAATAAACATTTATATTTACAACCTGGAAAGCTTTCAAACACTACAGGATTTACATACCTGTATCCTAAATTAACAAAAGATGCCCTTGCAGAGGTAAGTTGCCAATCTCGCCTTTGGAAGTCGAGTTCGAAGAGAGAAATGCACATAAAAATAATTAAAAATGATTTCACGAATTTGCAGGTACTCAATGACTATGTAAACATGAGAATCTTTCCACATTCCTTGGTCCTGTGAACTTTAGCAATATTGACTGCCGAATTCAAATATATCGACAAGCTTACAAATAATTCTATAAATATCAGATACATACAGACGCCAAGCGCCGTTTTCACCGTGTGCCTAGAAAAGGGTTCTATACATGTTATATACATTCTATTACACGTTATACATCTTTACTTGACGCTTGATGCGTGCAAACAGATAATACTATATGAGTTTATAGAAAAGCGCATATATCTGGAATTCGAAGATTTCGTACACGGGCCTATCGCCAATGTGATAAAGTAGCAATTAATGTACTTAATTTTACCAAGTTAATTTTCAAAGTACAGAACTTTTTCGCACCTTTTTTGAAAGGTTGCGCTAGTCAAACTCTTAAGAATGATTCGAAACAATGTTAAGATCTTGTGCATGTGAAAATAGGTATATATATATATATATATGAAGAAGCTTAAACTTAAGACGATATTCATAGTTTATAAATCGATTTGGATAAATTTTTTAGATCATCACACAAAAAAAAAAGGACGCTTTTTATATGCCATTTTTTCCAGACTGTGAATCGTACTAATAAAGTTGTTGAGAATCCATATACTTTTTATTGTTGGATATATGGGATATATAGGAGGAATTCTTTTTTTATATTTGCTACATTCCAAGATGTATCTTCTATAAGCTGTGAGTTTAGTTGAGAAATCTTTCTATTCCAGTCAAATATTACTATTGCATAGCTTTATCGATAACTTGAGTACGAGTGTACGACCTAAAGGATCGCATAAGTACAAACATTGTTAGAGACACGTTATAAAAGATACATACAGAAGATATTCCTTATTGATGTATGAATCATTGTTTGGTAGATTTATATACGAGCGCTGCATGTATTTGCATGCATTTAATATAAAAAAAAGGAAATAATTATATATTCGTCTATTGGCATTGAATGCCTCAATGATATTGGTATTACATTTTTCGATTCTATTGTTACACGCTGATGTCGCTGTGTAGATTCTTTGATAATAAAGTTGCTCCATTTATGAAACTGTATATTAATCTTGCTGTATCCTTGTAATATATCAAACTCTCTTCAAAGTGCAGAGGGGACACATTTTCTACATAAAATACATTTGTACACTGTCTTAATTTTATTGAATCAGTGGTTACAACAAGACGACGTGTTCAAGAAGGGTCAACAATATTATTAAATATTTCGTATATTTAGTCTTAATACTTCAAACAATAAGATTATAGTTTCATGTAGTTTCATTCTTTTTATACGTAATATATTAAAATATATATTTTATATTATATAATGTTCTTTGTAAGTAATACATATAATATATATACAAATCGCAGAGATAAAACGTATGTACAAACTAACTGCACCCTAAAAAATAATCGCGCATATATTAAAATAATAAATCTAAAAAAAAAAAAAAGAAGAGGGTGTATGAGATGAGGGTTTACGGAAAATAAGTTAATAGTCTTCTTATAATATATATATATATATATAAAATAATTATTATAATTAACGGTAATAGTATAAATGAATAAATTTTTGCAGAGTTCTCTCTTCTCTTTTTGTATATATCATGTGTAAAATAAAGTGTGTGTAATGTGTATCTTGGCTATTATACATATATATATATATATGGTATATACTACAGCTGAGAGATATACAGTATACATATATATATATATATATATATATATATATATATATATATTGTATATGTGCATATACCCACCGGGCGAGAAAATATATTCTTTGAGGTAAACTGTGCATAAATGTAAACAATAGTGTCTAATAGGTACCGAAGTTAAGTTAAAATTAAGTAATGTAAATCACTCTCTGTGCTAAGAGAGTGACAATTACGGAGGTATATTGGTTCGACTAGAGCCGCCGTACAATATAATCAATACTTGCTACTGTGTATTCAACACTACAGTTCGTCTGTGATGAATTATATCGTACTCTGCATAGAAGGAATGTGTGCATATGAAGTAATCTTGCACCGATCTCATTGATATGAGGGAGATTTAAAAGACGATGAAAAAAAAATGTTCTCTCTCTTTGGCTGCCTGTATATTGTATATTATTCCTAAATTAAGGTAGTAAAGGAGTAATGCGTAAATGAAAATTGACTGTTAAAGAGATCCACAATATAAGTTGATCCTTGCATCATCTCCAACTCGTTAATTATTATGGTAATTAATGATCAATGAATAGGCGAAATATTGAGATACAGTGAGATAAATAGATTACAAATCTATGATATTATGTATATGTGTGTGTCATTTCCGACATTTGCATTTGTAGTAATATGAAGAATGCTATATACGATGAGATGCTTATTGCTTTCGTATGTACTAAGATAATAATAATGTTATCTTTACTTGGATTTTGTGAGACACATACGGAGCGTGTCACGTAGAGTGTTACGGGTTGTATTCTTCTCGGAGGAAACGACCTGTAACGCTTTACGCAAGACACTTTGCATAGATTGACACGATTATCTCTCCGCACGGCGACTCTATAGTCTCTCAATTGTTCACGACATCTAAAACTTATCACATCCATGAAATTATTTCAAGAGCACTATGGTATGTACGGAGTGTTTGGATTAAATTACTGATTGCTGTTGTTGGCTGTTTAACTCGCCGCTGCGGTTACTTTTCTGCACGGTGTTTTCTACATGATACGATAGCGATATAAAATCAGGAATATAGCAGAAATGTGACCGAAGTAACATATACGTTACTACAACTAGAAAAGTATAAAAGTATATTACGCTACTTATAAATGTAAAAAGATGGATGAGGACAGTTTTGATAAGCATAAACCCATTCTCTTTCACGAAACTCTGAAATACAACTCTGTTCAATCGTTTATCTAACACACAAGAGGAAGTAAAATAGCGCGAAAAGCATTATTATTTATTACATACTTTCTGCCGCTTGTATTTTTATTCAACGCCTCTCATACCTCTCTTAAAGTTAAAATCTCTTTTTGTCCAAATATTCTATTTTTTTCTCTTTTTTCGTTTTTGATAATATCGGTAGGTCTTTCGAAAAATTATTCTTCAAAGTGTAAGCTGCAGATATATACTTTCGGAACATAGGAGTGTAGTACCACGAGAATATATCTTTGTTGTGTGTGTGTGTGTGTGTGTATGGTGCATAATATTAATAATACGTAATAAACTAAGGAACAATCGATTTAGCATCCTGATTTTTTCTCATCATTATACACCAGCTGTCATCTCAACGCTTTATAAGATTCATTTTCTAAAATATACCATCAACAAGTACAAAAAGTACATGAAAAAGCATATGAATGTATGTACCCTCAACAAATATGGAAATAATATAAAATGTAACAGGCATATTACATATATATATATATATATATATATATATATATATATATATATGACAATAAACGCAAAACATATTAATTAAATAAAATCGTAAGCCAGACACATTGAAAATGTGCAAACGCACGCATTCGCAAACAAATAAAGATTGCTGCGCAAGAACTATTTAAGAATATATAAATTCAATATCATGTATATATGCGATCTGTGAGATTCTCATAATTATATTTATAATACATATAACAAGTTCCATGTATTCATGTGTGTAAATAAAACGATTCTTTCTATTTCTGTAGAACTGTATGCGATCTGTAAACTATATAGAGCTATTGTAATGATTTGCGGGATCCAATAAACGGAGAATAAGTAAATCATGGTGCACAGTTAACTAAATATATCCATTAAACATGAAGTATCTGCAGTAACAATGGTATCTTTTCTTTTCTCCCGAGTAAAAAAATGAAACTATGTTTTCGGAACACTTCATACATATATATATATATATATATATATATATATATATATATATATATATATATACATATACATTAGACTTCTACAGACTCTGTTATGAAAATGCGATATATAATATTCTATGGAATGAAGATACGATATAGCCTTTTTTTTAATATATATGTCAGATCAAATTAATTCTAGCGTTACTTGTTTTCATACTGTGCTCATGGTGACTATATTATTGCATGATCCAGAGTGTAATGTGTTCATCTAAAGTATATACTGAATGTAAAATGCAATAAATAACAATTAGTGGAGGTATAGTAATAACATTGACATTTCTACGTCTCACTCTAAAAGATATAGCTTATTCTCTATCAGGTACTGTGTTGGGTTTTTCTGTCATGGTAACATGCACCAGTCTGGAATATGTGTCTTGTATGTTAGTCTCAATGCTGCTTCTTGCTTTCTTTTGTGTAATACACAGAACTGCTTTACCAGCTAACACGCTAAATATCGTACAACAAAACGTTGACGTTTAATCGTATCGAGTACTTAATCGTTTTAAAAACGATATCAATCTTATGAACGGAAAGAAGCCCAAGAAATATGTAAAAATCCTTGCGTAAATTATTCTGAGGAATAATCTCCGTTAATTATAAAAATATCGCGTCTATTAATACACACAGTCTTTAAGATCTCTTATAGAAGTAAATGAACGTGAAAAATGAGATGACCTCTATTTCCTTTACGCGTGCTATTATAATTTGAATTACTATAATTCTGAGCACAATAATCTTTCCGAATATTCTTCCCATTCATAGGATCCTTCTCTAATTTAAAGTATGACATATCAATAGTCCGTTTTAAACTAATTCAAACTTACGTTTAAATATTTTAGGAAGCTATATTCGACAAAAATGATTTCTCAATCGCTATGCACACTAACTCGAAATGCGAAAGAAATGTAACTTTGATTTCTTTAAGAAATCAATGTTTTCTTTTTTTTTCATGTAGAAATGATATCTTAATGACACACATACGGTATATTAAAATAAAAAAAAGAAAGAAAGAAAGAAGAAAGAAAAACACGAAATAAAAAATTTTCTTAGCATTTCTAAAAACGCGTAGCATCTGGTTAGAGCCTTTCCCTGTCTTCTTAATACTAAATGTTTTTTTTTCTCTTGTTTACAATTAAATATTATCAATGGAAAACTTATTTTGGAATGATCAGTGTTTGCGCTTTTCCATTTTAAGCGACCGTCAGTCCGAAACTGTTGTCAGAACGAAACTTCATCAACTGAGTTTAGGCCATGCTTTGCCCGGCATATCTAGCAATTTTATGTTCCCAAACGCGAAGGAATGCACGCCCGTACATCTTTCTACTATATACCAGCGTTCAAAGTGTGATATTTTTTTATGAACATATTCACAATTAACAATTATTCTATCCTATGTACAGAGGCATTTGGAAACTTATTTCATTCCAGATTATTTTGTTCGCGCATCTCTTAATGTTGACAGCTTATTTAATTTTATACACGCACAGAATTATTTAAAACAATATCAAGAATTGATAGAAAATAACAAATTAAGCACTTTTGAGAAAACTTTTGCGGAAATGTTGCATTTTGTTGTTAAATTCAACATATTGACTAAAATATGTGTGTTCTTATTCACACATATTACTTAAAAGAAAAGTATCAAGAGATATAATTCTCAGTTAACTCCTGTATTCGACTTCGTATTGGCCTCTAATTAGCTTTAATTTAATTTTGTAAATACTTTCGCGCGAGCCTGTTAATTTGTTATCCAAAATACGTAATTTGTTACATCCTTTATCAATCCTCAAATAATATTTTGAATCAATCTGTATACACACGAATCCGGCAAACCTTTTAAGTATCGTCTACACAATCAATGCACCGCAACGTCAGGAATGTCAATCATGCAAAGCAATGAATGTGAGAATTGTGTTGCTTTTGTTAGAAACTGTATTGCTTACGCAGCCATTTGCTTTGTTCTTTGCGCGCAATAAATTTATCTTGCTTATATGTATTTACACAACGTGGCGACTTGAAATCGGACACGAATTTTTACATTGATCGCGTATCAGACAATACTCCTACTCGCATAACGCAAGCCGCGTCGGACTTTGCCAGGTTGTTGCAGTTTTGCATTGCTTACGCTTTCGCGGGGCTAAAATTCGTTCTTTCTATGTTTTCTCGCAATATTGATTCGAAACGATTGATGTGCCAACCATAAGGGAGGAGGAAACAGGAGAGTAGGTATTCCTACTTACTGTATATCTCGATACCGGTGCGAAGCATTGAACACTTTAGTGTATCGCCTAACACATTTTCACCCATTTGGTCCAAGCGTCGGAATAGATGCGCACTGGGCTTTTGGCGATGATGAAGTCTCTCCGTCCGGACATCCTGAATTGTTATTTAAACTGCTAGCGCTACTGCCTAAAGTACAATTGACCATTGTGAGCTGCGTGCCTTCCAAATCTTGTTCTTCCTCTTCCTCCTCCTCTTCCTCCTGTTGATTATTCGAGACAGAACTGCCTCTCCTTTTGTACTGTAATCACGAAAATCACGGATGTGAATTATTGATGAATAACACGCCTCCATTTGTCTACAAGATGTTAAAATTCGTAGCGATACCTGAGGGTTCTCCATAATATGAACATCTTTCGAGCCTCCATTTATCTCCCATGGCGATAATAAGGGTTCCTTTGCACAAATTTCAAAAACTCCATTAGATTGTGCACCCTACGCAACACATATCGTATATTATCCCTCGATTGAGATATATAAATTTCTAACTTAAGCGAATTTGTGTGTTTCATTACCTTTGCATCGGAATGCGGATTCGTTTCGAGAGGAGACGATGGGCATAGAATAGCCAATTCAATCTCGTTCGAGGCGCTGGTAGCATTCGCTTGTTGATTCACGGAAGTGGAGGATTGCTCCGTGCAACATCCGTTTCCGTTTCGCGATAGCACACGCCCGTTCGTAGGCTGAGCACCGTTTCTCAACGAGCGAGAATTCTCGAACTTTCTCCGACAGTATATACTGCATAGACATATCGCGATAAATCCGATGCTTATGCTGACTCCGAGAATCACACCTGTTTTTTTACATCACGATAACACGTACCGATTAATATAACGGTTAACATAATATAATGATTATTAATATAATGATTAATATAATGATTATTTTTATATCCAGTCTCTCTCTACTCCTTCACTCACCTAGACTCTGATCAGGCTTGGGGTTTTGCGGTGGCTTATCCTCCTTGCCGGACGGATCGGGCACTTTTGATACTCCACCGCCACCGCCACCGCCACCGCCACCGCCACCGCCACCGCCACTGCCACTGCCACTGCCACCGCCACTGCCACTGTCACTACCGCCACCACTACCGCCGGTAATAATAATAATAGGGTCCGATGGTTTCCCATAGCCGGCTTTCGTCGCTGCTCGTACCATAACAAAATACCGTTTGCCCGGCGCTAAACTCGGTAGAGTCGTTGACGTTTTATTACCGGGCACGGTCACGTTGCCCCACGTCATCGTCAAGTCCATGGTATACGCGACGAAATAATTCTGTATGATACCGTTCACGCTGCTCGGTTCCTTCCATGCGATTCGTACCTTGGTATTGTTACCCAAGAACCATTGTACCTCTTCGACCTTACCAGGAACTGTAACATTCGTTTATAGCAGATAATAAAAAAAAACCGATATAAAGATATATATCGTAACTGGATAATAAATTTTGTTTCTCACCATCTTCGTTTGTGTAACATTCTATAGATTCACTGTAGAGACTGGTTTGATTCGTATCGTGTCTAATGGCCCTTACTTTAAACTGATACAAGGTAAAAGGCTTCAGTTTGTCGACGTTTACTTTTGTATCGTCTCTGTAATATATTTCACATAGATTAAAAAAAAAAATACTTTCGTGTTATAAAATTATGTTCATCTTAAAAACAAGATCAAGCTAATATACTCACATGATGAAACATTTAGAATTGTCAGAAGTTAACACATGCACCGCATGATAACAAAGTTCAAATGAATCTATACTATGCACATCGGACAATGTCCACGTTACATTTATGGATGTGGGTGAGACGGGAATAGCCTCCAAAGCCATTGGTATGGTATCTAAATTACGAAATTATTGCACATAAACCTTTGTCTATTCTCTATTCGATGAAAATGTATTATGTAAAAATCTGATAAAAACTACTTACTAGGATTGGATTGTGCAGTCTCTATATGTTTTGTCAAGCAACCTGTTGCTTCACCCAAGCTCACCATGCACAAACCCATGGTATAAGAAACATTCATATCTAGATAAAAATAAATTACTATATATTTTTTATCTGTAATGTTATCCAAAAAGGAGCGTCATGTAATGCAAAATATTTACCAAGATCAGTAAACAGGTATTCAGTAATGTTTTGCGGTAAAAGAATACTAGCTAATTTTTCACCATCTTGATTTTCACAATAAATTTGCCAGGAATCAAATTTTGATTCAATTTGATCATCTTGCTTGAAGTTGATCTTCCATTTCATCTAGTATTGGAAAAAAAATGTTTATGAGAGAGAGAGAGAGAGAGAGAGAGAGAGAGAGAGGAACGATTCAAATAATTATAAATATTTTTTAAAATGTAATCAATGAGTTTCACTATATATTAACCTTAATTATCGAAGCGTTTACAATTAATACTTGAATATCCACAACATTCCTTATAGTAAATTGATTAGATTCAGGAGATGGCATGGTCACAGTAATCCAATTCAATTGTGTCTCGCTAATATTTGGCCAGCCTTGCTTTGTTTTTGCCAATACTCGAAGATCGTATTGTGCTCCAGGTATTAGATCTACGGTCATAATATACACAATTACACAATTATACAATAGCGCACTGCTTTCATAAAAAATAAGAACAATAGATACCCAAAAGTATGTAGTACTCGATAGTGGCAGGTAGATAAACTATTGTGAAATATGGATGCTGGTGGAGTCTCCACTGTAGTTTATATTCCACTACAATGCCGCGAGATTCCTTTTTACTCAAAGGCTCCCATGATACATTTAGTTTTGTACTACTGATTATATCCACATTCATTTTTGGTGCGCCTTTAGGAACTGAAGAAACAGGTTAGTTTAAAATTTAATTGAAAGAACATTAGATTAGATCATAAAATTGATGCACAGATAAATAAGGAATACCTACCACTTGGAGCTGTGGAACACAGAATGGTAGCTGATTGATCGCTAGCACCAAAATTATTCCACACTCGTACATAAAACGAGTAATTTGTAAACGGTTCAAGAAGCTTTGTTACTTCTACAGATGTAGAATTTCCTGGTTCTGGCGGAGAGACTTCCTCCTTGCCACCTTCTGTTATTAAAAATATGACATATCAAATATACAAATATGTGGAATTAAACTGCAATTTTCTCGCGAATCTCTCTATATCATACTTATCCTTATAGATTATCCTTTATAGATCACAATCAAACTCACCTACAGGACTATAATGGACGGTATAAGCTGTAATACTGGTATACGGTAGAGACTTTGGTGGTTCCCACGAGATTAAGATTCTAACTGGTGAAACAGCGTGACATTTTAGAGAAGTGGGTGCGGCGGGACTATTGCGCGACGTATTTACTTGGAGCCGGCCAGCGGCCCAAATTTCACCCGCTGAATTTACCGCCACACATTGGTATATGCCAGAGTCAGACGGTACTGTCGCTGATATTGCTAATTCTATCTTATTGTATTCCTTAACGTAAGTCGTTCTGCGACCTATCAACATACAGGATGCGTAATCGTAAGAGTAATCATAAACTTAACTATTTGTTTTGTCTCTAATAATTATTACCATTGATAGTAATATTCAACGAGTCTTTCAGCCAATAAATTTGAGGTACGGGTGATCCCTGCGCCTGACACTCGAATCTCGCTGTTCTTCCATTTGGACAGATTTGGTTCGTCGGCGTTTTTATAAATGACGGTGGTATCAATATGTCTACAGTTATATTCTGTAACAATTTAAACGAGAAATATATTTGTCCTTTTTTTACGCGTGTATATATTCGTTAAACATCTTTTATATATTTCATCAAATTACCCACCTGTACTTCTAAATCATTGGTAATAACATTTTTTGAAGAACACGAGTAGACACCAGCATTAGAAACATTTACATTTGTCAATGATAGTATAGCAATGCCAATAGTAGAATTAAGAAGGATGCGAGGTTGTGTAACATTATCTGAGAACATAAGTACAATCAAATGTATTAAATTTTGCTCAATGCTTAAATGTGTGTAAGTCTGATTTTTTAACTCTTTACCTATATAACGAGGAATAAATGACCATGTTATGAGTGGTGATGGATAACCGGATGCGGCACATGCCAGATTAAGATTCGATCCATTGAGTGGCCAATGATTGTACAAAGTCTGCGGAAACAAGGATGATGGAGTATACGATCTGTTACCATCAGCTCTTGAAATAACTGTTAATTTTGCTTCTTTGCTCTTTTTGGTCTTCTTTAAAAATTCATTTGTGACTATGCATCTGGAATACAACAACGTTTATTTATTTAGTTTAAAATATAGAAATTAATAATAGAGACAGAAAGAAGGAGAAATTGAAAATTGTATTATATACCTGTATGAGCCAGCATCTGACAGTTTCGTTGCACTTATATACAGAACACCTGGTGGTACCATAAAATACTTTGATTCGTTATGATAAGATAACAATGTTTCGTTATGCTGCCACGTAATATTGGGTGGAAAAGGAACACTGTCTATCAAACAAGACAATCTTGCAACTTCACCTTCTTGAACCGTAATATTTTCTAGAGATTCTTTAAATGCATGTGCAAACTCTGTAATGTATAATATTTGTTGTAGTAATTATGATATTCTAGACCTTAAAGGCAACTTAATATGCTCATATACATACATATATACATTCATATATATATATATATATATATACACATATATATATAATATTATATTTACCTGCTATTTGAATAAATGTGGGAGCTGACCGTATCAAACCTCCTAAACTACTACGTGTTACACAGCGATATTCATCCTTATTATGGTTTCTAGCATTAACAATACTATTCCTTTCCTTTTCTTTGAACTTTTGCATTTGTAAATTTTGTTTCTACATATAATAGAATCACATATAATTAAATTTTTTATATACATTACAATCTGACAATAATAAATCTATCAATGCATATACCGCCTTGTACCTTGTAAAAGTGAAGAGAGCCATTGGAAAGAAGAACACAACGAGTAAGACCACATGGAGGTGCTGGTATTCCATTGTGCAACCAAGATACAGTTTCATTCGAACCAGCTATACAACTAAGCGTGATTCCCTTTTTTCCTAGTATCACATGGCCGCTAGGTTGAATTTCCAGTGTTAATCCAGACCCCTTAGTCAGACCAGCGTCGGAACTATCTGACTTAGATACGTTCCTACCACTGATGTTCCCTCCAATACCCTTAACACCTGTCAAACAAGTAGTTTAAAAGTAATATTTTTATAAAGATACAAATATCATGACATTTTGGGAAAACTATCCGATAACACGAATAAACGAATATGCAATATTATGTTGCAGTTTTCTCTTCAAAAATTTTCTATCGAGATCCTTTTTTAACTCTACAGTGGTAACATGATTAGAGATTATACAATTAATGATTAGTCCAATAGATCTATTCTCTACTCTCCTATTATATTAGAGAATATATTTGCTTCGGAACATTTCGATTTTAGTTTAAGAAAAACGAATCATATAAAACGTGCTTAATACATAAACGTGAAAGCGATCACCACAAAAACTCTGCTCTTGGAAATCGCTTTTCCACGATATATACCGAATGAACGTCACCGGTGGAGAATTAATTTATAGCAATTTGTATACAAAACGCGCGGCGAGCTCTCGAGAACGAGAGCTGGACTCGTGTGTGCATACAACCAGTACATCGTCGTTCGGAGCTCCTCGGCTCGAGGAAGCCGTAGATCGTTGCGAAGAAGGAAGCGTAAACATTACATTAGGACAGATCGGCCGACACGTACCTGCGGCACAAGCTGGCTTCAGCACTTCCGTAATCAAGACGCTCAGCAAGAGTACTCGCGCCGCCATATATCCGCGCTCATCGGCAACGGCGCGTGTGTGCTTGTGTGTATGTATGTACGTATGTATATGTGTGTGTATGTTATATGTAGTTGTTTCACTGGCAGAGGAGCACGGCGGCCGTGGCGCGCCGTCGTCGATTCGTTTTCTTCGACTTCCTCGTCGTCGTCGTCGAGCTGCTCGCGGGCAGGATTCGTCGCCGCATGTTTGACGTCGATCGGGCCGGCCTCGTCGTCGAAGCCGAGAGAGGATGGAAGTATATCATCCGCTGCCGCTGGCTGTTCCGTTCGCCGAGCTGGAGCACCCCTCTCCCTCCCTCTCCCGCCCCTTCCCACCCCGCCTCCTCCCCTCGCCACTGTTTTACTTCGCGTGTATATGTGCGCTCACATCGTCTCGACCGGCGCGGCGCGCGTATATCCCGACGTACGTCCGAAGCCGCGAGGAACAAACGCGAGGAAGAGGACCGCGGAAACTGCGATATCGGAGAAACCCGAAAACGATAGATCGTGTACGACACGCGCACCGTGAGACACAACACCGTCGACAATCACCGCTTATTACGGGGATCCCCGCCGAGTTTTTATTCGTTGCGCGTCGTTCCGAACCCTTAGCACGCGACTCCTTCGTTCCTGCTTGCCATCTTGCCGTCTCCCTCTCCCTCGGGCGTCCTCGTTCTTTACCGCCTGCTAGCAACGCGAGAGGGAGACAGAGCTGCCGGATCGTGGGAAATGGGAACCCCCACCACTCGGCGCAGAATCTTACTAACACACAGATATAGCGTGTACGTGTAGCCGAAGTCGTGTGGCCTGTGGCCTACAGTTCGGCTACACGTACACGCTATATCTGTGTGTTAGTAAGATTCTGCGCCGAATGGTGGGGGTTCTCATTTCCCACGATCTGGCAGCTCTAGAGGGAGATTCCAACAGCGCCGTCCGAAGAAAAGATAGCGCGCCGAAATATACTATCGCGAGGCGTGTTTATACTTCGTCGAAGACGCACAGATGCGTATGCGCTTGTATCTTGATGGAACAAGGGGAGATATATTGATTAATAAAGATTGTCGCGTGGCTTAAAATTCGCAAAGCGAATACAGCTTTTACTCCGGGAAAAACAAAATCGCGAAAAGAGAACGAACGATTATCATTTACGTCAGGGAGAGAATTATATAATGTCACCGTAAATGTGTATGCATTATCTGATAACACTGCAAATTGTAAAATTAATAACGTATAGTATAATGTTGTTTAGAAATATAATTATATTACTTCAAATCGATAATGTCAATCATTCTTATGACCATCCGATGGTCACGAATATTTATCCACGGCAGACTTGTGAAATCTCTTTTATCGAGTAAAGATAATTCGAGAGGAAAAAAAAAATTATAATAATAAATAAAAATATAATAAAATTAAAATTAAAAAAAATTACAATAATTACATAATTGATTCAAAAAAGCAATTCCTCAATTTTTTCAGAATATTTATATTTGACCCAGAGAGAAAAATTAACATAAAAAAAGATAAGAATTTGTGTGTGTGTGTGTGTGTGTGTGTGTGTGTGTGTGTGTGTACGCGCGCGCTATTTTTCAAATACAAAAGAAATGTCTTTTACATCGAGTTGATATCATTTTATAAACATAAAGAATTTTGCATTTTCTGATTTCTTCGCATGAGGTGAAAAATCCTATTAAAAAAAAAATTTTAATATTGATAAAAAAAGATTTGTCTTGACCTGAATTGACACTTTGTTGGATAGAAATATTTTTTCGACTTGTATATAAGTTCTATTTGAATATCAATCTCTTTCTTATAAATCACAATAAATAATCTTAATGACGGAATTTTATTTCTTATAGATATATGTATATAGCTGTAGCATTCTGGCTTTTTTCTCGTCTGCTGCCAATCATACTTATTTCTCTATGATAGCAATCGCGTGCGAGAGAAATCGCACAATCGTGTTGTATATACATATATCTCGCGGTCATTTTGTTTCCACAAAAAGAAGCACGGCATAAAGCACTACTATGTATACTTATCGATGAGAACGACGGCGACGACGGCGACGACGGCGACGAGTCGATCGAAGAATCGCCGGTACTCTACTCGCGATAGAACCGGTTTACTCCGACAATTTTCCGACTGCGCTATCGCCTGATGACCTTGACACTGCTTTCACTCGTAGGGAAAGTTTTCCTCCCCGATACTGGAGGGGTTGCTCCCATCAGTCGCGACGACGGAGGGAGGAGCAATTCGCGAGAGAGTCATAGAAAAAAAATTAAGTGGATCCATTAAGGAAATCTCCCTTTGATTCATCTGGAATCATCATTTCCCTTTCGTAAGCATTACATTTCCTTCTATTTCCTTCTTAGCGGAGGGCTGCTGCGAAAGAAAATTTCAATGATTCTTCTCGCAAGGCGATATATTCACGGAAAAAAAATATTAGCTAGCACCATAGCTAAATTTTAGGTATCCTTATATTACACCTGAAATTTAGTTACCATGTTTTTAAAATTTAGCTATGGTAGCTAATATTTTTTTTTTCGTGTGCAAACAAAACTAATCTTCCGATTTGCAAGGGGTTGGATTTCGATGGAACCGCTGGACGATAAAATGATAAATAATTACGTCTCGGATGCATCGCGAGTGTAAATAACTATTGTTCGTCGTCCTCGTTGAAGGAAGGATAGACCGTTATTTCGCGTTCCCACCCATAATGACACATCGTCCGGTTCAATCCGTGCCTTTCACGTTAAGCGAGCACGAAATAGAAACCGCTGATTTCCGTCATCGTCGTCATCGTCGTCATCGTCGTCATCATTGTCGTCGCATGCGTAAAAGAGGAAGGAAAGACCGGTCGCGTCCGCGAAAGTCTTTCCTCGCGTTTGTTCGGTTCAGAGATTATCGTGCTAATGGTCGCATTCTGTTTTTTTTTTTCCGAACGAAATTTGATTTCTGTACTTTGAAATAGATAGGAAACTTGAAAGAATCAGTGAGAAGCCAATCGCCAACTTGTTGCGTCTAATCATCCGACAATGTTAGTTTCACCTTTCTTCATCTTCCGTTTTATGCACAAATGTGAAAGGTGCCCGCGAGGTATAATTGTAATCCTAAGGATTAGAAGCGCATGTGGAACATCCTGTGCGTTAGTAAGTCGATTTCCAGTTAGTCAAGATATCTGCGAATCTCGTTTCTCATGTTATTCTCGCTGTCGTGCGTAGAGAAAAGCAAAATCGCATTTTACCGATAATACGAGAGATATATTATTCATGAGCCCTCGAAACGTATTGCTTTTGCAGGTTTCACATGCGCTATTGGAGAGCGTCGTCACCATTATACACATTCATGAAGCATTGTATTAAACAAGACACAAAAGATACTCAATACAGTTCATTAGAAAGGTTAAGTAGACGTAAAATATTTTTTCTCTCAGTAGTAATTGGCTTGAAAATGGAGGTAAAATGGTGCATTTATTGCTCTATTATATGCAAATCTTTTTTTTTATTTCTTGCTTCTTTCATTGAGATCTTTTAACTTTATCCTGCCGCGAAGAGAGAAAACTGAATGAAAGAATCTATAGCTGAAATGCGAAAATAATTCGGACGTGTAAATCGAAAGGAATTTTAAATAATTGAATGAAGGAAAGGATCTTGCAGACGAATCAATCGCGATAATCTCGATAATATTTTCTTCGAGGAAGGAAAAAATTCAAAGATCTAGGCAAACGATACGGCAGACGACGAGAAAAATTTGCATGTAATATAGGGGCACAGAAATAAAAATGTCTTTCATATTTTACTTCCTACTTTCTAACGAACTTCGTCCTGAGAATCTCTTATGTCCATTTAATGTACTTTTTTTCAAATGCGTGTAATAACGCGCATCGCACACGCAACGCTCCACACGGATCAGAGTCGCTCGTAAGTAATCGCGATTATGACAATACAACGATACACCTTTTTCAAGAGACAAAGTCGTCTCGGCGACTTGCGCCCGATGAAGCAACGTCCGAGGGAAAAAATGAATAGCATGAGCGCGCGAGGAGAAAGAGGGTAAGAGCGCGGCTATAAAGCGATCCAGTTTCGAAATTCTCAGTTTGTCGTATACGTATCGCACAGCAGACGAACATCCCCGATCCGAGAGTCTGCGACGAGTTGGCGCGGCAATATGAAGGCGGGGCCGATATTGCAAGTAAATGTCCAGCGAGCAGATATCTCTTAATAGCGGATGTAAAAACTCGAACACGTCGGGGCTCGAATATATTCGCGCGCGAATCTCGTAAAATTCGGATTTTACGACGAGAGTGAGACGGAAGCGAGCGCGTATTTTCGGCGAAATCGCTACATTAATATTCGATTCCATTCGATTGTGTTTTATATGATTCGCCGATATAGACACATAATCCTCATTAGTGTAACACGAACGAAATTCGACATTTTTAATCGTCGTGTATTACGTGTAACACGGGATTGTTGACTAATTGCTAGTTACTGCTATGCGCGATCGAGTATAAAATGTAGAGAAAAGGGAAAGGAAGTATACAAATTAATCGTTGTGGTGTGATTTGCAGTTGGTATTGCTCGTAATGCTACTGGCTGGACCTTCGGAGGAATTTTTTCTCGAATAGTGAGTGTGATTTTTTTGTACTTTCTTCTCGCAAGATTATTAAAGCGCTCGAAAGGAATAATTGTATCTAAATAATATGTCTTACAAATCAATCATTTATCCATGAAGTCTTCGGGCAATTGTAAATTTTACTTAATCGTGAAAAAAAATTCGACGCCCTATCTTTTTAAAGTACGTATCATCAATCAATCTTAATCAAAGTTTTAAGTTGAATTTTTCTAGAGTACAATTTACTTATGTGAAATTATCTGAAAAATAATTTTTAGCAATTCCAAAGCTTAGTTTTCAAAAGGTCCTTTATTTTTTCGATCGCATATAACTCCAAATCCGTTGACGCTTCATTTTTGTAAAGAAAAAATCAAGTCGAAATGAATCAAAGAATCTCTCTCTATGTTAAAAAAAAAAAATGCATTCGATTTTGGGAATATGAAAAATTAATTTTTACTATAGGAATTTTTTTTTAGAATCTTCGCTTTTAAATCTTCAATTATATTTGTAATGTGTTCTCTCACATTTTAGTTCAAAGAAGGCTTTGCAGGAGTTCTTCCAATCTCTAAAGGCAAAAAAGCAGCCGCCTAACATACAGCACTATCACTATTATTATCCGATACCTTACTCAATGTTAACATGGCCGAAAGTTCCAGTTAAACGAGATCTCTACGAGTACGTTCGCATTCTACATTAATATTAAAATAGAAAAAAAGATTAAACTCATTTCTTATCGTGATTGCATCCGACGAGAAATCGATTCACTTAAGCACATGAAAACTTAGTATAGAATATAATGTAGCATATTAGGGAAAGTGATACTTCAAGTTCATTTTTACTTCACTTCACCGCCTTTTACGAGATTAATAGCGTGAGAAATAGCAATCTCTCGCTGTTAATCTTTTAGCTCTACTTGCAAACATTACGCTGATACCAGCGCAAAACAACTTATCCGAGCGATTATTTTCTAGCGATACTTTCGCGTTTGGATGGCCGGATTATCACTACAAATATTTATCTCCTTCGATAATCATGTCGAATCTTGAACAACTATTCGACGCAGAGATTCCTAGTAAGTTCAGATAATATTTTACGGAAAAAAAGTTAATTGCCGTGTTCGTTCATTCAAACAATTAAGAAAAAAGAGGAAAAATCTCGCATAAATCATGATTATCGATCGTGATTTAAATCATTGATTTTTTTTTCGCAGCATTGGACGACACGGAAGCTACGATCGATCGTAACGGTCAGGGATTACTGGTGCAAGTTCCTCTGAATCAACAGTTCGTGTTTCATTTGCTGAGGAGATCGCAACAACGACAGCTGGCAAAAGCGACGACTTAGAATATAGTTGCAATACATTCTCGCTAACGATTGTGATTGAAATCGATATTAAATCGGTCACGATGAACTTTCTTTAACTTTAGCTTTACATTAGTTAATTAAAATCTAGGTTTTAAACGCTTGTATCCGATGTGTATAAATTTTATGACGACCTATTATTTATTAGAAGTGCATAGACATCTCAGAACGTCTGTTGCGTATTTTGTATTTTTTACATATTTGTATTTAGATTGTACGCCAGTCCAGAAGGGTTAAAAATAAATGTAAATTATTACGTGCTATTATTTACGGGAGCTGCGAATCATCCGCGAGTAAAAGTCCCGGAAGTTGTTTGCATTTTTTAGCCGCCTCGGCGTGAAACTTTGGCGCGCATTTACGACGTCGCCGGATTATCTTCCTTAGCAATAATTCAGGCGGTAATTCGCGCAGTTTCGGCACGATCGAAATGGCCTTCAACTTTCTTCGTTCGATGCGAATCTTTTGCCGCGCCTCGTGATCTTCTTGCAGCTTCGACGTCAGTTGCGTCATGTACTTACGATCCGTTAAGCGCGCTACATGACTTCCCATCAGCGTCGTTAATCGCGATCTTACGGGGGTGTAACTGAGCCTGGCAGTCGATAAGCCGCTTCGATTAATTAAGGTTACTCGAAGACCGGCGACGAGACCTACCCGTATTTCACGCAATCCGTCTCCCACCATGCCGGAGGAGCTTCGTAAAGATCTACAATCGACGGGAACATGTTCGTCTATGCACGATAATTTTTTCTTTAATTTAAATTTTTAACGCGAAATTTCCCGCAGCAGCCCGTCCCGAAGATAATTCCGTTCCGAATAAAAATGTTCTCTCGCAATTTGAGCGTTTTTTGTTACCCGCCGTCCGATCGATATCGCTATAAGGTATGCAATTTGGAAGAGATTTTTGGTAAACACTTCAAACTTTTAAATGTAATATTGTTACATTTAATATCCGTTTATTCTATATTTATATATTCGTATCTGGTACTCATTAGAAAACTTGAACTTATTATCATATGTGTCTATAATCTGGCATAGAGTGTTTTTCTGTCTAATCGAGCGTAAATAATACCAGACGGCTTATCCACGGGTAGATAAACCTCTTTGTTCGGCCCTTGTACGAGTTTGGAGAATTTGCTGAAATCCAGAGCGAAATAATGCTTGTTCGGCATTTGCATCTCGACGCTATAAATCTGTAAATATTTTATTCCCGTGTAATATATATCGAAGGTATACTAAAGTAAGGTAAGATAATTCGATGTATATTCAAAATATATTTAGATACTACAAGAAAAGTTACGATAAAATGTAAAGTTACGGTAAACTGGTTATTTAACAATCATAATATTTACTTGTTTGACTTTATCAAGTATACACTTTTCCGTAAGATAAAGGGTATTTTGCACACTGGGCGAGTAAATCCCGGTGTCCGGAGGACCCGCAAAATTCTCCATAATACAATCCTTCACCGTGCACCACACTTTATCGAAATCGACTCCGGTCGCGGTGGAGAAGTCCCAGGTAGCCATTACGATGGTACTGAAAATACGATCGTTCATGTCCGGTAACGTTCTGTACTCGTCCTGAATAAAATCCGTGAACGAGCTCTGCGTGCTCTTCAACAGTCGCAGTCCCTTCAATCCACCGCGAATTTGTGGTGATTCTAGAATCGAGTTAATCCCCATAGAAATGAAAAAAAAAAAATCGACGGATTAATTTCTTAATTTAAATTCTAAATTTTTCAACGTTTTAATTCTTTACTCTTAATTTTATGTGATTATCGAGTCTTTCCATCTCATTTCAATGTTTCGAATCAATCTTATCGAAGTATAAACTAAATGACGCAAGAATTCGTCCGATATAACTTTCTTCTTTTATATATATATATATATATATATATATATATATAATTCATACCATTTCTGAGCTGGTTGACTTGACAATATCGCGTCGCGGTGGGGCTCATAACGAAGGCGTGATTGTGAGGTACGTTGTCAATGTAATGTCTGGTCCACGGATACTCCTCGACGTTGATACTGACTTCCGCTACTTGTTCATACGTGTAGAGGAAGTGGGAGCAAAGCAGAAGAGCGAATTCTTCAGGCGATCGAATGCCGTGTTTCTTTGCCATAAGATACACCGTGTTCTTCTGGCTGTCCGTCGCGATGATGTCGTGATTGTCACCCTCCATATAATCCTTCTGAGAGATCAGACGCAAATGCGTGTCTACCTCGTATTCGCGAATTTCGTGTTGTAATGCGTTTTCTCGGTGCACATACAACAACTTGACGTTATTCTTACCGTAACCATAAGCGCCTAATTCATACTCGTTCCTAAACGCAAATTCTATTTAAATTTCTCTATTTATTGTAAATAATTTAAATTTTCCACTTCTCTCTTTCTAACTTTTTTTTTTAATGCTAAATTTCGTTTCATGCAATGTATTATCTCTAAGCACATCGTAATAGCTTGCCATAATCACGTAATTACCTAATTCGTATTTATATACTAGAAAAAAGCATTTTTTTAAATTTTACTTGAATTTATTTTTTTTATTAATTTAAATTTTCTATTTTTTCCAAATTACTTTTCGCGTATTAAACTCATCATTTGTGTTCACCTATATATTTAAATTTGTTTATATATTAATTATAAATTAAATAAATTTATTAAATATTTAAAGGAAAGGGGACAATACCTTTTGTCATTCTGATAAACGGTGAAATTCGACTGAGCATCTCTTGCAGAATTCGACGATTCTCTTAACGAACTACTGAGCGAATACTTATCGTTATTCTGCATGCGAGAGAGTGTTCCTTTGTGCGGAAACATTTTTATCGTACACACTTTTAGACTGTCGTGTGCTATGTTATGTATTATGTCCCGTATATAAAACCAGCTAAAAATCGCAACCCACTGCGATTTTCCGTCCTTCACTTTCACTGTCGAAGTCAAAATGCTGGGCAAAATTCTATCTTATATAGAACACGCATTGCGTTTTTTTTCCTCTCGCAGAAAGATTAGAATTGACCCGATGATCTTGTAACCTCGTAAAGCCAGCGCCAACTTAACGTACATAACATCGTCAATAATAATCAGCGATTCGACGGAATGGTGAGATAATAAAAATTTAAAAAAAAAAAAATACAAATTTTCAGGTAGAAAAATATTAAATAAACAAGAATTTAAAAACAAGTTTGTTTCCTAATTTCTGTGGCTGACTTTCTATTAGACCGTTTCTCCCTTCTTGTATTTATATATCAAAGCTTTTTTGTTTTATTATTGAAGAAAAACTCCGCGACTTTGTGTACATAAACGATCATACATTCGATCGTTTCATACGTTACATCACCATTCCGAGAAGCATCCGATCATCTTTGTTACACTAATTGCATGAAAAATCGCGTTGAGAAATATATGTATATTGATATGTGCAATCTCTACGATTCCCCGAAATTGACGTCAAATCGATAGGAACATCGCAATATATAAATAGTGAATTGTCAACAGGCACGACTCTCGAAAGATAATTTATTTATTGATCTTGATATATTGTCAAGGTTATTGGAGGTGGGTACGTTAATCTAAATATTTACCCTTCGTAGCACTTACTTAATATACACTCGCTCGTGCAAATGTAATTACTTATCTATGTCTGCGCGCATTAGAATAGCATTACAATTTTGCACGATGTTAGTCATACGCTATTTCTACAATATTACGACAAAAAAAAACGCGAGAAAATTACGATTGTTACCTTTCGATACTCGCGATGTCTCACAAATTACAAGAGATAAATTTTAGACAGTGGAGACGAGTCGAATTAATTGGCTAGTTGAAATAGGATGAGAGCTGCCCGAAAATTATATACAATCGAAATTCGTTATTGTAAGCACAATAATAACGCGTAAACCCCGCGAAATATGCGTATTATTAATACAGAAAAGATGTAATATATCGCGTTTTGAGAAGTAATTAGATGACACGCTTGATTGATCGTCACGGCGAGAATAACGCGCTTGTAAGCATGTGATACAATATCATAGAGAGCGAACTCATTGTGCGATATTGTCAATTCATTAACATCAAATGTAACAAAATATTCGGCGCGTCATAAGATAAATTAATGCGAGACGATTTTTAATTAATCATTCGAGTTGTATGTTACAACGCGCTCTCGAGATTCGATAATGATAAATAAATGATATTTAAATCGACAAAGTTCAAATGCGATGTAGGATACACATGTATATTAGAGAATCGTCGTTGAAGAAATAATTATCTTTGCGTAAATATATCGCAATGAAACGATAGTCTAGCATTTTTTATCTCCCTTCGCTTCGATCCTTATTCGAAATATATCGCTGCTTCGTTTTTATTTATCCAATTGTAAGCAAATGATTCGCACGTTTATTCATTTAAAATGGAAATCAGAGCGTAAGAATAACAATTATAAATCATCGTTCAAATTCATTATTTATTATTAGTGATAATTTCAGTACGAAATAGAGCGATGTTTGTGTAGCATGTGTCCTCTCGCATTGACGCGTCTTAAAGGAATGCGCAGCGTATAGCGATGGGCCTTACTACGATCGGTATGCTGCAGAATGGGGTGAGCCATACTAATAATACATCAATGAGAAAGGAGTGGGGGTCTCCTACTACGATCATATGGCGTAGGGGGGTGACCCCTACTACGATCATATGACGTAATGCGCCCCTGCTCCATCCCGCTATGACGAAGGTATGGAAGAAGAAAAGGATAAGGAGCGACGCGGAACCGCGGAAGAGACGAGGACGAAATAGCTATTATCCTCGTCGACGTTCGGCGCGTACGAAACACGAGGAGAGAGAGAGATGCAGGAATTATCGGATATCTTACATTGGACGCGTATTAATCTTCCTCGTATATTAGAGCTCGTATATGTATATCGCGATCTTAACTCGTACATTATTAAATTATCTCGTGATCTTAGCTCGTATATTTATTCTCACCTTTATTTTTAAAGAAATAATTATTATCCTAAATATTGGATTTGAACAATGACTTGTATAATTGCCAATTCTCTATTGCTTCAATCGCAATTCGAAATGAATAAATGCGCGAATCACTCATTTAGATAAAATAACACGCTCGAAACAAGTATTTTTTTGCGCGATAAATCTCAAGTAGAGATCGAAATAGCAAGAGATAAAAATTACGTAATATCGTTACGATGTATTTACGGGCGATAATTATTTCCTCATGATGCTTGGATTCGAATATATCTTGCATCACAACTTCGGACTTTATCAATTTTAATATAATTTATTTATCATTATCGAATCACGTGGGCAAGAACGCGTTACAATACATGAATCATCGAATCGAATGAGTAGAGTAACGAGAAATCGCTTCGCGTTCTCTCATTTATTTTGTAACGCGTTAAATATTTCGTCGTATCAATGAATTGTCGCACAATGAATTCGGCGCTCATCTCAATGTAACGCGCTTTGTTTACAAACATGTCATAAATCTTGTTGATCGCACCGCGACGCTCGAGCGAACGTGTCTCATTTTTTTTTTTTTACTTCTCGGAACGCGATATATTAAATCTTCTCTGTATTAATAATATGAATATTTCGCAAATTTTACGCGTTATTAATGTACTATGCTACAATAACGAGTTTCGATTGTATATTTTCGGGCAGCTCATTGCAGCTCAACTAGCCAATTAACTTGATTCGTCTCCACTGTTTAAAATTTATTTTGCACTAATTTGCGTATCGAGTGGATCATAATTTTGTTCGAAAGGTAACGATCGTACTTTTCTCGCCTTATTATTTCGTCGCGATATCGTAAAATGCGCGTCGCGTATGACTAACGTCGTGCAAAGTGTTGAATATTGTATTCTAGTACGCGCAGACGTAAATAATTATACATTTTCGCGAATGAGTGTTACGTTAATGCTATGAAAAACAAGAAAGAAGGAAAAAGTTCTCTCTCTCTCGTAAAAACATCGGGCGGAGCAACCGTTGAGAATGAATACAATTTATAATTTATTTAATTTCCTATTTATTATCTGTCAAAATCAACTGCGTTTATTTCCGCGGTAATAATCTATGCCGAATATACACTCAAATTAAACCTGCAAATTTTCGGGATTGTTGTATCTATATAGAAAAATAGCATGCGCGTAAAGAAAAATTTGTCGATTAAAAGGAGAAATATTTTGAGGTATAGAAATAATTGAATCCATATATGAGAATATTTTAAAATATAAAAACTAAAGATCTCGCGAAGAAATTGTCGCTATTTGTGTCATTTGGGTTGTTTAATCGCGGTTGAACGTAATGATTATACGCAAACAACAAATTGTGATAAAATTAAAAGAAAATAATTTATGGCTTATAGATCATTCCATAAACTTACCCTTTTAACAATGCTCGGAATTCACCCGATGGAATCGTTGCACGTTCGCATTATCAATGTATTATTGTACATATTTGCGTATAATACGACAAATATTTTTCTTCGCACTTCCGAAATTTTTCTCTGCACTTTCGATACTGCTTACTTGCAGATGACATTTAATCTCGGTAACTTAATTTTTCGATAATTTTATTAATACGTTTGACACACTACTTGGAACACTGATGGTCGCGCGAAGTTTACTTGAGGAAACTGTCACACTTACGGAACTATCACATATGCGATATATTATTTATACACATAATACGACGATCCCGTTATTTTTCTCGGCACTCCTCGGATACTAAGTACACGCTTATTTGCAAACACTATTTCTTCTCGATAATTTTATTTATTTAAATTTAGCAATACTTGGAATTATGTTCGCGCGGACTTGACGGAATTGTTGCACGTTTGTGCAAAGCATACTATCGCGACACGATATACCGTATAATTGTCCAATACTTTTCTCGGCACTCCCGATATTACGCGATTATTTGCAAATGTTTATCAAATCATAACCTCAAATCGTAATTCAGACGTGACGAGACAAGTGATACGATCGTAATATCGTAACATAATTATAACTACAGCGATCACGCGATATTAATTATGCAATGGATTGATTCCGTTT
Source organism: Lasius fuliginosus (assembly GCA_949152495.1). Classification (NCBI taxonomy): domain Eukaryota; kingdom Metazoa; phylum Arthropoda; class Insecta; order Hymenoptera; family Formicidae; genus Lasius; species Lasius fuliginosus. The sequence goes on along the minus strand of OX424454.1, from coordinate 2,392,295 downwards.
CTTTCACATTCGTTCGAAATTTTCATCACGATTAAATATATATTGCTAGCGTTTAAACATCACAAATAACCACAAATAATCGCGCGCGCGACAAACGAAACTAAACTTCTCAACTTCCGATTCCGTTAGGGCGCTGTGGTCCGAGCATGGACTATGCAAATCAAATATGGCTGTCACAAAGTTCATCAATCAATCAAATGAAGCGCATCATTTGGCGCTAGTTTCTATTAAACGCGACATTAAGGCATATGAATATGATAACGTTCTATACGTATAATCGCGTGCATTTTGAATATCAAAGGAATCAATAGATTGCTATTATTAATGCTGTGATCGTTATTATCATAATTATATTACGATAAAACATCATAGTCGTAAAAATCACTTGTCTCATCACATCTGTGTTACAATTTTGAATTAGAAAGAATAAATATTGTCTACAAGTAAGGAAAATATGACAGTATGCAATTTTGTCAAATGCATTCCGCGCGACGTAACTTAAAAGAAAAAAAACATTGTTAAACATATTAATAAAATAATAAATTTTTAATGTAAAGATTTGCTTTCTTTTACTTTTCTTAACATATTTTATTATGTCGGGTTACTCGAGAAAATTCTCGCTCTTGTTTCGCTTTTCTTTTTTTGTTATAAACGAAAACTATATCATAATTTTACAACTATAAATATGTAAAACATTAAACATAATATTAAAAAATAATATCTAGTTATATCTAGTATTAAAATATAATATCTAGTTATTTATTATATATATTTTTTTTTAAATTTAGTTAACAGTCATGATGTATGAATATCTAGACATGAATACGTACAAACGACGCACAACTTCACGTGGAAACGCATTTCCGGCTTCCGGCGTGGGTGCATTACATCAGAAATCTGCGCAGTCTAAATTCGACAACGTGTCGTCGGTGTTGTTATTCAAGGAAATCGATATCGATTTGGGAAATTCGGAGATTTTTATTGACTGCCATCTAAAAATATAGAATAGCAAAAGTTTGTGACGCGAACTATCGAATACGATTACAATAATAAAATAAACTGTTCGCTCGACAAGTGTTATTAGCTGCACTTGTGATCCACGACGATGCCGTTTGTCTCTACTCGCTTCAAATAAAGTTCGTTCATCGATTGCTTATCCGTTTACCTCCGGTTAAAGACGCACTTAAAGAGGCACGCACGAATAATTTGTTATCGTTTAGTCGTTTTTTTTCGCTTTCGTCCTAAAAATATGCATCGTATTCGATTGAACGATCTCGCGGCAAAATTATGGACGAGAAGATCTAACGTGCCGGCTCCGATCATCCATCGGAGATCGATCGCCGGTCGAAATTCGCTCGTTTACGGATCCGAAGTCGCGACAGCTCGAAAAAATGGACTGCCGATCGTAGCACTGGAATCGACGATTATCACACATGGCATGCCGTATCCCGATAATTTAAACACCGCGCTAAAAGTCGAAGATGCAGTCAGAAAGCAAGTTCGTATAGCATGCTTTTGAATGCTTTTTTTTTTTTTAATCTAATCTAAGCCACATAGGTGCCCGATATGAAAATTTATAAATATCTATAATTACATGTTCTTTTTTTATGTATCTGATAGATACTAGCAATTGACATCTTTATGCCATTTAAATTAATATTATAAATTTTGTTACACGTATTGAGAGAGGCCACTATTTGTGGCCAAAATATACATGATTATAGCGTTGTATTATTTATGGATTAGCATTTGCCAACACTTTCACTTATTCTTTACACACTAGAATTTTGATATTTTTCTGAATAACAATTTTATTTCTTTGAGAAATATAAAATCAATATCTCTTTAGAGAAAAATTTGATGAGAGATTTATTTATAGAATTATCTAATATTATTTATATATTATAAATTACAACTACTACGATTGTAAAAGCAAATCCAAGCAACAGTGTTGGCAAATTTTTATTTCAGGGTGCTGTACCTGCAACAATAGGAATCGTAGATGGAAAGGTACATGTTGGCTTAAATAACGAACAATTGGAGATCCTATCTAAAGCAGACTCTGCAGAGACTATTAAGTGTTCACGTAGGGATATCAGTTTCATTGCATCGCATAGATTAAATGGTGGTACAACAGTCAGTGCCACAATGTTGATTGCGCATGCAGCAGATATTCCAATAATGGCAACAGGTGGTATTGGTGGGGTTCATAGAGGAGCCGAGATGACTTTTGACATCAGTACAGATTTGATTGAACTTGGACGTACACCGGTAGCAGTTGTTTGCTCAGGTGTTAAATCTATCTTGGATATTGGCAAAACCTTGGAATATTTGGTAGGTACATGAAAATAGGTTTATTTCCTTGTATAATACTTATTAATATATTCACTACTTTATTTCCAGAAATTGACATAGAAATGTGGCCTTTATGCTCGCAGGAAACTCAAGGGATACCAGTAATAAAAATTGGTGAAACACCAGAATTTCCAGCTTTTTATTGTTCCGAGACATCGGATAAAATAAAAGCCCCGTATAGAGTTTCCAATACTAAGAAAGCAGCTGATATTGTGAAGACGCAAAGAATATTAGGCATTAATACAGGGATATTATTTACAGTATCGATTCCCGAAAAATATACATTGAAGCCTGATATTGTAGAGTCCGCTATATCTGAAGCTTTAGAAAGAGCCAGTGCCATGCATATAACAGGCAAGCAAGTTACGCCATTCCTTTTGAATGAACTCAACAAGATTACATGTGGTCAGTCCCTTGAAGCAAGTGAGTGAGCAGAAGCTAACAGATTGCAACATGAAACATGGTGAAATATCATTCTTACGCACATTTAAAACACTTCAACAATTTTGCAGATATAGCTCTTATAGAAAATAATGCCAAGATCGCGGCTCAGATTGCCTTGAATCTCTGTGAAAAATCTCAGACATCCTGCGTAGAACCTGTACCGGTACGATCGATAATATCAAAGCGAAAACCGGTAAGTTGGGGGAGAAAATAAAATCATTTTCTGAAAGAAACTTGAGACACGATGTTGAAAAATTGTTTACCGTCGTGCCTTATCAAGACATATCGTATTCAAGGCTAACGCAGCGTTAAATATATATATATCATTCCATTATCTTTACTGATAACAATACTTAAAATATACTTATACTGAGACGTCTTATTCAGGTAGTGGTTGGCGGGGCTGTTCTGGACACTGTCGTGCGAGTGAAGGAGTCGAAAATAAACGTAAGTCAAAAACGTCACAATCAAAATTATACTAAATAATCAATTTTTTTCTTATATTCATATTACATAATATAGTTATAGAACAGTAACAGTATTTATATACAATTACCACCATATTCTTTTTTTTTCTTTTTATGTACACTTAATAATATCAAATAATGGGAACTCTCGCGTATTTATATGTATATAGAATAGGGGAAGAGTACGGTGTATGTTAACAAACGCTTTATAGAATAGCAAACCTATGAGATAAGGCCGTTGCAATAATTGGCGGCATATCTCTATGACTTAATTAAATACAGACGCAAGCTTGTTGATACGATATTATGAAAGGTTCATCAACGTAAACGCGCTATTGAGCTCGATTGTAACATTACGTGTAATTATTTAGTGTTTGTTCTCTCTTCACTAACACAGTCTTCACAGATACACTTCGTTTCGCGTCGTGTTTCGTAGACTTTATACAATATTAAAGTAATCAAAGCTTTTAAATGTGCATACTTCCAATATCGCGCTACAATCACTCTATGAAATGTCTCATTTGTGGCATTACACGCACGAACAGAAACGGATCGATTCGTCAAGAAGCCGTGTGGTTGAGTGACCTTTACGCAAACACACCTTCAAATCAAAAGCATTCAATACATATATCGTTTATTATAACGTGTCAGATCTGTGTCAGAGAACAGCATTATTCGATACTAGAAAAGATGACGCGCAAGATGTGTGTAAATTCTTATTCGTGTCTTTTTTTTTCTTTTTTTTTCTTTTTTTTTTTTGCCCAAAGAAGATAGCATTTTCGTAGACCGCCGTTTCCCTATTGATTGATCCATTGATCCGAAATCCCGACGTGCAATGCCATAAATGACTAATTATTCGACCATACCTAGTTGTTTGAGATATAATAAATTGGGTCTTAAGCAGGCACTATTCAAAGCTCCCTGTCACGTTCACTTTTCTTCAATTTTTATATTACATTTAGATACCAATCCGTTTTACAAATCACTACGCTCGTTTGAACTTTGAAGTCTTTCTTGCAGTGTGATTGTAACATGAAGATATAACGTTCGAATAAAATATCCGAATAATAATCACCTAAAATCTTTCGCTTTTTTTTTCTTTTTTTTTTTTGTAGTAGATGGTACATTAATATGAGAACAGAAGCAAATAAAATTTAAATATTTCGTTTGTCCGAAGTGTGATATAAGTTTCGTACGTTTTTTTTATTTGAACGTATTTTTTAATTCGACTAATTAATTAAAAAACGATTAATCTATCTCTTGTATATAACATCTTTATATACATTTAGTGGCAGAGGCTGTGTGTCTGCGAGGTGTAAGCTTTTTGACGTTATTATTAGCTTATTACATTCAACGATAATTCGATGGTCTGATTAAGAAAGAATGATCGGACTTGCGCGTCGTCAGTAAACTCTTTGGAAAGGGATCGATTTTACATCTTACCGCGACAACGCGCAATATTTCACATCGCTAATAGTGGCCTAAGAATAGTTCAGGCAATCTTTCGAGATTAATAATTACCCTGTTGTCCAGACTAGAGTGTAATTATACTTGGAGATGTGTGAAACATCAGGATTTCACGATACACATAAATCCAACTGCGAGAGACAGATTAACGTAAGGTGTCCCGTTCAGTAGCATGACAGAGATGCGCATGGCTTCGAACAGTTAACAGATAATGTCTTGGTTTTTCCTTAAGCAGACAATCGACACGTAGTATTACCTCTATTATATGTCGATATATACAACCTATCTACTCTATCTCTTTCCCTCTTTCTCTCTCTCTCTATATATCCCTTATCATTGCATCCTCATTAAATGTATAACCCTAAGATTCCTTTATAAGCCTAACTAGGAAGCCAATTATTTCGAGTTTTACCCTATGTCTTTATCGTTTATAAGATGGATCTCCATTATTGAGGCAAAACGGGCGTATCGATGAGGCGTACGAAGAAAAAAAAAATTCGAAAGTTGGAAATGATATAATATCTGCGCTCTACTTTTATTTTAGCCCAATAATGATGATCCAATTACAAGGAACAAATCAGTACAAGCTACTTGCGTGACGCGTATTTTTTAAATGTATATATGTAGAAGCAATAGATTAGAAATTATTTAATCGTCATACATATTGGAAATATTTCTCTCTTTTTCTCCTGTTCTCCTTTACGCTTTCTGTTATATTATTAATGAAGAAAGTAAACCAATTCTCCCTCTGTTCAAGGTTCACCCAGATAGATATACAGCCATTTTTTCGGAGAAAAGGGGAGGAGAATCAATTTGGCAGTATCTCACAATATTCTCTCGTAACTATCGTAATTATCTCCAAAGGTCTATGAATTGTTATAGAGCTTCACGAGTATAGTCGCGTGATTCAATAATTCATCAATGGTGGCAATGTTCCCGAGAAGCGCAGTTACCTTGTCTGGACAGATACACAGGTTGTCTGTATTATTAAAGAGAAACGAATGCGTGAAAAAGTATAGTCCCTAGTTTCTTTTCGAACAACAAAAGTTGTTGACAAAGTCTTGAATTGAAAGTTTTTCTTTTGGAGTTTCGATGATGTCGATTGACATTGGCTAACTAAATTTTCTTTGTATGTGTGTGTGTGTGTGTGTGTGTGTGTGTTGTTGTTGTTGACGTTGTTTTAATCTAATATATTACTCCCCGACAAAACCATCGCGAATTCGAAAGATATCCCAAGAATACCTGAGAGATCAAGAGAGATCTTTTAGACATGTCTTTGCGACATAAAATAAAGAAAAAGAAAATGGAACTGTATCTCTCTGTTAAGATAACGCGTTTATATCCTAGATAGGATCAAGATTTAGGAGATATCGGATTACTAACTCACGAGTTTTTAATTAACTCGCAGAATTGTCTACCCGAAGACCGAACTAAAATGGAAATCCGGCGGGAACAAGAGCCTCGTACTGCCATTTATAAATGACGATAGTTACACTCGACTGTGATATACCACCAGCATGATTCGTATGACTTAACTTTTCGCATGAGAAACGACACGATGAACGATATCCGGTACATTGATGGCACGATCGATGACGCTTTACTCGGATGGGAAGCGTATAAGAAAGTTTTATGACTAAAAATAAATTTACAAAAGTAGTTACACCGACCGCGAGGACGGAAGGACATGCATATAAGGTGTACACTTGCGAAGAGAGTTCAGGGCAGTCGATGAGCAACCCGCGATGTAATTCCGAACGCACACAAACACAGCGAAAGTTCATATAGTGGGAAAAGTGGAGTATAAAAGTCAGAAAATTAAAGAAAAGTAGTAGTCTCTAACGGTCATTTAAAATTAGTATCTACCTACCCTTTATAACTCTCGTCGACGATGATAAAATTAGCATACGACTTGCGAAAATACGGTAACCGTAAATAGAACAATCTTCGACCGTCTTTCACAGCGGGATGAGTTTGCTCGTGAGTCGCTCGTTTAAGGAATCATAGGGCAATGACGTTCCGAATCAGCCTCATTCTTCCATAAAATCGATCGAGTCTTATTTTTGCGCAATCTTCGTAACTCAAACTTCCCTTCGCGAGTTTCGCCTTACAAAACGGAGATACTCTCACTACTGTGTATACGTTTTGATTTGGTCTTTCGTAAATGTAATAATTCCACCGTGATATCGATTCGTGAATGCTTTTGGTCTCTCATGTGTTTCAGCGTTCAACGTCTGTCGCCATGGTCTTTCTTAGTGTTACTATTGTTAAGCGCACACTATCGCAGACGAATCGGCAGACTTGAAGGTAAAAGGGGACAAGCTATATTAGATAGAAGTTATACAGTGGTTGTCAACCCTTTCACTCTCGCCGATCTGATCGACACAACGACGACGACAGAGTTTCCTCCACCATCTGTTGGACTCGCGCCAGCCAGTAGCTCGCTGTGTGTGTGTATTTTACTTTCTCTTGAGAATGAAACTAAAACGCCTGAGAGAATATGTGTGTATACGTTGTTGTTTTATTTGTATAGCGGTATGTCGGCGTGCCGCCGATTGCTCCTGTACAGAAAACGATTCGAGGTGTTTCGCCACCATCTCCATAGTCAGGTACGCCTACTCTGACTGCTCGTTACCGTTACGCCTGTGCCCGGGCTGGCGCCGTTCGATAGCAGCAATCTGCGATTAAACTCACGCATCTCGTAGTTGTTGTTGCCGTTGCTCTTCTCGCGGCCGCCAGCGGCCGTGCAGTTGTTGTGATTGTTGGCCGAAGTGGGCGTCGATTCTTCGAGTATCAGCGCGCAATGGCTGTTGGTGTCGCTGTCGGCGCCTCCGTCCTGAAGATTGTTCGCCAGCAACGGGTGCCGGCCGGTATTACACTCGTCCGACTGCAGCAGCAGGGACGCGTTACCTGAAACGAGACGATGTTTATGTTCCCCGAATTAGAGAATAGACTCTATAGCATGTGTCTCTTTCATCTGTCTCCTCTTTTGTTTAGATATATTACTTGGCGCGAGACGCTCTACCGTCTCTGCCAAGTACATATATATACTCATTAAGATTGCCATTAATCTTCTGCGTCTGTTCCGTTATAGATAGCAGTGCTACTCGGATACTTAGGCATTCGAAGTTGCGGATTTTTTAATGCACACATGTTTGAACGATGTCGTCTATTAATGCAATGTCACCGGACATTGGGATTACATTTCAACAACTTGGCTAATAGCTAAGAATTAGAAGCTAAGATAACGAATCATTAACTTTTGGCGTTAATCTGAATCTATCGTCGATATCAGGCTACTCTGCGACCTTACAAGATTTTCGCAGATGAGAATTACATAAAATCGAAACTTACCGGAGGGCGTGACCGCGTTAGGTAGCGTTGTGCGTCTGACGATGCTGCCGTTATTGGCGGTTTCCGGCAGCACCTGGGAGAAGGGCGGTTGCGCGAACGGCGTGGTCGGCGGCGGCGGTTCCCTCAGCAAACGTATCTTCTGTATCATCTCCCGTATCTCGTAGCGTAATATTCCCAGGAAACAGAGCTTGGCGAAGGCGATCACGCAAAAGCCTAGGACGAACAGCAGATCCGCTGTCTTTCTAAGCCAGCGTACGAGCGTATCCTCGCAGCCGCTTCCGTACGGATTCTGGCAGGGCTCGCTCGCGTTCGCGCTGGGTCCGCAACAAGTCTGCGGCCAGCGAGAGTTTGGAAAGTCCTTGGGCCCGGTCACCCCGCAGCACATAAACTCCCGCTGAAGTCGGTCCCACTGCTCGCTGAATCGCGGCTCCTTACCATAGTCTCCCTGCGGACGTCGACGAGAAATCATCATATTGAGGCACGGAAGCGTCAACCGATCGGGAGCGGGGACTTGAGGTCCACAATCTCTCAAATTAAGAAGCGAAAAATCGTTTAAATTCTTTTCTCTCGCAACCATGATACAATCAAGATAAATTAATTTCTTCGCATGTCATCACTCGCTTTCGTATAGATCGATTAAATACAAAATCGAAAACTTCCAAGTTGTCTTTTATTAATAAATGAGTAATATGAAATAAACAATGCATTATTGTATAATTGAATTTACATTTATATTTACAGCAAAAATAAACTTGATTGTAAAATTTATAGCCATCATCTGTTATAATCTTTCGCGAATCTGTTTTATCAAATACGAATTTCGATACATAAAAAAGTCGTATTTGATAAAAATCCAAATATCCAATGATCTTGAAACATTTTGTACATAATGCGAGAGAAAATTGGGAATTTTTCACTTCTAATATCGTAATAATTCCAATATGCATATAATATGAATCAGGAGCCTTCTTATATCAAGAACTAAGATGACGCAAGATCCCGCACCTGCAAACGCAGCCTGAGCGTGGGCCTGAGTTCGGTGCGCATCTTCTCGAAGCGGAAAATCCAGGCGACGCCGACCATGGCGTCGCCGAACAGCAGTACCAGCAGCAGTATCCAGTAGAAGTGAAGCAGCCGGGCGCTGAGCCGCCTGGCGGCGATGCAGCCGAGCAATTGCACCAGGCCTAACTGCGCCGCCAGTGCCAGATAACCGTAGAGCGCGGTGAGATCGTAGACGCGTGGTACACCCGGCACCACGTGCCGACGCGGGTCGCTGTTGAATAAGAGGGTCTGCGACACCGCGGCGGCGAAGCCGACCGCGCTACCGAACAACACCAGGTTACAGGCGTAGATCCAGAGACGGTAATATCGCATCGCGACGTCGTGACCACCGCCGGCGAGTCGTTGGGACGTCACCGACGACGGCGCCTCGTCGGCGACGTAATCGCGGCTGCTGTTCCTCCGGGCGCCGCCCCTCTTGAAGACGTTGTTATTATTGTTGATATTATTATTGTTATTGTTATTATTATTGTTATTATTGTTATTGTTGTTATTTGTAGTAGTCGTGGTGTTGGTATCGGTCGAATGCCGATGCTCCTCACGGTCGTCTAGCAGAAAGAGAAAGGGCGGCTTCGCGCTGCAGTCCTTCGTCGCTGTCTTTTGGCTGTGCGTCGACTGCGGGGTGACTGAACGTTGCAGCAGCATCACCGTCATACTATCGTGCCACCCTGGTGTGCGTGTCCTCGTCGTAAGGATTGTGTAAACCCCCGCGAATATGGGGGACCGAGTGGGAGAGACGGGCCAGCGTGTTGCACCGCTTAGTGGTGGGCGCCGCCGCCGCCGCGGTACTTACGACGCGGGGGAGGTGAAGGAGGAAGTCGATCCTCTACTTGAAACCGGCGCGAATCACGCGATGCACGCCGTGCTGCATCGCCGCACCGGAAGATCGTTCGTGGTAGCGTTCATGGTTCCCCTCGTGTCACGCGCACTTCGACGATCGTCGTGCACGTTGAGCGCCGTCTTGGACGTCTTCCGGTAATCGTGGATGATGATCTTCCTGCGGAAACACACGGAAAAATGTGTGAGAGAAATAGAGGTTTTCCATAGATAGTCTCGAATCTATCTCTTACTATCCTATCATTCGATAATCGAATAGTTTTAATTGTCAATCGGTATTAGAATTCTAAAATTTTCAGATCTTTGATTTTTGATCCTGGATCCTCTGCACCGTACAATTCAGTCTCCCTCCTCCCTCCGCTCTAACCAGGAACACATGGAACGCGGAATTCAACGTTCAACGTGCGTACATTCGAGTCGAAGCCAAAGGTGGGAGAAGGCTAGCGTGTGCCTCCAGCGGATTGTATTTCTTTCTGACAGTTGTAGCGTGCGATAGGCGATTCTGTTTATCGATTTTCCGCTGCCTAGCTCTATGTAGCTCCTCTGAGGAGGAACAGAGATAAATCGCGCGAGATAGAGAGAGGATATGCGCCTGAGTGAGTGTAACGTCACGAAGAATCGAACGAGAAAGAAACCAGGAAGAGGAACGTATCTGCGACAGTTTGCGAAAAGAAGACGTACAATTACAAAAAGACAAAGAGATTCTGAGAGAAGCACACTTTACTATACACTGACGAGGAAACGAAAATACATGAAAGGGACGGTAAAAGATACACGAAACAGAAAATGAAAAAAAGTTACTATTTTCGAATATATGATAAAATATGACAGATCTCGGGGAATAGAAGAGGAGATACGAAGAAGAGAAAAGAAAATGATCCCGGTGTAAAGATTTTCTACGAGCAGAGTAGTATCTTGTCACAAGGTCTTAATTAGGATCGCACCACGACGATAGAGGAACTCGACTCGGCCGAAGCGATGCGCCAAAGCGTGCTCCCGTTTCCATGCATCGGCACTCGCGTTGCATGTAGGCCGCTACCACGAGTATATGCTAGTGACGCATTGTAATGAAAACACGGAAGAGCGAGAGAGCGGCAAGGGCCCATCGATCGTTTAAACCCTGCGCGCGCTCTACACCGCTACACGACTATGAACGAGGAACATATATAGAAGCGAGCGAGCGAGAGAACAAGAGAAAGAAAGAGAGAGAGAGAGAGAGAGAGAGACATCGAGAGCACGCGTTACCTTCTTTTCGTTAACGAAGAAACGATCCCCAGCGTCTCGGGCGAGCACTCAACGTCCTGGCCGGCGTCCAGTATTGCCTACTTTACATAATTCTGCGAAGGAAAAAAAACTGAGAAGAGTCACGCGCGGATCGATGCCGCGTGCGATCTTTTCTCGATGCCGGATGCCGGAGCGAGAGACGAAGCTACTGCACCGCCTTCTACAGGGATGAGTGGACGGACGGACGGACGAGCGTGATAAAAAAAGATTATCGGATAGCCTTTAATTAGATATCGATACGAGTGACATGTCCCCGAAGAAGGAGAAGAGGCGCGAAAAGCTAGAGAGAAAAAGGACGACGAGAAGAAACGCGCGCGCGCGCGCACACACACAGGAGAAAGGGTAGGAGAAGGAGGGCGAGGAAAAGAAGAGAGAGAGAGAGAGAGAGAGAGAGAGAGAGAGAGAGAGGGTTAGAAGGTGGTAATGGATGTAGGGAGGGAACGTGGCGTTATGCAATCTTCCTCCCGACCTTCCCGAAGGAATTTATCGTCGCTTGCAACGCTTTGTCCTATTTTCGCCGCGTACATCGGTTACGCCGTCACTCCAATTCGTCCTTCAACTCTGTCATTAGCATAATCGAGCCGATTACGCTGGTCCGTTACACGGATCGCATCCTCGAACGCGAGCACACTTGGAATCACTCTCTCCGAGCAATACATCCTAGCGCTTCAAGGTTCCCACGCGAAACGGAATTGATTGCGGATCTCTTCACTACATGTTCAACTTGCGAAGGAACGACGAGGAGGACACGTTATTACAAAGAGACGCGACGTAAAGGAATGAATTGCGCTAACCCCCCCGGCTTATTCGATCCATTATATACCTCTGCATAAGACTCCTCGAGATGAAAGGCACACGCGCGATGTCAAAGAGGAGAGTCACGTTTTCACAAGACGCTCAGTGTCTCTATGATCTTCGTCTTCGACGGAAGATTCTCGCCTAAGAAAAATCCTTTCTTCAGAGGAGATTGTTGCCATCAGAGAAAGTCCTTTTCTTCATAGGGGTAGTCGTTCCATTCGATATAAATCAGATTTCCCTTCTCTTATTCTCCGCTTATATTTCACGTAAAACACTCGGGAAAAAAGAAAAATCCAAATCCCAAAGTCTTCGCGTATCGTTACTGATCTCGGATCGCGCCTTCTACGACGCAAATTCGCACATCCGTCGATCGTGCACCTACGTGCACGCGGATCGCTGCGTAGGCGCGATCGTTAGCCGATAACGCGAATCGTCGCGACCGGGTATCGTCGGTCGGGCCGACCGTACGGCGGTCGGGGGGTACACGAGGAACGTGATCGTCGTCGGCGTCGTCGTCGTCTTCGTCTTCGTGTCGTCCGTAGCGCTACTTCCACGGGCATCGCCGCGAGAGTCGTCCCCGGCAACGTCGTCCACGTCGCTCATGCCAGTTTACCCTCTTTTCCTCGTCATGCGTCCTCTCGCGACACCTCTTCACCACCGGAGCGTCCCGTCAACGTCTTCGTCAACGTTCTTTCTCGACTCTTTTACCGGCGTTCAAGGTCTCGCCGTCGTCGTCTTTGTTCCGATCACCGTCCTCCCTGATCGCGGTCGACACTTGACAAGGCCGCCGCCAGCCGTAGCGCATGTCGCTCGTACGACGCTTCGCAGAGCGATGCGCTCTTGCCACTCTGCCACGAATCACGCAGAGTCGAGAGCTTGACCGAGCGTCGCGACGCCGCGGCTACGACGATGCTCGACGCTCCTCCTCGTCCGGCGCATGAGACAATATTATACGTTACGGGAAGACGCACGCGACTCTTTCCTCTCCCTCTCTCTTGATGCGTCTATCTATCTATCTACCTACCTACCTTGCTAGCTAGCTATCTATATCGTATACTCCTATCTTTCCCTATCTGTCTCGTTGACGTGGCGCCGAGGATATGCGAACCGGGAGGTAGTTATGGCCAGCGCCCGAGATAGGCAACCGAACTGGCGACGAACGATGGCGCGAGACTCGAGAAGGCGCCGTCGCTCGAGAAATAGACTTATAGAGGGTAGACACGAAGGGAGAGTTCGCAAGGGCGGACAATCAACATCACTCTTGGAAAAAACAAGCTCCGTTATCGCTCTTCGTAGATCCACCAGAGATAAATTCAGTATTTCACGTTATTATTTTGTCGCACGAAAAGGAATCGATGAAACTCGCTTATCCGTAAAATGGAAATAGGATCATCTTCGAGGAATATAGTAGGTTTGATCGATGAGGTTTAGTTTGCGAGGGGTGCGCAGACCTTCAACTACAGCGTTGAGTATATAGAAATAGAGTTGAGGTAGAAGAGGTGGAGAGATACGAATGTCCGGCCGTATATTACCCCTGGACGTGATAGAAATGCGAAAGAGAAAGGGAGAGAGAGAATGGAAATACATATGCATCAGTTATACACTAGTATAGAGGAATGGGGTGAGGAGAGCGGAAGAGTAAACACAATTTAGATACCACAGGGAGGGATAGGTCCTTGCATTGTCTGTCTTAAGTGCCTGCTCTCAACCACGTAACACCGAAGCGAATACTCGATGTATAATTAAATCATAACGAACCAGAGAGAAAGCATCAAAGTACCTCTTGTTTCGAACAATGTTTTTTCAAAGATGCTCTCTTCAAAAATAGTCTTATTATTTTACTATTTTTAGCTTCTCTTCTACGCGAAAAATATAACTCTAAGACGAAAAATTTGTAATCGAATCTATGTCAGCTCTGAATGATCCTGAAGAGAATGATTATTTTCAGTACGATGGCAGAACACACGCCGGACAAAGCAGACGCAGTTGCGGCGGAGTTGCTAGAAACGTTGCCGATGCATTGATCAAGCTCGGTTTGGAGAAAACGCGGCTGATATCCGTCGTTGGTAACGACGACCCTGGGAAGGTCATTCTCGAGAGTTTAGGAAACGGCGGCGAAACTGTAAAACGAGTGTCGGACGTGAACACCGCCAGGTGCGAATTATAATCGTGCCACATCTTTGCCACTTAACGAGTATTCAACAAATAAGGAGTGTCTAACAGTTTCGCTAATGTTATCAGGTTCACGGTGATAGTGGACGTCAACGGTGAATGTCACTTCTGCGTCAGCGAAATGGAATCCTTCAACGCGATCGCCCCGGAGTTGATAAGAGAGTGTCAATCGCATCTCGAAGAAGCTAGTCTTATCGTTCTCGATGGAAACCTCGGATTGGACACCATGCGCTGCGTGCTGGACATCGCGTCGCGAGCGAACATTCCAGGTGAGTGAAAATTTCTGCAATAATTTACCGCGACTTTATTTACGAAAAAGAATATTTTCTTTATTTATTATAATCTTACATATTTGTAAGAGTGTTATATATATATAATTCCAACTCTTTTGTACAAAAGTATTATTTATAATATTTAAAAAATATATGTAAAAAGATAATAAGATAAATAATTTATCTGGGTACGTAAATATAACAATGGACGGATATTACGCACAAGTAAAATTACTTAAAAAAATCGAACACAAATTAATTAGATTGAGAAAAGATGAGAATCTCAACACGCTGATCTTTTATCGAATTTTTAAAAAAGCCTATCTAAAAACACATATTGTTTAAAAAAGATTATTGGACGGAGAGATTAGTTATACTTAAGTATGTAAAAGTTTTTTTAAGAGACAAATCTCGCGCTTGTTCAGTTTAACAGCGATAAAAACTTTATGCAAGAAAGTAAGCTTTCCGTCGTAAATACGCGATTTATACGTATCCGCTTCGTGATGGCGGCCCGTGATGAGACTGAGGATTCGGTTGCATTTGCATTACCAGATTACGAGATTCTTTGCGCAATTTGTAACCAGTCTTCGCATCTAGATATAGAAAGAACGCAGCAAATGTGTGCAACATGAACGATATGACCGCGAGACCGTACGACCACGACAAGTGATTGAAATTCGGATACATTAACCAGTCTCGACGCCAGCACTGCCCACCGAATATGGATACTGCCAAGAAGAGGAGCACGCCTGAAATTAAAAAACACTCAAATTAAAGTCTGATCTCTCTTCCAGCTTTAAGATTAAAGCTCATTTACCGGCAATTGCGTCGCATATGAACGCGACAGACGACAGAATCCATTCGTAATGCAGAACAAATCTCAACGGCCAACGTATCCAGATCAGGCTTATCACAGAGAAAGCAAACAAAGAAAGTAATAAAGCCAGCGTGACAAATGCTTGCACAATCATGAGCCACACTGGCAGCAGCCACTCTCTTATGACATAATATTCCTGCGAAAAAATATGATGGCAGCCGTCGAATTGCTTGTCAAACTGGTAATAAGGGTAACGGAATTGTTCGAAGCAATATTCCCAGAGTCCCATGTGTTTAAAATTGCTGAATGTCTCCTCATATGATTCTATCCAATACGGACTAGAAATTATGGGAAAGATCAATAACACTGCTTTGCCACGCAACAAGGAATAACTAACAAGTTGGAAGACAGCAAAATTGCTGTTTAATTTCCAAAAATAAGTACATTTACCTTATAAAGGCCATCATTAAGAGGAATAACGCTACGAAGGTGAGTCCTCCGCCGAAAACCACGGCGTCTATCAAAAGCAAGAGCAATTAGTATAGAATATTCGAAATGGATGTTTCATCAATCTAAGCTTAATCAATTACTCACTAGACGCCTTGTGATACTCTTGTTTATCCACCGACATGGTGGAATTCTCGGTGGTTCGCGGACAGAGACTGACGTCAAATCGATAGACTTAAATTATTTGTTCGTTGACAATTATCGTGTTTTCGTTTTCGTCGCTTCTCTTTTCTATAGAAACACTCGCCACACCTTGCATTGCGCCAGTGCTGCCAACTTTACTACACTACTGCGTTAGAACATCTTATCAACAGATGATAATATAGTCGCCCCAAAATTATGTGAATTATATATATTTTATATTTTCTTATATAGAATTTTTATACACATAAAAAAATTTGCAGTCTTACATCACAGATAATTTAATTCAGGATAATTAAATTCAGGATATGCATATTAAAGTTACAGATTGAAATTTGTAGGATGCGTAAAAATAATATGAATTAGAAATTTTATTTGACAAAGGACGGAGTACAAAATTTATTTGAATTTCTGATTTTGTTATTAAAAAAGTCAATTTTATCAGATGTGTATACGCGATTAGAGAATGTAGGGCTACATTGTGCGATAATCTCATACATTTTGTGCATAAAATTTAATGATGATATACATATATATGTATGTAGAAACAATATTTAGGATGTTTTATAAGTTGCCTGAAAAATTTATGAAAAATTAAGTAATAAAAGTGACTGCACAATCATTAACAGAATGGATAGACAATTTTTTTTTTATTACAACCTGTTGCTTAAATTTTAAATACTTATATTTTATTTTAAAAAATTGTCGCTTGGAATAAAAAAATTGCACAGAAACTTTTTTTTACATTACTCAGCTTTTCAAGAGTTTTTTTCTGTAATGTTTTGAGAGATGCGAGTTATAAAACATCCTATATATATATTTATATTAATGATAATGCCATCATACAATATTATCATCTCATATATATATATATAATATATATAAAGAGAGAGATATAAAATATCATACAAAAATATTAAACTTACGTACTTTAGTCTAGACTTAAATTAAAATATAAATTTGCTTTTGTACATTCTACAGTAAGAGATTCTTCTACGATTTGTTTTGCACCTTGTGGACGGAATGATATTAGAGTTTTAATATAGACGCTAATGCGCTAATTCTCATGAACACATTATCGAACAATCGTCAATCATTTAAGCGCGAGATTCGAGTTGAAACCGCGTTTGAGATTCTTTCAAATAATCTCGTTTCTTTCGTTGTACGTTTGCCTCCACCAAGAATAAGCCGCTCGCTATTAACGTCATTACGCTACCTATGACACCTAGAGCGAAGGACCATCCTAAATAATTATTAGCGTGTCCAGGCATCCAGCCATCTGCATTACCAAGACAGGCGAATATGATAACTGCTATTCCGCCGCTGAGACCACTGGCCAGTAGCAAATAACCAATGGTACTTATCAGCTCGATATATCTCTTCCGTTCTGGATCGCAGCACAGAGTAAAGAGTAATATCAGACCGAACGATACTAAACCCAGCAGAAAGCATACCGTGAAGAAGACTTGGGTGGCTATCATAAATGCTGTAACAAAAAGATTTTTGCATTGTCAACATACTCCAATGACAGCTCAACGTACATGCATTTGTTTAATTATATTTTAGAAGTCCTTCTCCGTTCTTCTTATTGAAGAAAAAAAATTATAAAATTCCAATTTGTAATTAAAAGGAATGACGTGTCTTTGTGACAAGCTTGTCCGTGTCTTGGAGACACTTACGAGGCAACAGGAAGCCGCGAATGTCGGAGTAGCCGGCGGTGAACGGGTCGTAGACCCATCTGCAGCCGACGAAGAATCGTCGGGGCGCGTCGGACTCCTGGGGATTCGGTAACGACCTGAAGCAGTGCCGCCAGAGACCGAGTCGGTCGAGCTGCGCGCCGATGATCCGCGGATCGCTGACCAACCACGCGGGCGTGCCGAACGCGACGCACACGCACACGAACGCCACCAGGAACACGCCGACGCCGACGTTGCCGGACAGGCTTCTCTTCTTCATCGTCGTCGCTCCTACGTACGTTCCTGTTCACCTGCGAGGGAATCGCAAACGAAACGCCCGCCCGACGACTGACTGGACGCGCAACGAAGACTATAGTCTTCTCATGAAACACTATCCCACCTGACGATCCCACGGCACTAATAAACCACACCCAGGCGCCCTGTGTTATTGGCGGAGCGAGCGGCCGAACCTAACCCAACCTGTCAAGTCTCACCTCGAACCACGCGCGAGTATCCCACGAGTATAAGAGAGCGTAAACGTGACGAATCGTGTGTGTGTGTGTGTGGGTGATGTGTGTATAGGAATCCTATACTAGGATGATATTATACAGGATCGCGTACAACGGGTGACGATATGGGAAAAAAAACAATTCTTACCATCCTTCTCTCCGCCCCTCAGCGGATAAAACCTCGTCGATGTACAATGAAACGTAGAGAATGGGAAAAGAAAGCGTTCATTCTTAAGGAATGCATAAACAAGTTCTTGTGTGGAGATCCTTTTCGAAATTCATGATCTGTAGCGGCTTATTGCCGTCTCTGTCTCTCTGTCTCTCTCTCTCTCTCTCTCTCTCTCTCTCTCTCTCTCTCTCTCTCTCTCTCTCTCTCTCTCTCGTCGGCTTTATACGCTCCTGGTCTATCAAGGTATGCCTGCACATGTGTCACATCTTATTTATGTACGCGTTTCTCTATCTTTACGATCGCACTCCAACCTTGATCCTGTAGGACGTAAGCGAACCGCGAATAAATGCGTTTCTCAGTCTAAATCGTCACATCATTAGACAGAAAAACGCTTTTTTCCTTCTAGAAATATGACACCTTTTAATTATACACTTGTTACATTTTCCTCAGTATTTATTAGAATGAGATGTACATCCTGTAACTAATCGCACGAAAATTATTTAATCTCGCGACACGAATCATCGCTGAATGAGATTCCTCGAAGGAACCGAATGCGTCACTCGTTATATGAGATCTAGATGCGCGGTATTTATGATGACGCATTCGCGGATTGCGACGATTTGCTAATATAATGTATAATTGCGGAAGGTTCAACGCGGTCGATTAAAATAGAATTTAAATTAGGCCAACGATTTGCGGATATACTTCTCTCTGATATATCGCGTGCACGCAAGAGAGATCAGTATCTCATAATTAACAATGAACACGAATTCATGAGAACAAAGTGGGTCACTATGTTTTGTATACATGTATGTATACAGGTATGCTTAAATGATTTAATTCCCATTCGAGTATTATTACATGCAATCTAAATATCCGAGTGACGAGACTAGCGATTAGGAAAAATCGTTTTATTATTATTTTCTACAAATACAGTATACAAATAAGAGAGATTTATTCCTCGTAACATTCATAATCTATTAAGCTTATATTCATATACAAAAATTAATGCCTACAAATATTTTCATAATACGAATATAATGGACGGATTATTTCAGATATGTGCGTCGCACATATTTAATAGCATTTTTGTTATATATAAAGAACATTTCATATACAACTTTAACATAACGATAATATCAGAAGAGTTCAATATATCCTATCTAGTCTATTTAAAATATGTATATATCTTATGTAATATATATCTGCAACTTCAATATGTCATATTATGAAGTATAGATATAACAATATCATATTTTATAAGTCTTTAAAGATTTATCTGAATTTATATTTGATAAGTAAAGATTCACACTTTCGCAGCCTTTTAGTATCCATATGGCGAAAAAACATTGTTGTATGTATTAAATTAATTAGTCTGCAAAATTAAAAAATTATTTTTACTTTCATATTAATATAATTTATATATTAATAAGTTATTAATCTGTAAAGATGTGCTAAATGGTTGTGTGCGTTTTCTGTTCCTCGTTCAATATTTGCTCCTGCTTCTTTTTGTGCCTACGACCTTCAATTAGAAATAGAATACCAGCTGCTATGAGAGTAATGCTGCCTACGACAGCTAAGGCATAAGACCAGCCCATATCATTGTGTTCCCAATTGGGCATCCAATCTCGTCCGTCACCTCTGGCGCCAAATATGATCACTGATATAACACCGCATACTCCGGCTAAAGTCAAATTACCACCAGTTGCCCACAGAAGAAGCTGGTACTTGTCGTGATGACGAGAGCAACAGGTGTACAAAATGGTCAGAAAACTCCCTATCAGCAATAAAGTCAGGCACAGCGTGAAGAAGAACTGCGTGGCGACGAAGAAATCAGGCAAGAGTATGTCGTGTATGATATAATATTCCTCCTCGAAGACCCACCAACAGCCGTAGAATCTGGTATCGTAGAGATGACGTGGGTCCTGGAAGCCTTGGAAACACACTTGCCAGAGACCTGCAAAGATCAGCATAGTTTATTGATCTGCTGTTTTGTCATCAGCTAGACGTTTTGTGTTTTTGAAGACCGACATCATCAGAACTAGATGAATGATTTATTTATGTTATTCTTGATTGAACATAATTTGATTTTAAACGTTTTTTATAGAATGAGGTAATTGTATTTAAAAAATTACATGTTGGAGCTGGTTTCTTTCTGCAACAACCACATCTAATTTCTTCATATTATTAATTATAAATTATTCTATTTACAGATTTATATATATATATACACGCGTCTAATCTTACCAATCTTGACGAATTGCGGATTATCCAGCTTGCCATCGGTCTCCAACCAATTGGGTGTGGTGAACGCGATCACCACCAGAACGAACGCCACCGCCGTGCACACGGCAGCAGCCTTCCCTGTCCTCGTCTTTCCCATCACTTACGATAGTCACTCACGATGATATATATATATATATAATGAATGGATAAGCGGAAAAAAAATATAACTCCTCGCGATCACCGAACGCGACGTATTGTTGCCGCTTGTACACTTCGTCTAGGACGCCGAATCATCCAATTTTTTTCTTGGCAAGACTTAGTTTAGTGCGCGAACGTCAGAGCGCGTTGAATGTCCCTCTCTTTCCCCTTTAAATTTCGAGTTTTTTTTTTCTCTCCTTGTAACTTTTTACATTGCGAAGAAACTTTCTTTTATGTTAATCGAGAATATTAACGTAAGAAAAGTTAAAATCTTTTTTCAATTTTCTTTCTCATCGTGGAATCAGTATATATATGTATATATATTTCTTTTTATTAAAAACTGACACTCGAGAATTTAATGTAAGAACAAAGATTTAAATAATTTTAATAATTGACAATTATAATTTTAATAATTTTTTTTCTTTCTGTCACAGTCTGGTTCGAGCCAACGGATATTCAAATGGCAGCAAAAATATTCGAAGCTGGGTCACAATGGAAAAACGTATTACACTTCATCTCACCCAATCGCAACGAGTTAAAAGTCATAAGCAAATACTTTAATATACCTGTTACTGAAAACATGGATCTGACGGCTGTGAAAAATATAACTGAACAATTGCTCGAATACATTCCAATTGTTATAACTACTTTAGGATCACAAGGAGTATTGGTTTGTTTGATTCTCAAAAATTTAGTTTTTGAATTAACAACATTTTTAGATTATCTATAATTAACGACAATATTTCAACAAATTTATCAACTATTTATTTTATAGGTGACACGCAAAGCTTTGCAAGATGAGCCCTTCTATGACAAGAGCGGAGAACTGATTGTCAATTCCTCAATTGCATCTCGATTGTATCCTGCTATAAATGGTACAGAAAAGTCAAGCGAAATTCTCAGTGTAAGCGGCTGCGGGGATTGCCTTACTGCTGGAATAATTTATGGAATTCATAAGAATCTAGATGAAACCAATTGCATTTCTGTAGCTTTAAAAGCTGCTGCACTCTCATTAAGATCTTTTGACACAGTTCCAAGAACACTTACAATGCTCTCTAGTACCAATGAATCTTAATCGATAACATTTCTTTCTAAAATCACAAATTTTTAATTAAACTTGCAATAAATTAGCATTTAAGGCAATTTAATTACATTTTTATATAATTTTATTATATAATTTTATACTCGTTACACTATACAAGATTCTACTGCTACTATAATAAACTGTTGTTTTAGAAGATTAATTAGATGCGTAACGAATTTATAAAAGATGTTTGTAAAATCAATATGGATATTTTTCCATTGACGTCGCCATCGCGTCATTGGATATGGTTTTATTAATAGTCACTGCTTTGAATAATCGAGATAACTGATAATTTAGTTTCTACAATTGATGAAAATGTCCGAATCATTTACAAAATGTAAGATAAACACGCAAGGTGTATAAAATAAAACACGGCGACGCCGTATTTTCTCGAAAGAGCTACCATGTGTACACCAAATGTGACACGACGAGTCGATCGAAAAAGAAAAAAAAAAAAGTAAGTCCGTTGTGCACTTCTACACTTTCCACATGTAAATATACGATAACGAACGTGGCGCGTGGCATTGGCAAGAGGAAGAGAAACAGCACGAGAGTGCACGAAGCCTGCAGATATTAGATGTGAGTAGAGGTGAAATAGTGGGGAACCAATGGCGGTGTGTTGAACGTAATCACGTGGCACGCTCTATATTATTGCGTTTAACTCGGCTAAGATGGCGCTACACACGTGAACGGGAGAAACGAGGACGGATGATTAGAATAGAGCGATATAGGTTTGACACTATATACATATATATATAGTAAAAGGAAGAGGGAAAGACAGTGAGTGGGAGAGAGAGATAGAGAATGACAGACGGTGGCTCAGAGGAAGGGATACGTATACACAGCTATACTCTAAAGCGCACACTCCCGCCGCATCACGCATTAGTTACACACTCACACACGGGCGTACGAAGAGAGAGAGAGGGAGAAACGGACCAAGCGACCAAGCGAGCGCCGTTACGATAAAAGAGAAGTTTTTCAGAGAGCGTATTCGGAGAGCCGTTCAATGGTCGCGGCAGCTATGCGCCACGCCGCTGCCGTCGTCGCCGTCGTCGCCGTCGTCGCCGCCGCCGTCGTCATTGTCGTCGTCGTAGGGCATCCAACTAGCTAGTTCCGACCGGTCAGCACGACGGGAGTCGTGTTTTCGGTAGCCGCCAGTTGATAAACTAGCACGACGCGCGCGCGCGCCTCGTCGTCGCCGTCGTCGTCGTCGTCGTCGTCGTGGTTGTCGTTGCCGTTGTTTGTCCCCGAAGATGACCATAATAGTCTTTCTGATCGACACGTCGGCCTCCATGAATCAGAGGGCATATTTGGGCGGACGGCCCACGCTCTTGGACGTAGCCAAGAGCGCCGTGGAGACTTTCGTCAAGGTACGCGCCGCGCCGCGTCGCCGTCCTCGTCGCCCTCGTCGTCGTGATCGTGCTATATAGAGGGAGGGGGAGAGAGAGAGAGAGAGAGAGAGAGAAAGAAAGAAAGAAAGGTCGTACGTTCGTCTCTCTTCCTCTCGTTCGTCAGGCACGTAGCCTCCTCGGCGACGAGGAGGGCGGGACGCGGAACTGTTGAACGTATGACGAAAATCGTACTCCTGGTGCGTGAAAAACGCGTGTGTAAAGTGAACAAAAAAAAAAATCCCTGTTCCAGGTACGACAGAGATCGCCGGAGAGCCGCGGGGATCGTTACATGCTCCTGACCTCCGAAGAGCCACCTCAGAACATCAAGGTAAATTTTCTTCCCCTCTACCCTTTCTTTCGCCCTCTTCGTTCTTTCCTCGTTTCTACCTTTCTCACTTTATTCTATCTACATATTTTTTTCTCGTCGCCTGTTCAACGTATTGTGTCGTTAACGCGGCCTATCGCGCGAGGATGCCTCCCCGGGAAGCGTTCGTGTTCTCCCCTCCTCCTCCTCCCTCTCTCTCTCTCTCTCTCTCTTCCTCTCTCTCTCTCTTCCTCTCTCTCTCTCTCTCTTCCTCTCTCTCTCTCTCTCTCCCTCCCTCTCTCTCTCCCTTCCTCCCTCCCTCCCTCTTCTTCCTTCTCTTCGTCTCCCTTCTCTCTGTCCCTCTCGAGTCGTGGGACTCTCGTCTCGAGTTAGGTTAGGTTCGATTAATGGCGCCGAATAATTAATACGCGGCAGACACGGGCAGACAGCAGAGCTTCGCTCAGCTGCGCTCAGCTGCGGAAGACGCGCATTATTGGAGACGTAATGGCTGGAAAAAAAAAGCGAAATCCGAAAGCAAAGATACGCCCTCCCATCGCGAATTTCGCACCCGATTTCAAGAAATTTAAATGTAATACAATTCCCTTAATTTCAGTCCCTTTATTTTGCTTTTACGCATTTCGTCTTTTCGTTCTTTTAAATCCTATTTTTTTAAGCGTACATGAGTCTGTATCAAAATATCGTATAAAAATATACAAGCTAAATATGAAGTATATTATCTCTCTGGATTTAAAGATTCAAAAGAAAGATAGAATACAATTTATATAGTTCTGAAAGATCTTGTGTGTTAAATATATTTATTTCTTTCAAGTTATCAAATTATTGATATTTCTTATTTAAGGAATTTTTAAGATACAGATTTATTTAATCTAAATTTGTGACAGGAATATATATTTAAAATAATTTGAACTTGTTTCATACATTTTTTTATATTTTTAAATCTACAATAGTTTTGATGACTCATCCTTTATATTTTATTATTCATCTTTATTTTTTATAAACAATGATGTGTAGAAAAAAATCTTGTTAGAGTTTTTAGAGATTAATTTAAGAAAACTGTGCATATAATAATTTGGGAATAATACTTTTTCAGGCAGGATGGAAGGAAAACTTGGCAACCTTTATGAATGAACTTAAGAATTTACAATGCATCGGCTTAACGACATTAGGTGCTGCTTTGAAGCACGCCTTGGATGTGTTGAATATAAATCGCATGCAAACCGGCATAGATACATACGGCCAAGGAAGATGTCCATTTTACTTAGAACCATCTGTTATAGTTATTATAACAGACGGAGGAAAGTACACATCCAACGGTGTGCCTCCAGTACATCAAGATGTAAGTGTGATTTGTTGCAACAATTTGTACGTACAATTATGTTAAATAAGTGTGATTATTTTTTATTATATGAAAATTGATTCTCTTTTACAAATTGATTTTTTTTTATAGTTTACGTTGCCCATGCATTCCCCGATACCCGGATCTGAATTAACGAAGGAACCATTTAGATGGGACCAAAGATTGTTTTCTTTGGTATTGCGTTTATCAGGAACACCGGCCGTCGAACGAGACATAGGCTTGGTGGCAAGTGACGCGTCACCGATTGATGCAATGTGCGAAGTGACTGGAGGTAAAGAAGATAAAATTTGAGATCTTATCTTAGACTCTTTATACAAGATTTAACTCTTTATATAACATACTACTTTGGTCATTTTAATTGATTAAAAGATGCGATAATTGGCTAGACAGAGTGTTTAGAAAAAATTCAATAGTATCTCTGCTTCAGATAACAGGATAAAAAAATTTAAAAAAGTACAGCAAGAATTATAATCAGTTATTAGTAGAATCATATCTGTTCTGAGCAGAACAGGAAGCAATAATTCAAATTTTTTTACCACATTTACAATTCATCAATCTATGCTGTAGAGATAAGATGGAGATAAAAAATTTAATCGTCATGTATTGTTAACACTTGGATGTTACAGGTCGTTCGTATTGCATCACATCGTTCCGAATGATGATACAGTGCATAGATTCGCTAGTGCAAAAGGTTCAATCGGGCGTGGTGATAAATTTCGAGAAAATCGGTCCTGATCCCCCGCCGTTGACCAACGACGCGCCACAACATCAGGACGAGGAGGAGAACGAGGACGATGGTAACGCGGGACCGCGCGCTCAATATCCAAACGCGTTAGCGCCAGGCAATACGGCTTGGTATTCCTGTAGACGTTTGATTTATGTACCGCGATCGGCGCAGAAGGGTTTCGCAGTCGGATTCTGGCCGATTCCCGAGAGCTTTTGGCCGGATCTCAACGCCAGCTCGTTACCGCCGAGATCGGCGCATCCAAATGTGAAATTCACATGTACCAGCCAGGAACCGATGGTAATCGAGAATCTACCATTCGACAAATACGAGCTGGAACCGAGTCCCCTGACTCAGTACATTCTGGCGAGGAAGCAGCCGACGACGTGCTGGCAAGTGTTTGTCGCCAATTCATATAAATCGAGCGAAGTAGGTCATCCGTTCGGATACTTGAAAGCGAGTACAAACTTAACTTGCGTAAACCTCTTCGTTATGCCTTACAACTATCCCGTGCTGTTACCACTGTTGGAGGAACTTTTTAAGGTGCATAGACAAAAACCGACTCCCGAATGGAGAGCGCAGTTTCAGGGTTACGTAAGGACCATGCCTACTTATTATGCTGTTGTAAGTATCTCGTTATATATTCTTGGATATATAATTATATATATATTATTATTTGAATTTACTTTAATCAAAACGTTTCTCTCTATTGCAGTCGTTGAGGAGAGCTTTAACTAGAATGGGTGCGTCCGCGCCTCTAGCACAAACATTGTTACCGGATACTATGGATACTTCTTTATCATATAGTGTTTTAACTTATCTGAAGCGACTGAAAAACTTGGCGAAGCTAGAATTCGATCGACTCTGTAGCGAAGTAATTTCTAAGCAGGTCGCCGCTTCGAATCTTACGAAAAATTTATCCAACTGTACCACGAGTGCGGTGACGGAAGGAGTGAGAGTAATATCGAGGACACCACTGAAGAAAGACCTGGTAAGATTTAATACATTAAGAAAGATCGCTCTGATATCTCATAATTCATAGTAACTGTGTATAAAAAATTGTATGTATTCGTGTAGGTGTCCCATCCTTTGTTACAAGACAAATTTACGGGTCTCCGCGATCAATTAAACGAGTTCGGAGGTTTTGTAGTCGGATTAGTGAAGAATCAACAGCAGCAACGTGGCGCGCACAGTTACAGAAATGCCTTTGACGTCCCGAGAAAGTCCCTCCTCGATCAAGTCATAAGGATGCGCGCGAATTTTTTACAGCCTGGTTTATTGCACACGAAATTGCTCGACGACGACTACGTTCACTCGATGCCTTTAGCCCAAATGGGAAATTATCAAGAATACTTGAAACGCATGACTCCACCGTTGAGGGAAATCGAGAGTGTGCCAGTGAGACAGCATATGTTTGGTAATTATTTAATAAATCTTGCAAGTATAACGAAGACGCATAACGAAGAGACAATTTATATTGTGTATAAATTATCTGTGTATATGTGTCTATGTGTATATGTGTGTGTACACTATATAAGTTATAAATGGTGCCATATATTTGTGTTATATCTCAATCATAGGCAACCCGTTCAAGATAGACAAGAGAATGATGGTAGACGAAGCGGATATCGACATGGTCGGCGCGACGTCCTCTACATCGAAAAGCGGTCTCAAGCGTACTCTACCGCAGTCGGATGGCGGAGGCTCGTCCTCTCCGAGACCGCCGCCTAACAAGAGGAAGCCCGGGCCAATACCAAAAGATGTGATAGTACGACGGCCTTCGTACTCATCGCCTACCAACACTCCACCAAGTTCACCGATCCCGTGGATGATGGAGGATGCGAAGAATCAAGCGACGGCGGTGCCAGTTGCCGATACGAGCACTCCACCGACTTTGCCCTGTCTACCCAACGTATCGCCGGCTCACGTGTCATCGGTACCGTGTTCGAGCGCATCGGAAAAGTTGGTGAACGGACTCGCGGAAATGCCGCCGGCCATACCGGTATTCGAGCCGATCCCGGTGGAGCATATTAACAATCATATGGACACACCGCCGGTTCTGACGCCGATAGTCAATAATATCGACACAATAGCGATATCGAAGGGTGAAGTTAAAAGTGAACGAACAGATAACGTGAGAAATGAGTGCAGCCGGTTACCCATTAACGATTGTATCGAGAATAGTGCGCGAGTTGTTGATAGTGGTATTGAGGAGAGACTATCGAATCACGTGGAGGAGAAGCGCGAATTGAAGCCTGAGAAAGAGAGAAAGTTAACAAAAAAGGAGTTGGAGGACATCAGGCGGCACAATTTGAATATTCGGGAACTCGTTTACAAGGAAGTGCGGAGAAGAGGGACAAGTAAGTCTCTGAGATCAATCAATCTTCTTTGACATATTGAAAAATGAGAGTAATGTAAATAAGATTGACGAATTTATTTATCACTGACGACACTAACACGTGATTGATTTATTTCGTTTCAGATTATGCAACGCTCTTTTCACATCTACATCAAATTCAGGGAACCCTAGATATACGGCTTGCATTTGTGAAAGACATAGTGAAGGAATCATTACGCTTTAAACGACGTAATCTGGCGTCGCTGTTAGAGGAGTATCTTAAAACTATTCAAGAGGATGGTTGCGCTATAAACCACAAGCTGAATCACAATGGTGCCACGAAGATAAGTTGTTAAGATATATGCATAATCAGGGCATTATCTTAATAATAGTGGAGGGAATAGATTGTGAAAGAACTCTTGTGCAACTCTTTTGCCAGAGATTTTAATAGCAGTCTTGAGCTTTCGAAAATAAGGACTACTTTTGATATTCACTGGAAAGACCTGCACAATCTCGAAGTCTTAGCAAATTTCAATAGCATTCTTGGTGTCAACCACTAAGTAAGCCATGGCACTTTTACGTTTTACTTTTAAGCTTTGCGAGTGATCAGTTGGTAGACATTTCGAGTGTGTTGTATAGTATTCTGCGGGTCATGAATTAAAGCAATAATTTATTTACAGAATGTAGCGACAAGAACGATTTTACAGAATGTAGCGACAAGATACGCAGCAATATTCTCTCATGTATACCAAACTCTATTAATACTTTCGAATAATGATCTCGTTTTAAAACTTGACCGTTTTAAATCTTACTCTGTAAAGAAATCCAAAATTTTATCTATCTTGGATGCTTGAAAATATACGTAGCATACAATCGCGTAATGTAATATAAATATATATATATATATACTATGTTCATACGCAACACGCATATGTTGGTTTTTATCTTTTATATGAATATACGCACGCGTTTCTATATCGTTACATGTAAATACGTTTGCACATTTTGTTTCGTCTAATATGATGTATTTTTTCTCGGAGTTTTGTCGATATCTCACTTGAAAAGTGTATTACAAAATTGTCTTGCATGCTGGCATACAAGACAATAGTTATGTATATGTGAGACGAAATTGTGAGAATAATACGATATTAATTCTTTGTAAATGCGAATATGCATATAAAATTTCCTCAAAGTACAAGTGCAATCAAACGAGCATAATTCTACCAGCTGCCCAGTCCTCAGCGCCTATGTGAAATTTAGGACAGAATAATTGTATTCATACTCTTACAATTATATTTCCTATTATATTTAATCTATCTATATACATCATACACACACATTTGTGATTTATATTATTAAGTTTAATAAAATGCCATAGTTTAACACTGTATCAAATTGTATGTAAATTTTGTTGTGTACTTTGGTAATATTATAAAAGCAAATTAAGATCTGACTTTTTATTGATGACACATATGCAACATGACATTATATGCAAGAATTGCACTTGTTCGTGATCTTTCTTTTATATGTATATAAGAGATGAGAACATATCTTTTGTTGTGCACAAAGAAAGAAATTATAGAGATTTTCATTCTACTGTGAGAAAATTTATTACACATTTTATCATATAATTAATTGAACTAGAATATCACAAAAGTAGTAGTAGTAAATTCTTTGTTGCATGGATTTTTCTCCTTTTGTAAATTACGGTATTAGCTTTTATATTGCAAGACATGTCGTAAATAGAATCATACCAAATAACGTGAGACATTAAATGCAAACTTGAATTTATTGAGAATTCTTGTACGAAGGGTTGACAGTGCCTGATGCTATTTGAAATTGATATAATGTATTTATATTCAACCCACTATGTCTCCAAAGCCTTTAATAATATTATTTTCTTCTCCATATAATTATATATATATAAACTTAAGAAAAACATCTTTAATTTAAAAAATATATATATATTGTGTATCAGGAAGAGTAAAAATTATATATAAACTATAAATTTCTCTATTATTTTATGCAAGTTGCCTATTATATTATACAACAGATTCTGTATAATGTAACAGACAATTTATACATACAAGATAATGGATTTTCCGTTTTGATCTCTAATCAAAAATAATATATCATAGTGCAACATGTTGCAACATTATGACTAATCTCCAATGTTTCTTATATAACATATTAAGTTTTTCAAAGAAAGAGAGAGAGAGAGATTGTGTGTGTGTGTGTATATGAGAAATAAAAAAATATAATAAATTTGTATAAAAAACATTGAAAAATATCCATATTGTTGCAACACTATGATATCATTTCAAAATGGGAAATCCACTCTAATTGTTTATAAATTCAAACAAATGTATAGTATAATGGAATCAAAACTGCAATATATGTCTGAAATAACACGTAGAACAAAATAAATTCTATGTTTTATCCTCAAATCCTTATGTGTATGTGCAACACGCAGTAGCAATTTGAAGCAATATTCTTTAAAAAAAATTACTTCTTTGATACACATGTGGGTTGAAGGAATGCATGTTAATAGCGATAACTTTCTCATTTGTATCACCACTAGTTATAAATGTCAAAATTGCTTAATGATTTGTCAAAAATAATTCGACCAAATATTACATAGGATAATAATGCAAACACAAGGATGATTATCTTACTTATCATCTACCTGTGATTTTTATATTATAGCTTGTGTTATGGAATATTATCAAGTATCATTAATATTATACTATCTTACTTTTTTATAAAAGAAAACCATCTAAGGTAAAAATTAGGACAAATTTGAAGACATATCATTATATATGAGTAAAATATTGTAGAGATTCTAACTTTGTGTGTACATAGTCTTTAAAAAATCTGTACCATTGTTACGAAAAAGAAAAAGTTTTTTTCCTAGATCTTTTGAAACTTTTATTAATATTTTAAGTGAGATAATCAACCATATGTTTTCTTGTGAACTTGATATTGTCCAATACTCTTTAGAAAGAGATGCAGACAAAATTGTATTTATTAGTTAAAAATATGTTGAATATCTCTTAAATTATTTTATAATAATGGAGCTTAGCTGAGTCGCACAAAGACAATGATGCTAGACGCTTATTTGCTCCAAAAAGAAATTAGTAGGGAATTATTGAACACAATTATTGATATGACACTAAGTGCAATTGTATGTAAAAGGAATTAATGGATAATTAAGGAAAATGTGTGAAAGAGTTCCAAGTACCTCTTGATTACAATCTCTTTTGTTACAGCACAGCTGTACTTTATTACCGTATTAAGATTATTTATTACTGTATTATACAAAGTGAATTAGATGGAAGAATTTTTTTTATAAACTTAGTTAGGAACTGTGGAAAATAACATGATACACAATGTTCTACCAAAGCAAGATTGTGTTTCTGCACACTTTTATGACTGCTTTAAACTGTAAACATTTATGTAGAATTCGCTGTTCTAAATATTTCAACAAACTACAATATGATCCCAAATAACTGAGTTTGTCAAAAGCTCAGTCTATAAAACGTCTACCGTAAGCTTTGTCAGCAGAAAAGTGACAAAATTATACATATCACGAGTGTATAATTTTGTACAAATTCAATAATTCGTGCAATTATGTCAAAGCATAAGCTTGATGTAGACGCAACTCATCTGCTAATCTGTCACAATGTGCCGATAGAATCTTGTTGCCAAATTACTGGAAATTGTTTTACTATCTAGGATTTTTCATAATTATGTGAAGATAAAATTTAAATTGAATTGCATGATTTTCTATTAGAACCTATAAAAATGCAGAATTGAAAAAGGGATACAAGGAAATATAAATTCATTCTTTTAATAAATCGAATATCGGCCATTCTGATTTTACACAATAGTATGAAGATGAAAATAAGAATTGTATTATATACGTCTCTCTTTTTATGTATTACTTAGGATGTTAATAAATGTTAATTACTATTTTTTCACAATACCTAAAATAGTGATAGTGATATTTGCATTGTTGTATATACGAAATTATACATAAGGCGCGTGTATTAGTATATATGTAATTATTATTATAGACGAAATTCATATATTGAAACGACTGTCCCGTTTTTACGTTTATATTTTAGGTAAAGCGAGATAAATAAACCTCTCGAAATGAATAAACAAATTAATAGAAACATTTGTCGTATATTCTTTCGCCGAAAGTACGATATTTTATCCGAAATACATATATGTATATATATGAGAAAAATAGAATAGGAGATTTGTAGTTAGTTACCGAATATTGCAAAATATAGGTACCTTATACAGTGACTTTCCTAACCTATAACCTATCGAGAGTCGCGTACTTATTTAAGTTGGACGAATTGACACGTGGAGAGATTAACGCGTATTAATATCAAATATTTGCAATTAACACATTAATACTTAAGTATTTATCAAATATTTTATAATACGGTTATCTTTGCTTCAATCTTCCGATATGTGTATAAGATTTTTAAATTTTTATTTTTTAGAATCAAACTTCAACGCGACCTGGATATGTCGAGAGGAATATATTATGGAAACCGCGTCAGGAAATACTTTATGTTACAAAAATACACAAATTCTCATTGTCTTCGGATACGATACGCGATCCATGGAACTTCCGTGTCCTCGCATGCATCCGCGATTGATACGAATGCAAACAATGAAGCTTCTGTAAAGCGAGGGCCAATGAAGAGTGTCAGAGATGGACCTTCTTTGAGGGATTTTTTAGGATCGTCTATTATCGATATTCCCAGAGAAGAACCTGTTCCGTACGTGCAGGATATTCGTGGTGAAAATCAGAAAGGTTTTTCATACTTTCACTACAAAGTTTATTGTTGTTTATTTTTGTCCACTGCAAACTTATTATTGTTATTTTTTTTCTCTAGTGTACTTTGAAATTTACGGTTGCCAAATGAATATAAACGACGCTGATATAATATGGTCGATATTGAAATCTCATGGCTACAAACATACGCAAAGCATAGATGATGCGGATATCATATTGCTCGTTACCTGTTCCATCAGAGATAATGCTGAGCAAAAGGTATGGAACAAGTTGGAAGAATTGAACGGCATAAGAAACAAGAGAAGGAGAAACTCTACATCGTTTATGAAGATTGGACTCTTAGGTAAGTATTTTATTAAGATTTAATGATATTAAGAATGGATATTCTATGTTCTTGAATAAAAATAAATTTTTATATTAGGATGTATGGCCGAACGCTTAAAGACTAAAATATTAGACAGGGGTAAGCTTGTAGATGTGATAGCAGGTCCTGACAGTTACAAAGATCTACCAAGACTCCTGGCAGTAACAGACAATGAAACTGCTATTAATGTTGTATTATCATTTGATGAAACATATGCAGACGTCGCACCAGTTAGACTTAATCAAGACTCTGTCGGGGCATATGTGTAACGTATACATATATATATATATATATATATATTTTTAAAACATCTATAAATATTTTTATCAAATGTAATAAACATGTATGTGTGTTTTTGGCATATCTTCAACAGGTTTTAGCTTATTAATTTTATTTTATGATTACTACACTATATTATACAACTTATATTATATTATACTTATTATACAACTATACTATATCTATTACATTTGTGATTTGCAGTTCTATAATGAGAGGTTGCGATAACATGTGCACCTACTGTATCGTGCCATTTACAAGAGGAAGAGAGAGATCTCGGCCGGTTGCGAGCATACTCGACGAAGTTCGGCAGTTATCGGATCAAGGTGTAAGAGAAATTACTCTTCTTGGACAAAATGTGAATAGTTACAGAGATTTGTCACAATCGGAATTTGTTGTACCCGCTGATACACAGACTCATCTCGCTAAAGGCTTCAAAACAGTCTATAAGAATAAAAAGGGCGGTTTAAGGTTCAGCGATCTTCTGGACAAAGTCTCTTTGATTAATCCGGAAATAAGAATAAGGTATCTTCATATCAGAGAGAAAGAGAGAGGAGACATCAGTTATCTCAATATATATTTGTGTAACAATATGATTTCTAGATTTACATCGCCTCATCCCAAGGATTTTCCCGACGAGGTGTTACACTTGATAGCCGAAAGACCAAACATCTGTAAGCAGATTCACTTACCTGCTCAGAGTGGCAATTCCGCGGTATTAGACAGAATGCGAAGAGGATACACCAGAGAAGCGTATTTAGACTTGGTGTATCATATACGTAATATTCTACCAAATATATATTTCTCTAGCGATTTCATTGCCGGATTCTGTGGCGAGACCGAAGAAGAGTTTCAAGATACGTTATCGCTAATAGGCGAAGTGAAATACAACAACGCCTATTTATTCGCCTACAGCATGCGCGAGGTATGATCTTCCTACTATACATCACTCGGACAATCAAAATCAAAGAAATAAATTTAATAAAATATAACAGAAAACTATTGTTTTTTACAGAAAACTACGGCGCATCGACGATACCAAGATGACGTCGAATCGCATGTGAAGATGGAGCGTCTGAATCGCATGATTATGTTATACAGAAAGGAAGTAGAAAAATTAAACAAAGCGCAGATAGGACA
Organism: Lasius fuliginosus; assembly: GCA_949152495.1. Classification (NCBI taxonomy): domain Eukaryota; kingdom Metazoa; phylum Arthropoda; class Insecta; order Hymenoptera; family Formicidae; genus Lasius; species Lasius fuliginosus. The sequence goes on along the minus strand of OX424454.1, from coordinate 2,357,725 downwards.
ACATCAACTCGTTCTCGTGGAAGGCGTAAGTATTTCATCAATTCGATTATTATGTACATATTAAGAAGTATAACATCTCTGTCCTCTTTCTTTATTTCCTTCTCTCTTTTTTTCATAAATTCTTTTAATTTTTTACTTAAAGATGTTAAACTGTAATGATGTCTTTTTTTAATATATTGTTGGCTATTAGTAAATATAATTATTATTTCTTTTTTACAAAAGTACTTTTTTATATATATATATATATAATTGTGTATATAAAAATAATCTCTTACATTGATGTATTTTTTTTATACAATAGCCAAGCAAAAGATGTAATGAAAACCTACAAGGTAGAAACGATGGCAACGTAAGAGTTATATTACCATCTACGATTACTCGAATTAATCGACATTCAGCCACAACAAGAAAGATACAGCCTGGTAATTACGTTGTTGTACGAATCGACAATGCCAACTCTCAGACTTTACAAGGGATACCTTTATATTGTTCTTCTATTATTGAATATTCATTAGACAGATAATGATTTTATTACGTCAATAGGAATTATAACATCTATAAGTTACAAGTGAGTTTTCTTTCTTCCAAACACACATACATTTGTTCTCAATATATGGATATTTTATCTCCGAATATTATGTAATAGAATCTAGATGATTTATCGTCATTAACGTTACGTAGCATCGATTGCAAATAAGTTATAATGTTTCTATCACATAATGATAATAACGTTAATAGTATCAAGTTTCATTGCTAGATGGCAGAAATTATAACCACAATCGCGCGCATGCGTACAATGAATATCGGCGAATATATGTCTGACCGGTCTGATCATTCAAGTTCAGGTTATGAATTGTGAAGTAAAGTGTTGTTTACGCACGCTAGATTCGTTATCGATGCTCTGATTGTGCGAACGATTGCAAATTCTGTTTCGCAGAATTCTACTCGGCGATCTCTTTGCATAAATGGCATGTAGATTGAGCGTTACGATAAATAAGCGTCACAATAACCTCTTCGAGATCTGATATTAAATTTCAAGATTAATTTTTTCCGTTTGAAATGATCCTTTAATGTAACAGTACGCAGTAATTATAGAAAATAACAATAATCGTCAATAAGTAATAATCGTGATAATAAGTAATAATAATTATCAGTTAGAAAGCTCCGGATTGACAGCTTGTTCTCGTCGCGTTTCTTTCTATCTTCGTGCATACATTTGTCGTAGGAAGAAACGAGACGCGAAAGCGCAGTTGTAAGCCGGCTGTCGCATGGAACGCGTCGTTATAAACACTTTTCAAAATTGCTAACTATCTTGACTGACATATATGTTCCGTAACATCACCAGGCTTCCAACGACAGTATTCCGCCACCCGCCGCCGTAACAGGATTCCCACCAGCAACGCCGAATATCGCATCTAGTTTTGTGCAACCCATTATGCCAACGGCACCCTTTATTCCTCCCCCCAGTTTACCGCCAGGTCCTCCAGGTATAATGCCGCCTCAGTTTTCCATACCTCCGCCAGGTTTTACTTTTCCTATCACCGCCGCACCTTCTCCAGAGGCTGGAGTCATAGGTTAATATCCAATTACTAAATACACGATAACCGATACGATAAACCTGTATGTAAGTTTATTTTCTTTCATACGTTTACAGCCGCATCGCCGCAGATAACGACACCGGGGCTTCCTCCGCCCTCGCCTATCGCCAATGACACCGCCACCACTTCGACGATGTCCGTCTCCACGTCGGAAAAGAAGACCGATTGGAGCGAGCACAAAGCACCGGATGGCAGAACATATTACTATAATAGTATTACGAAGCAATCATTGTGGGAGAAACCGGACGAATTGAAAACCCCGAGCGAATTGTTGTTGTCGCAGTGTCCCTGGAAGGAATACAAATCGGAGAACGGCAAGATATATTACCACAATGTAACCACCAAGGAATCCAGATGGACGATACCGCCGGAACTGGAAGAGCTGAAAACTCGAATCATGGCCGAGGAAGCTGCAGCGGTCGCCGCGGCCGCTGTAGCAAACGCCACAAATTCGTGAGTGAAATTAATTTATGAAATGTAAAAATATAAACATATATATATATATATATGTATGTATGTATGTGTATATATATATATATTGTTGATTATTTTAACAATGTTTCTCATATTTATCACGATTTTTCATGTATTTTCAGTAATATGGTTCCTGTAGCCATGCAACACTTGTCACCGAATATCACGACTATATCGCAGACCAGTACACCAGAGCCAGGTGGAAAGTCTGCCATTGAGCAAGCAATGGCTGCGACTCTTGCGGCGATTAATATCCCGACACCACCCACAAAGCCGGACGAGGATAGTAATTCGGCAATGGGTTCGGCTAATGACAGTCGTACTAGCACGCCCGAGCCAAAGATGCAATTCAAAGATAAAAAGGAAGCAATCGAAGCGTTTAAGGAATTATTAAAGGAAAGGGACGTCCCGTCGAATGCTACGTGGGAGCAGGCGGTTAAATTGATTCAGAATGACCCTAGATATCCACAAATGAAGAAATTGAATGAACGTAAACAGGTCTTCAATTCGTACAAGACGCAAAAGCTAAAGGAAGAACGTGAACAAGAAAGACTCAGGTAGATCTTTTACGTTTTCTTAACGAGCTGTAAATTATATGTTGAATCAGATAATAAGGCAGTATCTCTTTGACAGATTGAAAAAGGCAAAGGAAGATCTGGAGCAATTCTTGTTGGAAAACGATAGAATGATGAGTACAACTAAGTATTACAAGTGCGAGGAGCTGTTTGGTAATCTGGAGATTTGGAGGGCGGTCGGGGATTCGGATCGCAGAGATATTTACGAGGATGTCATCTTTAATCTGGCAAAACGCGAGAAAGAGGAGGCGAAACAATTAAAGAAAAGGAATACCAAAAGACTGGCCCAAGTTCTGGATACTATGACCGAGGTGACGTACAGAACCACGTGGCAGGAAGCGCAGGCATTGTTGCTGCAGCATCCTGCATTTGCAGAAGATGCGGATCTATTAGAGATGGACAAGGAGGATGCCTTGATTGTGTTCGAGAATCATATTCGCCAATTGGAGAAGGACGAGGAAGAAGAGAAAGAGTGCGAGAAAAAACGTAGGAAACGGCAGGAAAGGAAAAACAGAGATGGTTTCATAGTAAGTATTATAGGCTGTTTTCGATTTATAGTTGTAAATATTATATTTCTCTCAGTATCATTGTACTAAAGTGATCAAAGTTTAGATTTTTTTTGTATAAGAACAATATAGTCAAATTATTTTGTTTTAATCTAATGATTTTTATCTAATTATAATTTTTATCTAATTATAATTTTTGTGCATTTCAGTATCTACTCGATGAACTTCACGAACAAGGTAAACTCACATCAATGTCGCTGTGGGTGGAGCTTTATCCCATGCTGTCCGCGGATCTTCGATTTTCGGCTATGCTCGGACAATCGGGTTCGACCCCGTTAGATCTTTTCAAATTCTACGTCGAAGACTTGAAGTCTCGATTCCATGACGAGAAGAAGATTATTCGTGAGATACTTAAAGACAAGAATTTCGAAGTGCAAGTCAATACGACTTTCGAGGAATTTGCTACAGTCGTGTGCGAAGACCGAAAGTCGGCCACTCTGGACGCGGGTAACGTTAAACTAACATATAATCTTTTGCTGGAAAAAGCGGAAGCGCGCGAGAAGGAACGTGTCAAGGAAGAAACGCGAAAGTTCAAGAAATTGGAGACCGGTTTCAAAAATTTGCTCAAGACGTTGAACGTCGACTATCAAATGACATGGGAGGACGTGAGGGCAAAAATCGAGGAAGAACAAGATTTCAAGGCGATCACTTTGGAAAGCGAAAGAATACGCATATTCAAGGAATATCAGCATGAACTTGAGGAGAGTTGCAGTCATCATCATATTAGAAGCAAGAAGAAAAAGGCGAAAAAATTGAAACGTAAATCGCGATCACGTTCGCATAGTGTGAGTATCAATTGCTTTCTGTTTTTAATATTTCTAATTTAAACGAGCGCAAATGATATGAAATTGATATCTCTTTTGGATAGGAATCAGAAGGTAGTGACAAAGGTTTGAAGAGAAAGCGGCATAAATCATGTTCACCTAGTATTCCCAGTAAATCCGACAGTTCCGAATCGGAAACGAGGAAATCTAAGAGAAAGAAGAACAAACGGAAGAGAGGTCGTAGTCATTCTGTACGTATTTTAATGATATTACTGAAGTTTGTTGTAAGTAGATTTCTTATATTTCATCACGTTTCTCTCTCAATGTATCTATAGCGCTCGCACTCGAGACTTGCATCTTCCGAAGAGGCTTCTCCAGAAAGAAAACGGAAAGAGGAAAAGCACCGGAGACCCTCAGTTCACAGTGAGGGGTCTGTCACGGAAAATAACGAACATCATGAACTTTCTGAAGATGAGTTAGAAAAACAACGGGCGCAACTCTTGCGCGAGCTTCAAATGCAACAAGAGGAGAATTAAAAACTACGTCAAGTCCTGTTGTGTCTCGAGGGAGGAAGAAAGAGGGGAGAGAGAGAGAGAGCAAAAGAGAGATAATGCTCTTTGAAATCTAAAATTAGAAATCGTTTTTTAGTTTCCGACGATATAGTCGGAAAAGTATGTTCCTCACTACTCGGATATCTTTATTACACCAGAAAATGACAATGTATTAACAGAATTAAGAATTTAACAAATTTGAAACGAGTTGAGTCACGTTTGTTTTTAAGAAAGATCAGAAATCTGAAATACGCATCTATACATATGACGAGGACGTCTGCATAAAAATAAATTACATTACATAACACATTTCAATCTTCCACTGCACAGGTGATCTTTTCTAAAGATATATGTGACCTGTCTCTTTTTTGTTTATTCTTTAATGATTCAATGTTCGCGCCGTATTCTTAGAAATAACGATGCGCGACAAATGCGAAATATATTGACTTGATATCTCTGACAAGCATTACTGGAATACAATAGTTTACAGGTTTTCTTGTCGGCATTATCGATTTGCGTTAATGTAAATCGACTTTTCTGAAGCGTATTTTTCTCTACATTACACTAAGCTTAATAAAATTGCCATCACGTAGATAATGTAATCAGATATTATTCATTTTGATAGTGTCAGGAAATAATTGTGACTAGCGTTAGCTTATGCGTCTAAGAATTTATTGTTTATTATTTATATTTTCCTTTTCTCTTAGTAATAATAATACTGCTATTTCTATTTCTTATTTTTATTTTACATTACATATTTTTTTCAACTACTTTCAGTTTAGAAAATTCGAGAAACAGAACTGTATAATTTCATCAAGTTCTATTTTAATATCTAAGAAATTTTGCGTACCACCGGATGTCTCGAATCCCCAAATCTATCGAGGTAGTAAAAAAAAAGATATTTCAATTACGTAACATTCCTATTATAATCAATCATGCATTTAGACACGACTTTGTTCATTGCAATCGTATATTGTAGTCGGTATTATTAATTCTATGAAACAGATTGATGCTGGAAGAGAGTTTCTTGTAGAAAAAAAATAGAACATAATCGCAGACCGAGAGAAAACTGTCAAATTTCTAATCGTCAAGTAAGCGATCGACTTGTTAAAATATTTGCATTTCAAAATTTATCTCCGACTGATTCTCGCTTATCTCGCGTAAAACTCGTACGAGGTATGTGATGTATGTACATACATTATGTATGATCGACCATCATTGATTTTGATTGACCTATTATAGTCATAAGCGATATGATTCAGGTTGTAAAAAGCGACGATGCCTAATACTTTATTTGATTTCTCTTTTGAATTTGAAAAGAACGCATAGAGATAATAAGATAAAGAAATTGGTATTATTTTATTTTAATACAAGAACTCTGCAAAAAGTGAGATTTTATATTATAATTTAATATTACAATATAGAATACAGAGGCAAATACAGAGACGAACGCAAAAAAAGGAGACAAAACGGTAAATAAAATCAATGTAATGACCATGAAAATTTAAGACAGGGAATTAAACTTTTTTGTGTTTTTTAAAATTTGAAATTCTAACAGTAGGACAGTATCTCCTGGATATTCGATATGGAGACGATGGCAACTATTATTGGGATAGTAAATCCCGGGGTATTCGTCAGATAATATACGTCCCTGAGCGTTCCCGCAAAAGGTGGGGAATCTCTAGGTAGCGCGCTTCGGCTGAGCGTTCGCCCGATGTGCGTGGTGACATCGAGCCGTGTTTCCTCTCAGTTTCGGCAATTCGGCACAACGAGTGCCGAAGAAGAAGAGGAGGAGAAGAAGGAGGAGGAGAGATCCGGTCGAGAGGTTGGATCCGTCGATCGTGTCGCCGTCCGGCAGGATCTGTCAGTTAAAGGGCTCCGTGTCCGCCCTCGCGAGGATCGTCGTGTTTAACGAAGGGCGCCAACGTCATTCCTCTCTCTTTCTCTGTCTCTCTCTCTCTCTCTCCCCCCCTCCCTCCCTCTCTCTCTCTCTCTCTCTCTCTCGTCCCCGTCCCCGTTCCCGTTGAAAGATGCTGGGCCTGGTTTGCCGTCAGGCATTGCTGGCGAATACCCAAAAGTGAGTAATAGATCGACGATTCGCGAAAATGCTCGATCCGTCCTTCAAGTTTTTTTTTTTCCTCGGATGGACGACCGCGAACGTCAAGCGATCGATCATCGAGTCGCGCGATACGTTCGCGGTCGTCCTAGGATAACCCAACCTCCGCTCGGCGATTTTTTCCTACTTAGCTTGCGAGAAAAAAAAAATTAATGCCACACGCTTGAGCGATGTCATTGCAAGATCGTGCGACACTCGATGATGTCGACATCGACACTATCCCGCTGAATCAAGCTCAGGTTCTACCGGAACGGATGATCCGGCATGATGCGTCACGTCGCCGATGCAACGAATCCGAAATCATATGTAAATACTCGCGATGTCAAATATTTCACGTATAGTTTGACTCGAATGCGTAAAAAAAAATCAGTCGCATCGTGCGATTCGGAGCAACAATGTAACAATAATGAGTTCTGCTTAATTAAGTCATTGTCTCTCTCTCGCGAGCAGACTTAATGTAAAATTCTTAAGACTTATTGGTTATTTAACGATGGAATATTTGCATTAGAATGGTCTCTTAAGAAAAAAGAGGATTTGAACGAAGGAGAGATCGGCTCGAATCGACTTGGAGCAAAAGAACGTAATTTGTCAAACGTAAGGACGCTGACATCATTGTTGATGATGTTGATGATTATTGATCAACGCGCTGACCACAAGTCGGCTATATTTTACCGTTCTACGTTTTGTGTTATGGCTAGATCTTTCTTGAGAAGAAAATATCGCTGAACGGAGTAATTCGAATAATTAATGTAATTTACTTTTATAGAACTGAGAAATAACTGTAATCAATGTTCGGATATAAGAAACTTAATGGATTATAGAGAGCGTTTATCTTTCCATAAATTTAAAATTTTTGCAATACTTATTGAAGATTCAGTAGTTGTATCTTTTTTTTATATAAATATCTTCTTAAAGTTAAATAACGCGTCGACACGTATTATTTAACTTTAAGAAGACATTCATAAAAAAAGATTTGTAAAAGTAAATTACATAAAAGTAAATTACACTTATATAAAATTATACTTATATAAAAGTAAATTACATCAATTATTCGAATTACTCCGTACGGCGATATTTTCTTCTCAAGAAAGATCTCAAGAAAGATGAATTTTTTCTCTCAAGAAAGATGAATATTTTTTTTTTCGAAAAAGACGAAAAATTAGACGTTCGTGAGTGTCCTTATTTTGGCGAAAATAAAATATGTTTAATCGCGAGAAATGTATTTTCTTTTTTTTTTTTTAATGTTAATTTCATTTTCCGTCAGACTTTTACATGCTAATACATACCTATAGTTGTAACGTTGACAATATATAATCAACGTCTGTGTGTGAAATAAGTAATTAAAATCGGAAATGTACAACTGTAAAAAATATCTTGAATACTATGTAATATCTTAATGTTATCATGGGAGCGATATATCTCCTTTTTGGAGATGAAATTTATGTTTACTATAACTTGTCACAATTATCTATATTAATTATCGATAACCATGCTAATTAGGGTCAAGCGAAGAAGACATTATATAACACATAATTTTTTTCCGCGTGTCTCAATGTTCTCTCTTTCATCTCTTCTAGAGATTCTTATGTTAATTTATTAGTTAATTTAATAATTACTTATCGATCAGAGGATGATAATTTTTGTCAGCATAGGAGACGATATCTTATACATGTGTCTTTATCTCAATACGGTTGCAATATTTATGAACGGAAATATAGTAAATAAACCACTTTTGCTCAAGTGACAACATAAGTAAACAAGAGGCTCGTCTCCAAACTCAAATGCATATTTGACGACAGCGATAAGATTGTCAACTCGAGATTTTACTACAAAAGTGGCTAGATAAATATTTGAAAATCTTATCGGGGAGCTCTTAAGAGGACTTAGATAAATTCTTCGTTTATCTGCCGATGTATCTTTGTTCCGGGAGGAATTAAATACAATTTCTTTCCTCTTCTTCCATTAATTATCAATTATTATTATTATTATTATTATTATTATTATTTGTTTGACAGAGTCAGCGCCAGATGCTTAGGGTCAATAGTGCCGGTGCCAAGTCCGCCGGAATTTCCGCTGGAGAATGAACCCATTCTCAGCTACAAGAAGGGCAGCTCGGAGAGAGCAGAACTGGAGAAGGTCTTAAGCAAGATGGCCACTGAATGCGAGGAGGTGCCGTTAATTATCGGAAACGAGGAGATCAAGACCAACCTGTGCAAAAATCAGGTCATGGTACGTCATATCATAATCGTGTAGTACGAATTTTAACTTCTCTCTAATTAACTGCAATTTCTTTTTCAGCCGCACAATCACAAGGAGAAGATCGCCAAGTATTACTGGGCGACGCCAGAGCTCGTGAAGAAGGCGATCGACGTCGCGGTGAAGGCGCAACGGGAATGGGAGAGGCGGCCGATCGAGAAGCGTTTGGAGATGTGGCTGAGGATAGCGGATCTTATGGCGACCAAGTACAGGCAGTATTTAAACGCCGCCACGATGCTCGGCCAGAGCAAGACCGTGATACAGGCGGAGATCGACAGCGCGGCGGAGTTGATCGACTTCTTCAGGATGCACGCGTACTTCGTGAAGGAGAGCCTCAAGTATCAGCCGATCTCGCCGGATCGGCAGACCCTAAACTCGATGAGGTATCGCGGCATGGACGGTTTCGTCGCGGCGGTATCGCCTTTCAACTTCACCGCGATCGGCGGCAATCTCAGCTACACGCCGGCTCTGATGGTTTGTAACGCAAACCACACTGCGACAGCGCTTTAATCGAGGCGTCATAATAAAAGTATCATAAGCGCGTGTCAACATGTACCGCGATTGCAGGGTAACGCCGTGCTATGGAAGCCATCCGACACCGCGTTATTGTCCAACTGGTGGATCTTTAAGATATGCAGGGAAGCCGGGGTGCCGCCTGGCGTGGTGAATTTCGTTCCGTGCGATGGACCCGTGTTCGGCGACACCATCACGTCCTCGCCTTACCTCGCCGGGCTCAACTTCACCGGCTCGGTGCCGACGTTCAATCGCCTGTGGGCGCAGATCGGCCAGAATCTCGCCAAATACAGGAACTATCCGAAATTGATCGGCGAGTGCGGCGGTAAGAATTATCACTTCGTTCACTCCAGCGCGGATGTGGAATCGGTCGTCAACGCAACGATAAAGAGCGCGTTTGAGTATAACGGACAAAAATGCTCCGCTTGCAGTAGAATGTACGTGCCGGAATCTTTGTGGGGCAAGGTAAGCGTAAACACCGCTGTGTTAAATTCCTCGAGCGTGTAATTATTTTGTCCGAGTGACTCTTTTTTTAAAACGATCTTTTGTTTTTCAGATAAAGGACGGTCTCTTAGATCTTCGCCAAAAACTCACGATCGGCGATGTTCAAGATTTCACTATGTTCACCGGCGCCGTTATAGACGCCGCCGCGTTCAAACGTATCTCCGGTTACATCGATTATGCGAAGAAATCATCCAAGATGGAAATCCTCGGCGGTGGAGGCTACGACAACTCGTACGTTTTGTGTCGCGATTTTATTATTAGCGCCACTTTAATGTTGTAACCATTATTAAGATGCGAATCCTCCTCCTTAGATGTGGATACTTTATCGAACCGACAATAGTGCAAAGCAAAGATCCAAAAGAGAAACTCATGACAGAAGAGATATTCGGTCCGGTACTTACGATATACGTTTACAAGGACTCCGATCTGGACGAGACGGTAAAACTGGTAGAGACGTCCACGCCGTACGCTCTAACAGGCGCAATATTCGCGGAAGACGAGTAAGTAAGAGTTACCGGTTATAATTGCTATATTTGACGTTTCACATGTGTGACAAGGGTAAAAAAATGATAAAAAAGGCATACGTTGTATTCTAAATTGCATGATCTAATTGCATGATCCAATTGATCTGCAATTGAATTATCTAAACTTGAACACGTATTGTATTACGAGCATGTAAATTATCCTTCTCATTCATTATTGTAGAAAATGGGCGAGGAAGGCGCTTGAGGATTTAAAATATACCGCCGGTAATTTTTACGTGAACGACAAATCGACCGGATCGGTGGTCGGCCAACAACCGTTCGGCGGCAGTCGAATGTCCGGTACAAATGACAAAGCCGGCGGGCCCCATTACGCTCTTCGCTGGGCGTCCCCGCAGTCCATTAAGGAGACCTTTGCACCCATACGGGAATATGACTATCCGTACATGAGATCCTAAACACGGACAGTTTCATTATTGATTCATCGACGTGATATTTGGTAATTTAGATTGGCGATAGTCATGCGCGTCGCAAATCGAGAAACGCTCACGTTTGCAGTATCTGATCAGAAAAGAAATGTATTGAAGCAGTATACCGCGGTATTAATACGTCCTTGCATTGACTCAATAAGCGAAAAAGGGTTTCAAGTGAGGTGTTACATAAATTCGTAAGACATTAACTCTTAAAAACATCATTTTTAAATTAATTTTCTTAATTGAGAAAAGCAAATCAAAATTTCATAATTACAAGAAATAATATGAAATGTTACATATATATTCTAAGGTGAAACTTCATCTTATTAATATTCTTATCCTACGGTACGACGTTTCTCGTTCGATTCTGATTAATTAATCAGAAAAAAACAAGGGAACTTCTAACAAAGAGAAAATCAGATGGCATAAAAAGATAGAAAGAGTAAAATAAACAATATGCACCACGAGATAAGACCTTAAATGTCAGATTAATTTAGCATGCAAAAATTGAAGAAAAAATGATTTTATGTGCTTTGTGTAGACATTTTGTCTCGATAGAAAGCACAACTTGTGACCGCAGTTTTGCGATGCACAATAGAGACAACTAGATTTTTCTTCAGATGGACTAATGCTAAAAAGAGGAGAAGTCACACATACATACACACCTTCATAAGCGAGTTATATTTAATATAATTATATTTATAATTATATTTATAATATATATTAATAATTATTTAATATAATTATATTTAATATAATCGCCTTCGAATGTTTTTGACGGTGGATACGAGTGTGATGATCGGTCTTACTATTCGCGGACATTGCTTCGTAAAGCGTTACAACGGATTATTTGCCGCCAGTACACATTATCAGAGTATTATCTAACGTGCATTTCGGAAACGCGAGATCTCTTCACCTTGTACCATGATACATCCTTTCTCTTTATGTCTCTTTCTCTTTCTCTCTCTCTCTCTCTCTCTCTCTCTCTCTCTCTCTCTCTCTCTCTCTCTCTCTCCCAGTATAATAATACTTTTATAACTCAGGTTTCGGGTGATCGTGCTGGAAGAAGAACGAGAGTAAAGCGACGCGTTTATCCGCCAAGATACTTTGATACATGTCCTGTGAGAGGTATCAGCGTAATCTCTCATAGAATTACAATCGATACTGGATATCGTTATTGTCAAGTGTCCTCAATGTCAACGAGATATAATAAATGTTAATGTGATCGATAAAGCGCTTCAGCTTAAAGATCCTGTTTACGCGGCGCGCTAATATATTCTACATTTCTTTTTTTTATTACTATTAGGGAGATTGTGTGTGATGTGCGGATATGCAGTGACTTTGGTTCCTTTTTAATGTACTTTGTAAGATTGTATACACAGAAGACGATCTCTGTAACAGTTAATAGTACTTTTAGATACACCCTTTAAATCCGACATCATCGATTGTCCTATGGTATCTGAGACGAGATCGACGAGATTTCGCGAGTTGATAGCCGAGGACATAGTAACTGACAATATATTGTATACTGCGGCAAGTGTTACAGCGTTATTTAAGTGTACAATAGCAATAAAAAAAATATATATATAAATCGATATGTATCTTCGTAAACATCGCTTCGTACCTTGTCGAGAGCTGTAATGAAGGAACGCGCCATTTTTTGAAATATCGGACATGACGTCACGCAGATGAGCGAGTCGAGATATCGAGATTCGAAATCTCGATTGGTCTTTCTTCCGTGATTCCACGCATAGGAAAGAAATAACGTGAGTATATTTTCGAAATTTTGCAATATTATCTTATGTATATGTCACGATAACGAAACAATCTTTTCATGCTTTTCGTTAAGTTATTTAAGACGTTAAAAAATCTCGTAAAAAGAAAATATTGTCGCGTTTCAAAATATTTTATGTGCTACGTACTCTTGTTAGGTTAATTTATGATCCACAACGTTTCAGATATATTTCAATTACTCATTCAAATATCAAGAATTATTGCATTTTCTAGTACTCTCAATGCAATTTCTGCATTTGTACAATTAATAGCAATTGAAAAATATCCAATTACATTACATTAAGTATAGTGTAACGACATATTAGGCACAGTTTAGTTATCAACAATATTTTCAACGAGCTAAAATTTTTTTAAGTAAAAATTATTTTGTTTTTTTATGTTTATGATATATTATAACATTTTTTAGTCTATGATATATTATAACATTTTTCTTATATATACATATATAAAATTACAGAATGGCGGACGCAGCTCCAGCCGCGCGCGGAGGTTTTCGTGGAGGTTTTGGTTCTCGCGGAGGCGATCGTGGAGGCCTGAGAGGCCGAGGTCGCGGTAGAGGTCGAGGACGCGGCCGTGGACGCGGCAAAGAGGACAGCAAGGAATGGATTCCTGTCACCAAGCTCGGTCGTCTGGTCAGAGACGGCAAGATCCAGTCCCTCGAGCATATCTATCTATTCTCCTTACCCATCAAGGAGTACGAGATCATCGACAAATTCCTCGGACCAGATCTAAAGGACGAGGTCTTGAAGATCATGCCGGTACAAAAGCAGACTAGAGCGGGTCAACGTACGCGTTTTAAGGTGAATCTGAAGTCCTTCATTTTTTTTTGACGTTAAAATTAATTAAAGTTGATAAAAGAAAGATATGACAACCTAATAATCTCTAATACTGACTCTAAAGGCTAAAAAAGTTATATATGACAAGAATAATTAAAATGAAGTATTTTATATAGGCCTTTGTTGCCATCGGAGATAGCAACGGTCACATTGGATTGGGAGTCAAATGCTCCAAGGAAGTAGCCACTGCTATTCGCGGTGCTATCATCCTGGCCAAGCTCTCCGTCGTGCCGGTTCGACGCGGTTACTGGGGTAACAAGATCGGCAAGCCTCACACAGTGCCATGTAAGGTGACCGGCAAATGCGGTTCCGTGCAGGTTCGCCTGATACCGGCGCCCAGAGGTACCGGCATCGTGTCCGCTCCAGTTCCCAAGAAGCTGCTTCAAATGGCCGGTATCGAGGATTGTTACACCTCAGCCAGGGGATCCACTTGTACACTCGGTAATTTTGCCAAGGCGACTTATGCTGCGATTGCCAAGACGTACGCGTATCTTACGCCCGATTTGTGGAAAGAACAGGCTCTGGCTAAGGCGCCGTATCAGGAATACGCCGACTTTCTGTCGAAAACTCACAAAGGAGGCGTTAGAGCGGCCGAAGTTGTCTAAATAAACATCCTCCAGTCCCAGGAGAGTTCTTCAAAAAAATTGTAAAATGGATCTCATTATTTTCCTCCCGCATCACTCTATTCCTTGAAAATTAGTGTATTGTATACTTTAATATGTATGTGTGTGTGTGTTCAAAATTAAGACGTCTTTTTATTTATTAATATGTTTTGTTGAGGGAAGTTTAGATCTATATATATATATATATATATTTTTTTTTAATAATTGTAATTTTAGTGGGGGGTGCATTTTTTATTTAATTAGAAAATTTATAATACAATACTAAAAGAAAATTACTTATGACATATTATTTGTAGGGCATATATTACATAATTATTTTAATTACTAGTATAATGCATTCGTATTTTGTAGGAAATCTAATCTTTATTTGACAATCGTTATCATCGTCGTCGCGGATACGACACGATTGTAAATCGTCGTGCAGCATGAATCAGCGTTGAAAACTGTATCTAATGTTAAATGACGTCACTGACCACTCACACTATAATGGCGGTCGATGTACATATGTGGCATACATGGAATACATAATCAAATAATGTAGAGCTGGACGCGATTCTTCGCATCGACCGATCGTATTTCGCTCGCGAAGATCCGCGAGAAGCGGAAATACTAGACGCGAGATTCCGGTCGCACTATGTTCGTCTTAGGACGGATTCTTCGAACTCGCGCTCTTGCCGTCATCCATCTCGAACCGAGTCCACGTAAACATCGCGCCCGCTCGATCGCTGCGAAAAAATTCTGATTCCAGACGTTTATCGCGCTTATCACATAACCGCAGTTTCACGATACACGCCAGGATGTTCAAGAAATTCAAGGACAAGCTGGCGGAGGAGATGAAGCAGTCGCCCGCCAGATTACAGGCGAGCGTGCAACAACTGGCGCAGGTTTCGTTTGACGTTTCTTGGAATAGTTTATAAATATGATTACAAATGACTATCATTGATTTGAAGTCTTTTTGTTTATTGTTTATAGGCTGTGGTATCGCCGGCACTATCCAACAGCTCCATTCAGGAAGTGTCAGCGTCAAGTGACAATTTCAGTTTGACAGAAGATGGAGATGGTAAGCATACATGTGTTTTGTGTGTGAATCACTTAATATTTGACAAGAATTGTTTAGAATTTGGAGATTCCGAATGCTCGGAATATATGTGGTTAGTCACCGGAAACAGAATACTTAAATAGTTTTCTGTCAACTTTGAAGATAAGAAATATTTCAGAGGGATATATAAGTGTTCGGTCCTCCTGGCGACATATCCTGCATTTTGGAGATTTAAATTTGGAAATTGATATTTGATTTACAGAAACACCAAAGAACACTCCAGCGAAACACAGTTTCCAGAATGTTGACCTAATGTCGCCATCTCCGAATCTTGTGGAGATCTCGAGAAGATCTTCGGTGAGCAGTGTCACCAGTGATGCGTCTTCATTGTTTCCAATGTATGAGAGTCCTTCAAATCTCTATCATTTACAGGTTTGTCTTATTATTTAAATATCTATCAGCAAGTGGTTTGTAATTCTTTGCTGAAACTAAAAGTTTTAATTTTACAGTCGGATATGGATCAATCGGCTAGCGAAGTAGATGATAATATTAGTCCTCATCTTGATAAAGTTACAAAGGATCAGTTATATTCCGCTTATCGAAAGGTACAATCAAAATATCATAAATATCGCGGTAGATATACCGATCTAGCTACGCATTATCGCGAGTTGGACAGAGTAAAAAGCAGATTGGAGTCTGTATTAGTTGAAACACAGGACAAAGTTCTAAGGAGAATAACTGACCTGAAAGAACAATGTCAATTAGAGCAACAAGCGAAAGCGCATTTGGAAGAAGCACTAAGGAATGATATAGAAGAGAAGGATCACATTATAAGTACGTTAAATACAAAAGTGAAATTATTACAAGCAAGCGGGCCAACTTTAGACAATTCTATATCGGAAGAGCGAAAGGAAAATTCTAAAGACAATTTAATTGATCTGACCAATGAGCCGTCTAACGACGAGAATAACGCTCTGTCAGCAGAAAATGCACAGTTAAAGGATAAGTTAAAAAAATTGGAAAATCTTGTTTTGAAATATAAGGAATCCTTGAAACGCAATAAAGAAAAATTTACCGAAGTGATGAAGGAGAAGAATACTTTGGAGAACGATCATGAGGCACTAAAAACTTCCACTGCCGAGACAATAAATGCGATGGAAGGCGAGTTGAGTACGACGCATGCCGAGATTGAGAAACTGACGGAACAAGTGGGTATTTTGCACAAACGCGAGGAGGAATCAGCAATTTCATTAGCCGAGAATAAACTTTCGGTGCACAGGGAACTCGAGGAAAAGGAAGATCAAATCAAACAGCTACAAATCGATCTGAAACATACGATCGAGGATAGGGACAATTTAAACGAAAAATTAAGCGATGCAGTAACAAGATACAAAACTGAATTGAATAAATTGAGTAAATCCTTGCATGCTACAAATATAACTGCGGATAAGGATACGACGGCACATGACACAAAGGAAAAGATCGAAGCAGTGAGATCCACGCAACAGGCGGCTATAAGACATCGCGAAGAAGTCGATCATATCGAAGAGACGAGATCAGGAAAAGATGAGAATACGTTGGAGGAATTAATGCTTCGTTTGAAAAAAAAGGAAATGGAATTCCAAGAATTGCAGCGTAAATTAGACGAACTGGAGAAACAAAATGTGGAATATAGACACGACAGGGAAGCGTTGCACGCCCAGCTGACAGTTTATAAAGAAACATATTCGGAACTAAAGGATGAATACAGTGCGCAAAAGATTGTTATGGAAGAGAAACGGAAAGATGCCGATGCGACGATCGAGAAACTTCAAGCCACGGTACAAAGCGTCGACAAGGAATTGGAAAACATGAGGAATGCATTGATTGACAGGGATCAGGTGTGCGAGAATTACAATAAGAAGATACAGCAATACACAGCCACGCTCGAAAAGGCTAAACATAAACTGGCGGAACAAGAGACACAGATAAAGTCTCTTAAAGACAAATTGGAGGACAAGACGGAACTCTCCGAAATGCAAAAGGAATTGGAGAATAAAAAGATAGAATTGAGCGCGGTACATAATGAGCTTGAATTTTGCAAATCCACGATCGACGATCTTAAAAATAAAGTCCAAGCGGACAACTCGGCTTTAAGTTTACTGAAGAAAGAGAGGAGCGATTTGATAAATCGTCTTGTTTATTATAATGATTGCATGCAGCGTTTAAAGCAGGACTACGTGAATGTTAAAAGTGTTATGAAGGAAGAATTCTCAAATCGAAAGGCCGAAATATCGAATTTGAACGCGACTCTTGCTATATCTTTTGTAAAGCTCGAAGAAGAAAACGTGATGCTCAAGTCCGAAGTGAATGACTTGCATTCGAAAATAAAGAATATAGAACAATTTACATCTAAAGAGATAGAACTGCAATCAGAATTGACACAAGTTGCGAATCTCAAATCCGTGTTAGAAGCGGAACTGCGACAGGCTAATGAACAATTGAAAAAGATGACATTGAAGAGTGATCAGTATGACGAGCTGAATATAATGAATAATAAATTAATAGCCGAAATTGACAATCTTACTTTTAAAATACACGATTTGGAGAAAGCTTCGGACAAGTCGACGCGATCGCAACAAGAAATCAAGGCCTTGCAGGAACGGCTGAGAGCGTTAGAGAATCTCGAGTCTGTAAATCACGCGTTATCGGTCGAGATTGATGATTTAAGGGAGAAGCACACACAGGCCAATCGTATCTTCAAGGAAGTGGACGAATTGAATGCGAAGTTACGTGAGGCGACCGATGTCATTGACTCATTGAAATCGGAGAACAGCGATAAGGATGCGCTTCAAGAGGAATTGCACGCTTCGAGATCGGAAATTGTTCGCTTGAAGGACGATCTGGCCGAGAAGGAAGGTGAGATAAAGAAACGCGACGAGAGGCTGGCGAACGAGGAAGAGCGTATCGCGATTTTACAATCTACGTGCGACGCTCACGCACAGAAAATCGAGGGATCCGTCAGGGATTATCTAAGCTTGAAGGAGGAATATCAAGCGGCGAGTGAGATTCACGCGAGAGAAACTGCCGAATTAATGAAAAATAATAAAGAATTGCAAGAGACGATAAATGCGAAGGTTGTGCAATTGAAAAAGATGAAAATGATCAAAGAACGACAAAGTAAAACGATCGAAGAGACGAACGCCGAACTTGACGAACTGAAGATTAAGCACGCAGAATTATCCAGCGTGCTCGAAGCTTTCGAGAAACAAGTAGAATTGCTGAAATTGGAAAATGCTCAGCTCGCGAAGATTACTCTGGAGAATAAAGATTTGAAGGATAAGCATAACGATCTTTTGAGTCGCAATCAAAAGCTTTGTGAAAATGAGGAGGCTCTGAAGCAGAAAATCGGAGATTACGAGAGGGATATCGAAGAATTACGGAAAACAATAAAGAATTACGTGGAATCGTATAAATCTCAGCTAGATAGTCAGAACGAGGAGACGGAACGTCTGAATAACGAATTAACGATCTTTAATACGCAGCTCGAATGTAAAAAGGCGGAATTAAGTTCGTTAAATGAAAGATTGACGACGAGTGAGAGAGAATTGCAAGAAGTTGGAAAGAAACTTGACGAACGGAACAGCGAGTTGCACGATAAGGCCTCCAAATTAGATGCAGCCGTAATGAGTGGCAACATTTTGAAAGAAGAGAACGAACAAATTCTTGCGGAGTTAAAATCACTGAGAGATGAAGTTGCAAGAATTAAAGACGTGGAAGATGAGAACACGGAGCTGAAATCGAAGCTTGACGATTTCATCCAAAAGAATTCGGACGCAGAAGCGATACGTTCAGAATATAATAAATTGATTGCCGAGCAAGCAGCCTTGACAGATAGAATTGTCGAATTAGAGGATGCAAACTCCCGTAACGTGGAGATACAAATCAATTTAAATAATTTACAATCAAAAATATCCAGCTTAGAGGCTCTACGCGAAGAAAACAACAGATTGCAGTCGGAATTGGAGGCTTTGCAATCCGGGAAGAATTCGTCGACGGAATTGGGCGTCTTAAACAATTTATTGACGGAGAAAGATGCGGAGATAAGACTATTGGGGGACAAAAATTCCAATATGCTGCAAGAGATTGGAAATTTGAGGCAGTTTTCGCTGGAAGTCGACGAAAGAAGAAAGGAAGTCGATGCGCTGAGAAATTTGATCGCACCATTGGAAGAAAAGGTCGTTAATCTACAGTCGGAAATTAATTCTCTCACTCGGACGAACGATGCATTGCGAGAAGAGTTAGAAATCGTTCATAATGATGCAAAGTGCCAGCTCGATAATGACAAATTGCACGAAGAGAATAAGAGATTGGAGGCGCAGCTCGACGAAGCGTTGATAACATTCCAAGCGAAAGACACGCAGATGACACTAATGAGTAATGAACTGAAAGCGCAAGCTAATCAGTTGAAAGAAGAGTTGAAGACCAACGAGGAAGAACAAGGAATGAGGCTGAAGCAACTAGTCAAAGAGTTCCAAGCTCAATTACACGACAAAGAGGAGGAGCTTCAAGCCGCGTTGGAGAAACGTTTTGGTAAAACATATTTTATTTTTTAAAAAGATGTGTGTGTGTGTGTGTGTGTAAAATGAAACAACTTTGAATTATTTCGATGAAATATGTAATGACCAGTATTTAATCTTTGTAGATCACCAACAGAATTACCAGTCGAATCTTGTGCAACAGTATAAGGAACAACTGAAAGATTGTCAAATAGAATTGACAGAAAAGTCCGAACAACTCGAGAGCCTTGTTCTGGAGAAGAAAGATGCCGTGGCGGAAAAAGGAAAGGATATCGATCGCTTGGTGGAAACTATCGTACAGATTAAGAATGAGCACAGTAATGAAATAAAAGAATTGGAGAAAAAGTGGAAAGCTATAGTGCAACAGAAGATAGACAATCTGCAAGGTAAACACGAGGACGAATTGAACGAACTGACGAAGGAGTGGCAGAACGAACGAAAGGTAAGTTCCCGCAGTCACGGATTAAAGTACATATTTGATTTAGCGCACTTAGATGATTTGAATGTATAGATTTTTCCAAGTGAGATTATTCGTTCACGCATGTTTCGTATTCTTTTAAATTTAATTTTTTAATTTGCCTTTTATACGTATTCGCATTATTTTCAGCTTGAAAATGTACAAACCGAAGCAGCTGTCGAGGTAAAGCTTATTATTTCGTTTCGTTTCTTTTTCTTTAACACCTAGAGCTATTACAGCTATTTCTCCTGCATGTATAGCACAATTGCTTATGGGATAATATATCGAGAGTGCTCTGAGTAAATTAAAATTTAAATTAAATTTAAATTTTGTACAGGAATTGGAGAGTACGTCGCGCGTGGCGATGGCCGCGATACAAACGAGCACCGGTTCGATTCACACGATGCAACAGGCCTTGACGTCTCAGAGACGAGAGATTGCGGAGCTGAGAAAACTAGTGAAACTCCGACACGACACGTTGGAGGATTCGACGGAAATTGAGTATCTCAGAAATATTCTATTCGAGTACATGATGGGAAGGGAGACCATGGTACTCGCCAGAGTGATCGCCGCTGTTGTCAAGTTCGACCAAGAACAAACCACAAAAATACTTAAAAAGGAAGAGGACAAACTGACTCTGGTAAGCACAGCTATATGCAAAGTAATCTAGCACATGTAGCGTAGCATAATGTGACTGACACTACATCTATGCTACATATTTTTTTTTTTTCTTTTTCAGTTCGGCTCGCTTGGTCTTTCATAGTACGAAATGTACGACTTTTCTGTATAGAGGTGCACAAATGTTCCATAGGCAATTGACGCGGTGTCTCTATATTTCTATAGAATTATAACGCGCTTTTAATAACACGGGCATCTTCAGTCTGATATATAAGGAGGAAAGCGAGAGAATTGTACAAAATATGTTAAAATATGTAATACTCTTATAGATTTTTTATAAATATTAATTTAACAGAATATTATATAATATATACGCACGATAAGGCTTATACAATATTATACAAATATAGATGATTTATAAAATGTGTCCTTATCTGTGATTTTTATTGCATAAAGTATAATCGTATGCTATAGACACTCGTATTGGAAGTATGTACTTCTACGATAAATACTTTATACATTAAGGACTTAATGTGTCATAAGTATAATTAAACTATCCTAAGGAATAATGTGTATATATACATAGTGTATAATTGATAATATATATTCGTATAACGAATACTGTGCTTCAGATAGTAACAGTTTATTATTACTAACAATCTGCATTGACAGTGATGACATGTAAGAAATATATTGTACATATATGTAATCACATGTATTTATAGTTTTTGATGCGCTCGCGTTCACGGAGGATGTCTGACATGCGACTCATTATTTCGTTTCATTCTTTACGAAGCGGTTGAATAACAATTAATTAAACGAAAAGATGTTTTTCTTAAGTACCGCAGAAAAATGGATCGCTGAGTGCAAGTGCACCATCATTAAAATCTTGACTGTTTAATGATCTCTCGAGTAGTGCGAATATCATGTAAAAAAGAACGCTTTTTCTAATAATTGTAGGTGTATGAAAAAAATTAATTTCATACCTTACAATCCAAATTTTGCAGACGCGAGTCGAAGAAGTCCTTTCTGTGAGAAATTGGCACATGTTTCTGCCTTAAGAAAGTCTGTTCATTTCCATAAGCGGTATATATACGTTTTCCGTCCTCCCCCAAAAGAGACCTTATAGCTCTATTTCTAATTAACGTTTTCTCATAAAATTCTTGTCCTCCTTTAATATACTCTGCTCCTACACTACACAAGGCTTGATCGTTTTCGCTGTCCAGATGATAACTTCGATAATCTTTGATACCGAACCACGATAACGCGCCGAATACGGTGAAGCTCGAATAAAGCGTACGACACAGTATTATATTCTGGCCGCGCAATCTGAATCTGTACGTTATAGCGTTATAAAGTGTCCACAATATTGCTATAATCAGAGCCAGGATGTACGAGTTGAAACGCGGCTCCTCCGTCTGAATTCGCAGAATCTCGCGTGCTATCGCGAATTTTTGCGCATTCTCCGAGAGCATCGCCGCGCTCAGAAAGTTTTGCGCGTCTTGTCGCGTCCAGTCTATCGGCTCCTCCATGATCTGCAGGTTCTCGCGGAGTTGCTCTGCCGTATTAGTGAAATTAGCAGGAATTCCCAGTATCGCTCCGTACTTGGTATCGAGTGTCCCGGCGTAAAGTAAATCGAAACCAAACACACTGAAGGGCTTTATAACATTCCTAATGTCATTGGGTAGTTTTAAATCGTGCATTACTTTCTGGATTCTCTGGTGGACCTTCAAACCTAACGGCACTTCTTTACCAATTCTGTGAAAAAAGTTTAAACACATTAAATTATAGACTTAGAGTGAATAAGAATCTCGATATCTCCTGCTACTTACTCATAGTATCTAGCTACCATGTATCTGTATTTACTTAGAAAAATAGTATGCGGCATGAGAACTGCGTAATATCCAACAGCAGTTGCAGTTACACCCAAAATCAAGTTTCTATATTTAAATGAAAATATGTTCATTTTGCTACGGGCTTCTGAAAATAAAATTATATACAGTTTATCTCTGAATTTGACACTTATATTATAGCAATATATATATATATATATATATATATATATATATATATATATAGATGCTGTCTTTCTATATTTTTCTCTATTTTAAGTATCATAAGTCGATCTTGGAAAATTATTTTAAAACATTTCTTATTTATTATATCCTCTATCTCTCATCTAAATCAGCTGTTCTTCAAAATATTTGACTCGGTCACCAAAATCAATGGCTCGTGTAATATTCGTTGCGATACTTACGTTGACAAATACTTGGTGTAAAAATTAATATAACAATATATATATTTTAAAAATATTTTTCTCTTTCGTAGATATGTACAATACTCGATGAATTATCACACAGCATGCCGCGACAAGACCTAACTTAACCTCACGCTTACCCTAATCTAACCCGAACGTTAACCTAAAAGTGCGTTCAAAAATCCTACCCGTGGAGTTAGAGTAGCATTTGATTGACCAATCGGGACAGAGAAATCTTATTTCCTTTTTTCCTGATTGGTCAATTGAACGCTACTTCATCCCACGAGTAGGATTTTTGAACGCACCCTAAATTGGGTTGTTTTGGAGCTCTCGAACTTTTGCCGTCAGTATTTAAACATGACGGAGGCGGATAAAGATCGAGGAGATATATTCGTCCGGATAGAACGCGCGTTTCCAGTGCTTAACGGAAAATTGCTGCATGTAATATATACTACATATTGCCAATTTTCGCTTTTTTCACTGGATTATATTTTACGACATTGGCGGGAGTCCGTGAACAGACGCGTTAAAACACGTGCGTGTCCCACTTTGTTTAGGCACAATTTTTGATCAAATACTTGATCAGAGTATTTATGGCAGTAAGATTAGACCCTATCTGGGTCAATCTTGATGCCAATTCTAATCGTAGCATATCATAGTGCACGATATTGGCGTTCGATAAACTGTCAGAATCCGTGAAACTGTAATCTTGATACGCGAGTATATGTTATGCTTCCTCGAGGCATTTACTTAAAAAAAAAAAAAAAATATTAAGTAATATACTTTATTTTCAATTCGAATAACTTGATGGATATTTTTTAATTTCGAGAAATAATTGTTATTGTCTTTTTCGCAGACTGATGAAGAATGCACGGAGGAAGAGTTCGCGAATCTTGCGGAAGACGTGCGGGTTTTGAAGCTGTCACAATTCGTCGAGGACATTGTTATTCATCATGTAGAACAATACATGCATTGGCATGTGGCACCAGCATTCTGGGAAAAGTTCAAGAATACAGAGGACGGCCAACGGGGCTTCGAATTGTTCAAGTCCGCCGTGGATGGTCTGTACATTAAGTTCACGGAGTTTCTACCTGTTATAAAAAAGTTAGAATATTTAAGACGGAACAAGGATGTGGCTACGGATCCGTCAAGCGCCGAAAATGATATAGAGACACGATTCAAGCTCGTCGTGAGAGCGACGTTGTTGAGCCAATTACCTCTGTGTCACGAATGTATTATAGAGCAGTTCTATAAAATCGCCTTTAATGTATTCTGCAATTCAGATAACTCGTCACAAGGTAAACGTTCATCTTAATTTGTTCATGTTTTGTGATTTATCCAAAACGTATGAGATATTACAGAAATATATGTTTTAAAGCAGATATATCGGTTAATGACATCCAGTGCATTGGATGTGCCCAGAGAGTGGACAACTGTCAGTGCCAAATGATAGTTTACATGTTTCATGAGACAAACAGAAAACTAATTGAGCTGAAGTTATTGGAGAGACTCGTAGGAAATGTACTCACATCGTTAATTCATATTCGTATCGAGAATCATGTGATTCAAACATGCGACAAAACATTTGACGTATCGCAATTGATTCCATTAGAAAATGTATGTGAATTTTTATACATTAATCTTATTATATAACTTATAATAATATTTACAATTATGAGATAGTTATATGTGTTGATGTGGTATTTGGTTTTTTTACAGTGGCTTGAAACTGTTGTTATGAGTTGGCTGATAAGAATTTATTCCGGTGGTTTTTCGAAAACGGTGGCACTTAGTGATGAAGTCCGTAATGCCATAAATAAATTTAAACAGAAATTATCACATTTTTTATATGAAACATACACCAGGATAAGGATTGATCATCTCTTTAACATAATAATAGGTACATATGTCACTTTTATATATATTTATCTACAAAAACATGTGTTTGCATGCTATACTTTTCTCCAGAATATCCCGAGTCGCAACCCGCGGTAGACGATCTCCGAATTTGTCTCGAAAGAACCGATCAACGGAAGGTCCTGGTTAAGAATCTGCAGGAAGCGATCAAAACGAGGCTCCTGCATCCCGGCGTGAACACCCCGGATATAGTAACGGCTTACATTGCCGCGATCAAAGCGCTCAAGCATCTCGATCCGACGGGAGTTCTTCTGGAAGCTGTAACGGAACCTATCAAGTGAGATCTTTGCATCTTATTATATGTAGATTTTTACGTATACGATTCTTGTCTATATCGATTTGTCACATACGTTTATTTCTTCAGGAGTTACTTGAGGAGCAGAGAGGACACCGTACGTTCTGTCGTTAATAGCCTGCTCGACGATTCGCCGAGCGAATTGGCCGACGAATTGGTAAAGGGCGAGTGTCTGCAGCTGGACGATGGTTCGGCGGACGACGAGACTGATGATTGGGAAAAGTGGATGCCAGATCCAGTGGACGCTGATCCTGGTAGACCGCGAAATTTTATTAGCGGCGTTTTAAAAGCAGTCTGCGTTGTATGGGCTGACATATATATATATATATATTTCAGTTTTAAATATAAGATTCATTCTTTCAGCTAAATCAATGCAACGCAAGGTGTCCGACATAATCTCTACCCTGGTGAATGTCTACGGCAGTCAGGATTTATTTGTCAACGAGTACCGCACATTGCTGGCGGACAGATTATTGTCACAACTCAATTATCATACCGAACGCGAGATACGTCACTTGGAATTGTTGAAGAGACGGTTCGGAGAGAATCAGTTGCATTACTGCGAAGTCATGCTGAAGGATGTTTACGATTCGAAAAGGATAGACGGTAACATCCACTCCGACACGAGTTACAATTTGCAGAGGGAACTCTTTCCCACTTCCGCGCTCATACTGTCGGCGCAATTCTGGCCGCCGTTCAAGGAAGACTGGCAACTGAAACTACCGAACATCGTGCAGAATCAATTGAATAAGTATGTGAAGGCATTCGAGGCTCTGAAGGGAAACAGAACGCTCTGCTGGAAGCCTCATTTAGGAAATGTGAGCCTGGAAATTGAATTAAAAGATAGAAAGTTGGACATAAACGTTACGCCGATACACGCGACAATTATCTTGCACTTTCAAGATAAAAGTAAGTATATATTGGCTGATTATTATTAGGCGTAATCACACAGTGAGATTATCCACTAATTAAAGTTGAATTATAGATGAATGGGCTTTGCAAGATTTGGCGGAGGTGATGCACGCTCCGGCGACTGTTTTACGACGCAAAGTGACATTCTGGGTGTCGCAAGGTCTTCTGAAAGAAACTTCCAACGATGTGTACGTCCTGCAAGAAGAGAGTACGTCCAAGAATCGTTTAGCAACGGACATCGTCGAGGAGGAGGAGACCGAAAGCGTCATGGCCTCGGCCAGCGATCAGAGAGAGGAGGAACTGCAAGTTTTTTGGTCATACATTGTCGGGATGTTGACGAATTTAGATTCGATGCCGATAGAAAGGATTCATCAGATGTTGAAAATGTTTGCGTCTCAAGGACCGGGCGCCGTGGAATGCGGTTTACCGGAATTGAGGCAATTTCTGGATAGGAAAGTCAGGGAACATCAACTATTACTCTCCGGTAGTTTTTATCGATTACCAAAGTCATAAGTTTCTGTTGTCTTACATTA
Source organism: Lasius fuliginosus (assembly GCA_949152495.1). Lineage (NCBI taxonomy): Eukaryota > Metazoa > Arthropoda > Insecta > Hymenoptera > Formicidae > Lasius > Lasius fuliginosus. The sequence goes on along the minus strand of OX424454.1, from coordinate 2,331,013 downwards.
TTCTCGACGTTTCGATAAATAATCAATACGGCACTTGTGTAGTTAGTAACGATAAAAAAATATAATTTGTGATATTACATTAAGAGCGATATCTGGTTTCTTATCATAGGATATTTCTTTTGGTAGAGAAATAAAGCTTATATATAAATATTCCAATATATTTCGTATAAAATGTCAAAAAAGTTATAATAATAAAGTTATAATACTTTAATAAGTAATTAACACACATGTCTCACATTTCTGATGAAATAGAAATCTTACTTGTGCGTTCAGCTAAGTTCCTTTAGTCCTTTGAAAGTCATAAGAAGGTTGTCGAGTATTGAAAAAATATTTTTATTGCCGTTCATCATAGTATTTATACATGTTTGTGTATAAACTATTTTTATTTGCACTTTTATTACAAATCAATAAATTTTCTTTCGTAAGTAGCATACAGTATATTATGATTCACACATAATCAGATCTTTCCGAGATTTCAGAAAACAGATTAGCATCTCATTGTCACTTATACATTAATATTGCCACATATATCCTGCACATATCTCAACATTAAAATAAAATATGAAACTAAAAAATTATCATATAATAAATTTCGGCAAAAAAAATATATATAACTAGAATAATAAATGTAAATTCGCATGCCATATAAGATCTAACAAGATTGTTTGCACATATATATTCCTTATATAACTTATCTGTATACATATTTATAAATATGATAACAGGATATAAATAAATTATGTCGGGGATTTACTTTTGCGGTAATAATAGAAACAATCGGGAGAAAAATTTTTTTAAATAATGAAAAAATATGTATATACATATAGTATATACAATTTACACAATTGTGAAATTATTGCAGCGCAAGTATATAAACTTTCTTTGCAACAAATGCAAATATTAAAATAAATTTACTTTTTAGAGTTATATAACAGAGATAATTGCAACATATTTATTATATATACATATATATAATTATATATATATATATATATACATATATATAAAATATATAAATTGCAATATTGCAATATTGTAATTTCGTTTAACGCAAAAGTAAATCACGGCCGTATTTATTCGTATCGTCCAGATGTTCAACTGAGTCTCAGTGCATATGTATAATACATTATGTATACATGTATAATAATTTGTGTTTTCACGCGCATACATATTAAACAGCATATACATAAAGAGTATACATATCTGTTTTTATATAATCGATCACGCTCGCGAATGCACAAGTAATTTGTGCTTTCCAATAAAGGACAATAATATTCAAAATATTTCTTTAAATCAATTATTTACGTACAATAATAAAATATATATTTATATATATATATATATCGGATATTACGTTGTGAACTTAAGTAGATTTCAGATCACTCTTAATGTGTAGCTGTATGTGTGTATGCATGCTTTACCAGCATTTATATATATATATATACACGAAAGATCAAGCTATTGGTATCTAAGACTCTTCGGATAAAAATTCAAAAATATCTGTCGAGAAAGAACGAGTATAACATTTGACACATGGATGACTATACATAGGATTTATAAACGCGTGCAACTCTGTTGAGAAATCGTTCTTAATCGTTACATGTACAATATGGCAGACCTAAAAGTGGTGCAACTAATACAACGATAAAGTCGATATTAAGTAAATCACTCTCTCACGCAAACACTCTTGCACGTGTGGACAGAGATTACATACATATTTATTTATATGATTATAATATCTTGTAAATAATTTTGCAGCGCTAACAACAAGTCGATACCTCATTCGTTTTTGTTCCGTCGTTTTGCTCGTCGTTTGATGGTATCGATATGTGTATATATATATATATATATATATATATATATATATATATATATACACATACATACATACACACACATATATATATATATATACATATATACACACATACACACGTATATGTATAAATATATATATGTGTGTATATATGTGTATGTATATATATATATGCAAATATATTCATATCATATTCAATGATTTTGTGATTCGAAAATCGTAAATTCTTGCAACATTTTAAAACATTTGCAATTTTATTCAACAAAAATCTTGGCAACATTCGAAAAACGTCTCGGAACGGACGTCTTGTTCTTTTCTTATTAATGTATTGCACAATTGACGTTCTAAAATATTCTCTGCGATTAGCACTTCTCTTTAATACTTTTGGCTGAAACAATATATATACATGTAGCTCTCGTATATCCGCATCCGACGACGGACTTTTAAAGCCTTCTCTTCGGGACATTCGCGATTCTACACATACAGATTTTCTTAACAGTTCTTCCCGTAGCTTGCAACGTAACAAGAAAGATTGTTAGAAAAAAAGTCACCTTCAAACTTTGTTTGTGGCTTTATTCTATCCTTCTCTTTCTCTTGATATATGTATCGAGAAAGTAAATTTTGATTGCACAGTTCTAATGCTATTACATAGACTACCGATATTTTAACAAAGCTTTATCTAAAATAAAAAAAAAATAAAAAAAAAAAACAGTAACGCGGCTTGACTTGACCGCACTATGTTAACATTAAACGTAAGGCACATTTATGTGTGCGAGAGAGTTGTATAGAATTTCGAGCTTCTTCAATGTGATGTGTCACACACGAGAAAAGAGGAAGACACAGAATATCGGGTTGCAATTTTCTCCAGCGGAGTCTTCGATCCGCTTAGAGCGGATTCACGCGTTATCTTTTTTTCGCGCGACAACTTTCTTAGTTGTAAAAAAAAAAAAAAAAACCGCGCGCGTGTATTATATCTCATCGTGTTTAAGTTGTATTAATATTGTCACATTCTCGCGCTGTCATTACCTCCGGTAACGAAGGCTGTCAGCGTAGTCGTAAGTACTGGGGAAAGCGCGAACAACTCTTTCATTTCGCCGTCGCGAGAAGAGAGAGAAAATAAAATACTTCGGATATCGCGCGCACACAATAATGATTTTCCCTTCTTGAGGGAAAAGATAAAAATATCCGGCAAACTATTGCCTTTGTAATAAAAACTATCGTTAATTACTACCGAATTGCGTGTACTTGCCCCGCAAATCACGAGTCCGGAATAAACGAGTCCCGCGTTTACTCGCCCAAAGAATAAAAGGATAGAATATATATTATGTACTTTGTATATACATACATATATATTCCATCATCGAGTCGAATCTCACGTTTGATAGCATTTCAATATCTATATATTATGCAAGCGCGCTTTATAACGCTCTAATGTTTTGCAAAATGAATTAATTATATATGAATTAATTATATATCGTGCATTGTATTCGTCATACGACGACGAGAAATGGCTCGGAATCCAATCGACGATTCGTCGCCGAAAGAGAAACTACGTTTCTGAACATTAAGAGGATACAGGATGATGGATAAGCTTGACGAACAGGGCTGGTGACGCGGACGGACGGCGAAGGTGGTCGGCTGGTTGGTGAACCGATCGAACGCGGGATGCTGTTCCAGAGTCCAGGTGTTAGCACGGGGCGAGTGGATATCCATTGTTAGCACTCCAAGCCTACAGGCCACGGGCAACCACGGGTTAACAAGAAAGAAAAGAAAAAACAGTTTGTTAGTAATCTGATTATGACTCTGATTGACGTTAACATTAAGTGTCTAGCTCGCCAGCTGAGAGAAATATAGTTAGTGGTGAAAAGCAACGCTTCACGTGTATCAATATATATATATATATATATATATATATATATATATATATATATATATGCATGATAGTCCGCTAATATCTCTGTTAGAATTTTCCCTTCGAATCGACTCTTCGTTCATGAGAGACTTTCGTCTGAATAAAACTTGCCATTATATCATCGTTATACGATCGTGTATGGAATTAGAGGATCGATGACAACGAAGCATTGCTTTGCACCGGCTACTTGTAATATTATTATTAGTGTGAAGCATTCTCGACTTGTGTACAATAATCTAACGACACGCGAAAATAATTCGTATCAATAATAAATCAAGCACTTTGTTATTTCATGAATATATATGTCCATCTATCGATCCGACAATTAGATCCGTTTGTTTCAAATACAATGACATAGTTCGTGTATCCTCCCCGCGCATAGGACAGCTACAAAGTCGTAAATCGATAGACACAGTGATGTTCGTTACAGTGATTCGCGTCAGGGTAGATGCACTAATGAACGAGAACAACAATACTCTATCGGTCTCTTATACAATTCTTAAACGTCAGAGCGACCGCGTTTACTGAAATTAGTTTTCATCTACTCCTATCGTTACTGACTTTAAACGGCGCTTATTTTTTCTCAAAGGGCGCGATCTCGAAAAAAATATTGATTCTGATCTTACAATTAATAAAGTGAGTATGTTCGTGTTGCGCGAAATTGAATCAAAAAATTAACCGGTCATTTACCGGTGCATCTACCCTACACTGTTTGCTAAAATGTAGCTGCCTTTACGTCGGATGTCAGAAAAAAAAAAGAAACGTTTGAGTTAGAAAAAAAGTAGAATCGATCGATCGCTACCTGTTGTTAATCGTTACACACGTACGTTATGTTCGAATATTATTACAGTGATGATTTCAGACAGGCAGCCTTGGATGTGCACCTGCCACCACGTTAGCACCGATTAAATGAGAGAAAGATTACATATACGAAATTTCCGATTACATATAAGTTACGGTGGTATTATTTGTACCGATCATTTGATCGATCTTTAGTGATTAATGTCCCATCAGCAAGCAGGTGTCAGAGGCTCATGAATGTTGCATGTGCCATACAGGACAGATATCTGTAGTACAATTCCAGGCATTTCTTTTTTAAAGAAGCATATTATTATTATTAATATACGCTATTGTAAACAGACCTCTCTATTCATATGTAAATATATATCTATATATGAATATATAAATTGTGTGTGTGTGTGGATCTCTCGAGTAATAACTGGAGATTCGACGAGAAACTCACAAATAGAAAGTTGCATAAGAGAGCATGAGAAATAAACAACTTTTATTTTTTTTCTTTAATTTTTACCGATATTTATCTCGTATATAGCTCTTCTGTGTTATTGAAGAAGTAGTGCTACAAATAAAAGTATTGTAATCGGAAATTTGCTTACAAATAAGATCTGTCGAGTTAAAGAAATTTACCACAATTTCGATCTTGTTCGCGATTTATTAATTAAACACAGTTTCATCGTAGAACCTTCCAATACTGATTGATCCGCGATTTGTAGATATCTTTTATGTACATACATAATTCATGTGTGTATGCGTGTAACTGTGGTGTGAATTAAATGTCGCGTGAATAACTTCTTTTTTTTATCAGAATAATACAAATCGGAGTATGAAGAAATTACTAAATTCACGATTGCTTTCGTATTTACGTTAAAAGAGTAATTATATAATTATAAAATCAGAAACTATTTTGAAAAAAAACTATGCTTCTCTATTCTAAAATATTATATTCTATAAATTTATAAATCTATAAAAGGAAATACAAGGCGTGATTCAAACAAAACTAAAAAAAAATACTATTTGCATAAGCATACTTAATTCGTACACGCTGTATATGCAGAATATGTGAATGTGTGTGTACTGTATGTGCATATACTACTTGAAAACAATTTGCATAAAAAAAAAAAACACATAGAAAAGAACCGTTTTTATAAAAATTGTAATCAATTGTAAGCAATTTTTACTTAAAAAAAATTATTTCGTAAGAAAAGAATGGTTCTCGTGTTTCCCGTATGTGTTAGCGTCAATCTAAGCGTGTATGTGTATGTGTGTAGAATATTATTGTTAGTCTTTTATAAATAAAGATAGTGCAAGATGTGCGGTCTATAATGAATGAAATTGCATCTCTATGATAAGGAATGTCAATTATGTTGTAAAAAAAAAATACTTGTTAGTGAGATAAAAAATATGTAAAGAGGGCGGGATGCCATCTCTGGCAGCATTTTCATCTCCGCGAGTCGCTACTTTATTTCTTTTTTTTTTCTACGGTTCGAATGTGTAAAAAACGCAGATCAATAAAAAACAATTGCTTTCTGCCGTAATAATAATAGCAGTAATTTATCGGATAGAAATCGGATCGACGCGTTGCATAAACCTTCGCTTCGTACCGCGTTACCGTCTCTTGAATTCTCATTTGCGACGGAAGTATATATCTCTTGGACAAACATATGTGTGTTAATGTCGGACAACGATTTCTAGATTGACAATCTGTTTATGCGAGAATTTTTGTAACAAAAAAAAGAGCATATAAATAACCATCAGAGTCCAGCGGAATTGAACAATTTTTCACGAAATTTCGATAAACAAAGCATCGTCTTTTGTATTTTTTTACAAATTATCGTCCGCGTAAATACATTTAAATTAAAAAATGATACTTGTATCTATGTGTGTATTTGCGCATCAGCTCTGCAAAACGCACACACGTATACAAATATGTGCTATAATTTGACTTTATATTTTTGGAGAATTATTGAGAGAAGAAAGGACCGAGAGACGAAGGTGCAAAATAATCTCCCGGATCTCCGCGTAAATTTTTGACTCGCGAAATTTATGCAAGTCGCATATTTTATAATCTTCCTCTCGGCGACCGTGGGGCTCTAATTATAGATTTGGCCTGACGCAAGGTGTTGTTCGCGCGTTCTATTTTCATCCGAATAATCGCGTCGCGAAAATTAAGATACGTGCAAACGGAGGAGATGCGCACCCACGTTTTCCGTTTAGTGTTTTCACGCGAATCGTATGGTATTTCGACATCCCGGACGTTTAACACTCGCGGCCCCAGCTAAGAAAGAAGTCTTTCTCTTTTCTCTCTCTCTCTCTCTCTCTCTCTCTCTCTCTCTCTCTCTCTCTCTCTCTTTTCATCTCACGCATCGATCCACCCATGTGCGCGTAATCTCTCCCTCTCTTTCCTCAGCTCTTCCTTTCTTTCCCATTATTTCGACTATTATGGCTAAATGAAAGTTTCCACTGTTGCAGGTCTGAGGAAAGTACGACCTATTTCTCGGAGGTAGGGGGACATATGTATATATTGTGACATTAATCAACTCTTCCGTACTCTTATCGGAAGTACAATCCGCGTATGTATATATATGTATATATACGTGTGTAAAAGAAAAGTAAAGTGATTTGATAATGAGAAACAAACCGATGTCGATCGGTGCGGCGTCAGGTACACAGGACGAGGCGCGCAGACACAACACCGCTGTTGCTTCAACTTCGAAGTGAAAGTTCTCTGAACTGACATCCGAGAGAGGAAACACGTACGTTTGTACAGGTACGTATTTTCGCTGCGGGTGTTTAGCACGCGGCCGAAATACGTATAGCCGGAGCGCGTTTGTGTTTGCGCGGATCTCGTCGTAATATAAATGGTATAAAACGACATAATATAATCGCTGGTCATAGAATGATCGGGACGCTTTCCGTCTGCTGGATAATTCAAGATCGCCTATATATATAGATATATATATATGTGTGTGTGTGTGTGTGTGTGTGTGTGTGTGTGTGTGTGTGTGTGTAACTCTTACCAGATTTATTCCTATCAAGGACGATAATAATAATTATTACCTTCGGATCTTAATATAGGAATAAATCCGCAGCGGCAAAAAGCGTGCCGATCATTCGAGACGTCGGGACTGCAAGAAAGATGAAGATGGAAAAAAGGTGGAAAAAAAATTTAAGAGGACAAAAGAGAGAACTTAATGAACTGTCTGTGCAGAAACACTAACCTTTCCGCGTTGGCGCGAGAACAGTGCTTTTTCTCTCTCTCTCTCTCTCTCTTTCTCTCTCTCTCTCTTTCTCTTTCTCGCGCTCTCTCTTTGTATACTCGCGCTGTCTCTGTGTGTTCACGAGAGAGCGCCGGCCCTTTGATAAGGGTGCTCGCGGAGCTGACCCAGGTGTCTACGCTGCTTGGCAGCGGCCGCCGCTGCGCCTGTCGTCAACATACATAACATGAGTATATGTGACCGAGAGCCACGTCGAGAGTCACTTTCCGCGGACACTTTCGCATCCTGTTCCGTCGGCCTATAAAATCTAGAATCTTGCCGCTATTATCAATGCAAACGACATACACCGGAGAGGAACCCGTTTCATAAAGAAGAAGAGATATTCTCCGTATAAATATATACATGAGACGCGCAAAAAAAACGCACGCGGATTGCTTGACGCGTGAATATTTATACCGTAGTATTTCTCTCCTTCATATGCAACGGGTTCCGGTGTTGTTACGAATTTGAGAGCACGTTATTACCGCGAGACAGAGACGATTCTCTCCGCGTTCTGAAACGCGCGGAGAGAATGTACGATAGCTGCTCCTCGTCCAATTCGTAACAGCACCGCCGGATTAATGCTGATTGTTGCCTACGGATCACGACCGATACGCGAGCCACGAGTTTACGACTTCTTCGTCGCATCTCCATCTCCTAAGGGGAGAGTGGACAGAAGCTACTAAATGCTTGACTCGCGCGAAATACTGCTCGGTATTGACACGATACTCGCACTCATGTATCGTAAAGATGCGTGTCCTTTACGCATGACGTTTGGCTTTGAACATGGAATATGTAGAGACACTGTAATTCAGTACTGAGATATCCTTGAATAAGCGAGATTCAGAGATACTGCAAGTTCGTTTATTTATTTATTTATTTTTTTAATAAGAATGTGGTTTCAAACATTTAATCAGGTTTATACATTATTTCAGCTTTATTAATATTTACTCCTGTGAAAATCTATCCTGAAAATCTCGTTACTTAAGGATACCTCAGTATTGATAGAATAGCAATTTTCATAGTTTCGACACGTGTTCGTCTCGTAGCTTACGTTCGGTCGTATTCTTTAGGCTTGTGGTAAGCTTGCTCGTCCTACCATAACACTCTGTAAGAATACTGTATTATCAGTGAGAGAAGTCGTGCGTCCCTGAAAAATTCTGTGTTAAAAATATTTTCACATTTCGCGAGAAGCGAAGATACGGCTTTTTTTTTGTCGGAGACACACACTTACTTACTTATTATACACTTCATTAAAGCCTACCATATATATCTCTACAAATATATCTCTTTTTCACTATCGACGTTTTATAGATACGTGAGAGATTTTTACATGTGTGTTGCGTATATATATTTATATATATAGAATTAAATACTTGAAAAAACTTATTTGACACCGGGCTTCTTCTCGCTCTTAGAGCGATCAAGATCCCATTTTTGATTCTTGTCGAGAAAATCAGGTAAATCTTTGTCATGTACATAAGCTAAAATGTATCCAACCATTCTACTCGTTCCTAACAACAATGAGTATTAAGATTACGTCTGTCCGTTGCTTCGGCCCTTAACCTCATATAAATATATCTATATAATGGCTAAAACTTTATAAAAATAAAATTAAATAAACGTATAAAATAATATGATATATATATATATATATATATATATATATGTATATAGTATGTATATATAATTTGCAAAGCGCGTCGAATTTTAATTACTTAAAGACTATGCCATCAAAAAAGAGTATTGCGTGTCTATAAAATAATAATCCGTATAAATATTCGTGCGCTAACTAATCGTCATTCGATTCTCCTTTGTTGCGGGGGCGAGGACGCGCGATAAGGGGAAGAAAAAAAAAAAAAAAAAAAATAGAGAAAGTATATACTTTTTTCAACGCATAGTCTTATCTGTATCGTCTCTGAATTTGCTACAAGTAAACGCTAGAACCATCAGTCCTCAAAATATTGTTTGGTCCCTGGGTATATTCTCCCTCCACCTATATACTGTCTGCCCGCCAAAAAAAAAACCCTACGTATACGTATATTTATTATAGACTACCTATCACCAGCCATTGTAACGTATTGTATGGCGTGTCGCGCGATAGATTCAATTTCTGTCTGCATTGATGAGATACGACGAAAGTTCTCGCTGAATTGCTCGTTAATTCGATTGCCATCGCGCGATCAATAATGACGATCGTCTCAATTGATTTTATTTCATAATTACGTCTGCTCGAATGAAAAAGAAAGAGCTACTGTCTCCCGAGAATCTCGCGATCTCCTCTTCTCTTTACGTTTCTTTTTCCTGTTTTTTGGATAACTACCGTCGCGCTAAGCGACTCGCGTAATTACATCGCTAGAGTCGTCACCGCAAAGAGTTACGTAATTAGAGGTACGGTGTTCGTTCGGGACGAGTGGTGTGTGAGAGAAACAATGTGGAGTGAGTTTCGTAGGAGAGGTGGACGGATATCGAGTTATTAGTTGTTTAGTCGCGTGTGTTAGATCAACCCGAGGGATTCCCGATTGGGATTCTAGTGGTACTTTGTAGTTATAATCGTCGCTAAGCGTTTTAATTTAAGTCAAGCGTGTCATAAAATGTATTCGCGTGATTAAGAAAAAAAGAAAAAGAAGAAAACAAAAAGAGACGCGGAGAGAAAAAAAAATGCCGGACTAAAGTTCGGTTAATGTACCATCACCGCCCTATTAAAACGATCGAATTTCTTTGTTTTAGTAAGGAGGAAAACGTCTCTAAGCTGCGACTTACAGTCTACGACAAACATCCCTTCGTCGAAACTATAGACTAACTTCGAACTCTAAAGAGAGAAAGCTTAAAAAAAAAAAGAAAACCTATATTACACAAATATAACGTTAATATCATCTATATATACTTCAATAAATATATATATAATATATATATTCTCTGAAATACTTACACACGAACGTACGTGTGTATATATACGCACATTTATAAAATAGCTACAACAAAATGAATGGCCTTTGATTACTGCTTTGAGTAATTCGCGTTGATGATAACGCGTTACGGATCTCCCTCGTCTAGATCGTAAGAAAATCCATTGTAAGATCTTACATGTATATAAAAAGTGTATCCTTTATCCATCGAGCTTTCCTTTTTACGCGGTAGAGACGCGCGATCATTCATCACCGGGTAACTGGATGCCTTTGTATCGGGAAAAGAAAGACAGGATCTCGAGAAAACTTCCTACGTACATACACACACATATATACATATATGTGTGTGTGTGTATTCTGGGATAATCTCTTGTTCGATTAAGTATCAAGTGCGCCAGAGACTACTTCGTATCAAGCGTAACTCGTACCACTCTGTGGGGGATGTGTATTTTGGACGACTGGAAAGGATCTCCCTCGCGTATCCTAAATATTCCTATTGCGAATTTTTCGCGCGATAGCTACAACGCGACTTCTCCGCGAGACTGTCACGAGCTAACGGTTCTATACGACGACGCTGTAATTCCCGAGTACAACCGAGTCTATAGACGAGATTGTCCGTTCTCGCGACCTCCTTGGCACTATGACTATGTATAAGAGAACAAAAATATTTTATCTGCTTGGCATGCTGATATAGACACAATATTTAAAAAAGAACGGGGAGGTATCAATTTTAAAATCCATCAGTAATCTGTGAGGCAATACTTCTATCAAAAGGTTAACAAAAACAAATTCTAAAAAACAATTCGTTCTATATATCCATATTAAATTCCACTATCACTTTCAAACAGCATAAGTATGTTCTTCTCTACTGTAGAAGATAAATAAGAATAAATAAAAAAACTTGTCTGAAAACTTTGTATAAGTCTGCATTTGAGATTATTTTACGAACGCTATATATACTAAAATTTTAAAATAGAAACATTTTTATTCAACCAGATAGAATATTTTTGTTTTCCTGCATACCGTGCATTACTCTAAAAGCACAATACGAGGAGAAAAGATACATTTCAGACGGCTAAACACGTGATTGCTGACGAACGGCTCAATATCGGTTCTATGTAAAAAAAAAAAGACAAAAAACAACTTTCGGACTAGTATAGCTACATCCACCTGCACGATACCTGCACGAGTATATATGTATACCTGCTTCTAATCCCCTTCTCTTCCTATACTGTCCCTGATAAAATCTTACCAAATACGGCCGTCTCGCGTTCCTACCGCTCTGATATCGCTATGTGATAACCCTGAATCTTCGTGACACAATTATTACGAAGGCGATGCATACATTACACGCTAAGGCTTTTACGTAATTATTAATATCTGAACTGGACGCGACTAGTAAATGACTGATTTCGGTTGTGCTCTATACTCTAAACTATCCTCACAAAAAGTACTCGCTAACTTCTACGATGATGAGATGATGATGATGACGATGACGACGACGACGACGATGATAATGATGATGATGATGATGATGACGATGACGATCGAGACGACGATCGATGACGAAGATAATGACACGATGATGATGATAACTGTGACGGTGTGTGTGATGTGGATAATAACAATTAATAGCTACAAGAGCGATCAGCTCGTAATTAACAATTATCGTCTTAAAAATTTACGCGATTGTATATGTATTACTACATATTATTGGTGACGCTCCCGGCAAACCGACGTGCATTAAACCTTTGTGATGTCACGTTTCGCGAAGCTGAACGTCGATCGCTATCGGAGTGTCACGATAACGTTATATATTATCCCGTTTTTTCAATCCGTGTAATAATTTAATTTCCGAATATATAATTTACGTGTGATATAAAAAAATTGGCACTGGGTAAAACGATCAGACGAGCAATTTCTTAAGACAATTAGTAGTAAAATCAGTTTATAGTTGGACTATAATCGATTCGAATCTCTATATACGACAATCAATTTTTTTAAGAGACTTCTTAATCGTACTGCCGTTGTTAACCGTTCGTTGCTCGTCTAATCACGATACTTATAATACAAGATAAAAAAAAAGAAAAAAAAACAGCCACCGTTGTGTAAACGCGTCTCGAGCCGTGCGTGAAGCAGAGAGAGTCACCAACCACCAATGACGTGCCGTACGCAAAAATATAAAAATAGCAATAATAATAATAATAATAATAATAATAATATTATAATAATAATAATAATAATGAATAAAAGCGCACGGCTCCGTCTTCTCTATCTCGACACGCGTGTATCTCTCCTTATTAGGACGCTTCTCGCGTTTGTTCCGTTTTTTTTTTCATTAAAGAGAGGCGAGAGAGAAGGCGCGTTTCACTCTCTCCCTCTCTACGTCTCCGTCATCGCGGAGGAAACTCAACGAGCAAACAACCCACCAGAATGATCAGCAGTGGCGTATTCGGTGAGCAACGGCGACGCCAGGGCGGCGTAGTTGGCGTAGTCCGCATACGGCGTGTAGATGAGCCCGTGTGGATCGCCGGCCGACAGGAGCGAGCCCGGCGGCCCGGAGCCGTTGAGCAGAGACGCGGCGGTCGTCGGCACAGATATCCGCGGCGAGAGGATCAACGGCGCGCCCAGAGGCGCGCTCGGCGTCCGCATCGGCGTCGCCAGACCCGGCAGCAGGCGTTGCGTCTCCGCCGCGGCGGCGGCCACCCGCCGCCATTCCTCGTCGCAGGCTGCAACAGACAACGAAAACACTGCTTGTGTGCGGAATATGCCTCTACTACTTCCGAAGTCTACCTTTCCACCCGCTGCTTCTCTAACACCGAGCGTATAGCCGTCCGATATATTATATCGCTGGGTTTTTATGCAACCGCGTGCATTAGCGGAGAAATTTGAAGAAATTTCGCAAAGAGAGAAGAAAATTATTATAGTTAAGAAAATTAATATAATTCATTTGCAGAAAATTATATTAATATTCTTGCTTCTCTCATATCTCTTCGCGTACCAGATATTGGGTTTTGATACGCGGAAAAAAAATATTAGCTACCATAGCTAAATTTTAGGTATCCCTATATTATACCTGAAATTTAATTATCATGTCTAAATTTCTGTGGTAACTAATTAGTTAAAAATAAAAAAATATTATAATATAAAAATATTAAAATAAAAATGTTATAATATTATAAAATATTAAAAATATTAGTACTATAGCTAAAATTTAGGCATGATAATTAAATTTCAGGTGTAATATAGAGATATCAAGAGATATCTTTAGCTATAGTAGCTAATATTTTTTTTCATGTACGTGTTGCGCATAATCTGACCATATTTTTCGAGACACAAGTTTTTTCAGAGATCTATCTTAAAATTCTTTCCACGTATATCTAACAGGATACGAAGCAAATGGTTAATATTCCGGAAGAACGAAATAAATACGTCGAAATAAATACGTCGTAGAAGCAAATTATTAATCATACAGGAATAGATTTGAGGATAAAATGTGTCGCGACGTTTTTACTACAACTTTTCATTACAAGGTTGGTTGACAAGATTTATTAGAATCATGAATCATGCCAATTTCCACGATCGTAATTTTAGAAGTGTATTATAAATGTCTAAATCTTGTGCAACAGTATACAAAAGTTGTGGCTAAAAATGCGGTCGTATAGCGTTACTTTTTTTGAAATTAATCAATTAATATGCGCGAAGCAATTATTAATGTCAGTCCGTTAGTCCGTCTTACGTTCCTCTCTTTAAATGTAATCGATCGATTATAAATATGTTTCACGAATGCGATAAGATATGATAAAATTGCACACAATTAAATATAAATAAAATAATAATCAATGAATTTTTCCCACGCGCATCGGAGATTCTATTTCTCGAATAGGGACACCTTTAGATCTACGAAACACGATTTCGCGAACTTATCAAACATCCTTGGCTCTCCCTCTATCGCAGAAACGCAAAATAAAAAATACGCATAATGAGACAAGTTCTACGAACAGTACCTGCTGCGGCGGCAACCTTTGTGTTCGAATCCCGGTAAGTCCCATTGATAATGGCGAGTTCCATTAGCTGCCTCTTCTTTAGCTCATCCTCGCCGTCAGCCTGCTAACAATCGACATTACCGTCAGAACACACCACCGGAGGTACAATGATAATCATCTTACAGAGGGGAAAGAGTGGCACTTTGCGACTATCGCTATTGTACAGATCTTTTCCATTTACATATGAAAGCGCCGATTACATAATTAAGGCGCGCGCATACAAGATCGCTTAGTTTAGAAGCATGTAGCGTGTCTTTCAACGGCTCGATTAATACATTGTATTGATTTTTGCAGGAACTGACTGTTGCATCATGGAAGGATTTTAAATTTATGTAAATTTTGTAGATAATGTAACATAATAATGTTACATTGAAAGATTCGATACACTGTAACCGTATTTATTTTGAGTGTCCTCGCGCTTGATCAAAACTCTAGCACAAAAAAAAAGAAAAAAAACTTTCTAGCAAGATTTCTCGGCGAGAGAGATCTCTCTTTTTATAATACTTGGCTCACAGTTGTTATTATCTGTTTCTAGGAGGGGAAAAATAATACAATTGGAACTTTCTCACCACGGGCACGAGAAGCTTCTTGACTTCCTCGACGGCACGAGCGAGCTTCAAGGTGGCACGATTCTCGGTGTCCTCGACAGTGAGCAACACGTGCAACTCGTCCGTCAGGTGTTCCCAATTCGGCTTGCCCCGATTTTGCTCCTCCTAGATAATCAACACGTCGCGCAATTTTTATACGCGCATGCAACCAATTGTCAATCCGCTTATGTCGCGCGAATACACACAGACACATACACGTGATACAAATTTGCAATCGATAGAAATCACATGAAAATAATCCGAAAGATTCGATTCTTCAAGAATAAAAAGAAATAAGGAACAGAATATTGTGTGCACAATTAAAATACATATATATCGTATCTTTTTTGTAAATATCCTTATTTCGGACAAATTTTTCGATCAACGAAGCACTGCCGCGGACTTTTGTTAACCAGATGTATGGCGATGATAATAATAATAATAATAGATGTATTATATTTAACGTTGATCGCCGAAGAAAATGAAAGATATACATTGTGTCACATCGAATTATACGGAGTTTGTTCTACGTATACTTACGAGAAAGCATTTCGCTCGTGTACCATGTGCAGCTTGAAAAAATACAGCGCTTAAGTTTAATGCTCAATGATTGTGAATCACTCACAATTAATTTTAAAGCCATTTTTCGCTGCCCGGATTAATTCGCCGAGAACATTGCGCGAAGAGAAATTTGATTTCTTTAATATAATTAGACGCTGATATAATAGTTAGGCGAGTGACGCGAAACTTTAGCCTTCAAACGTCGATTTTTCCCTTCATTCTTACCTTCTTTTTGTCCCTCATCGACCCTTTTCCGCGAACCATGATTTTACATCCTGTCTCCTGCTCCAATTGTTTCGCTGTCATGCCTCGTGGGCCCAAAATCCTCCCAACAAAGTTGAACTGTAATCATACGACATAACGACCGTTGAATTCCTTCCACTTTCGTGCCTTCGCCGAGAAGAGGATTCGTCTCTAATTAAACTTGTCGGAATACATTCGCTTAATAATGAGTGGGAAACAGAACCACGCAGAATGCGAGAGACTCAAGATCATTTCAAGATCACTTTCCTAAATTTATGTAATCATTATGATCTTCCGTCTGGGACGCTCGCTGCTACGATTTACACATATACATGTATATTATACATATATACAATATACTTGCACTTGTGTGTGCACGCAACAGCGGTATATAATACACTCAAAAATAAATATGTATCATTTGGTTTCACGCACGAAATACACGCTACGCGATGAATCCGCTGAAACCTGGCTTGTACGACCGTGAAAAAAAAGACTTGTTCTTCGCGAGATATCCAGTTTCATTGTTGGGTCCCGGTAAATAAAGGCGGGTAAATTTAGACGGTGAATCATCCGGCTCTTTAGCCCGCTGCTGGCACATTTTTTTCAAAAATATTCGATGTATCTCATAAATATCTTGGTCGTTTTGATATAAATAATCGTTAAGAGAGATAAATGTTAAGAGAGAAAACTTCAATTGTCGAGATGCAAATTTTATGATAGAGAAGACTACGAGAGAGAGTAAGATTCTTGACACATTCTAAAGATTTTCTTCTATTTATCTCAAATAATAATTGCAAGCTCAATGTTTATTTTATGCAACCGGTTCGAGTGATAAGACGGTAGCTATCGCGGACGTGTAACAGAAGCGTCTTCTCTCTCGTCAGGACGATAAGAAGAGTGTCATCGATAACGCGAAATATTATCGAAAACTAATACCAATCTCGTAAAATCAGCGCTCGGTAATCGGCAAGTTATCGAGTCGATGGGCGTGTAAAGGCGCTTTTCTAAAGACCAATCGTGCGTACGACACGACGCGATAACGGATTTAATAATCTAAGACAGTGGCATCCGCGTTTATTAACTCATTACGGATGCGAGCGAGCGATCGTTCTTAGATTATTCTCACGCGCTGATAAGATGAGCGTAATTCTTTCCTGCCCACTCCTGACACGAGAGATATCCGTCGCGTTTCGCATACTTGTGCAGAAAAATCACGCGTACAAGAGAGAAAGAATTGCCCATTAAATAAATCAAATAAAGAATATTAATGTGAATATATTTGAGGGGAAAATCGAGGCACTCGTCCGAAGGGTTAATAAGCTTACACGACCTCGTTATTACGTCTCAATGAGCCGCGGTGGGAGAGACGCGTGCAAGCGAGACGGAGAAACGCGGCGGAGAGAAGGAAAGGGAGTCCGTTTCTTTGGCGCGAACCCTATTTCGGGCGTTACAGAAATAACATTCGGGCGTTCGATGGTGCATCGCTCGACTTCTCGTCTCGAGATCGACGAGTAAAGAGAGCTTCCTCCGCGAGAGAAATATACGGTGGAGAGTAGACTCGGGTAAAAAGAAAAATACTTTTCCTCACGGAAAGCGCGTTTCTCGAAGAAAACGCGCGGAGAGAATTCTCCAGATTCAACACGTAACGATTCTGTGGCAACGAATATATAATACACTGTATTTGTACGACGTATATACATATGTTACACTGTAGTTGGCGAGTATTTTGATAGATTCGAGTTTCGAAAAGATTTCGTTAGCTCGGTTCTCGTAGATCATCCTTGAGTCGCGGTTAAGTCAAAATAATAATCCGGGAGATATGCCAAGTTTATGTGCCGTTGTTGGTGCAACACACGATGCAGCTATGCGTCATGATACTCACGTCTGGATGTTCTTTAACAGGTACATAGACCTTCTCTGTGAGCGTCGTGATGTCGCCCTCGGGTTCCGGCAAGACGAGCGGCTCCTTCTTCACTCCGCTGATTTGAAAAAGACTCGCCCGCACCTTCGCGATCTCTGTAACGAGAAATGAGAGAGATGAATATACAGCGCATGATTAAAATCGCTCGATCGATCTTGAGATCGCGCCGATCTCGCGAAGGAACGAGCATCTCGAGCTCGTCTAACAATAAGAACTCGTATAGAACGTCCTCGATATAGCACGCCAGTTTATTTCGAATAGTCATTCTATGGTGAATTGTGAGTAAAATGAACCTCGGGGGGGGGAGGGGGGGGATGATCGTTATATCAACGAGGAAAACGAAACGAAGCGAAATGGAACCGCGTGCATCCTTCATTCGATAAATGCGTGACGCGGTCGGTCCTTATGTGTCTGACTGCGATAAAGCGTATACATAACTGAGCCGCGCGCGCGTGTTTCGTGTCATTGCATACCTATGCACACATGATTCTTACGCACGCATGTATGTATGTACGTACGTAACTTACCCGTGCGTCAAATGCAGCGCTAATAACGGGGCGCTGCGAATCTGGGCGTGGCACGCTTCTCCACCTCAAGTTGCGATCAGACAATCGACTCTTTTATTTCCCAAATATTTTACCTTGATACATTATATATATATCGTGAACAATAATTGAGTAATTGACATAACATAGACGCGAATTGCCTCGAATTGAGAAAAGAACTTTTCGACATTCTGTATCAGAAATTTAAAAATTTGATTAATATTAAGGCTAAAAATTAATATTTTTCAACGTTTAAATATAATGAGTTTCTGATAAAATCACAATTAAATAAAAGGTCAACAGCTTTAAATCGTAATATAATTGTCGCAATTTGTGAGTAAAATGCGCAAAAAAAAAAACTATACTCTAAAGTTTAGATATTTAAAACAAATTTAATTCGATCACTCGGACATCTGTTTAGATAAGGATTGTACAATCGTAATTATTTATCTCTAATTATAAATAAAATATTTATCAAAAATATCTCATATCGCAGGAAAAAAAAATTGCAAATACGCGTTTCGCAATATTTTGAAATGAAGGAGAAAATGAACAGAGAACATCTCGTATGCATATCGACGCGATTTCGCAGCCGTAAGTGGAATGCCGTGTAAGTTGTAAAGGTGACTTTGTTGTGTCCCGTTCTCTCTCTACGCCGGGTGTCATCGATGTATCGTGACCCCGAAAGATCGCGTCGAAGCCCCATAGTGCAATCCGGTCGTATGTTCTTACAACGCGTACATCCGCCGTACGTAAAGGTCAACGTTCCGCGTCTGCCCCACTTTCTCGCATGCCTGACCTCTTCGGCTTCTTCGTCGTCTCCTCGTGTCTCCGATGTAATCATCCGCGCGACGACGACATTCTACGGTGCGACCGATAAACATTTCGCGTAAACCGTTCCTCGGGGGGGGGGGGGGGGGGCTCACACGGCAGTGAGTACGGGCTTGGCGAACCCGAGGTACCCCCAGCTACCCCCCGAAGAGTTTTTTAACTGATCGTGAATCGGGAATTTAAAATTTGAATGAAGAGATGTAGTAATATATGTGTCGAGCGATGCCTGTTAGATTGAAATTATTGATATTGACGCGAGATTAAATATGTGTTCTTAAAATCGTAGATGATTCGATTCCATAGCTACGCAGTAAATTGCAGTAAATTATAGTTTATAACAGTTTACGACTCACACACTGTCTCACACACGCACACGAGTTTCCTTTAATGAAGCGCTCGATTATCTTGAAGAGAAGCCAATTATTAGCTACTGAATGGACGCCGCTGTTTTTATCCAATAAACAGTGAGCTTAGAGTGACGTGAGTCACGGCGATAATAAATTTTTTTTACAAATTTCGTAAAGTTGTTTGAGAATTTTCGCCGAGAGAGAGAGAGAGAACATCGAAAAATCGCTTGACAAATATTTCGTAGATAAATTACTGTTTATCTTTTATTGATATTTTATCGTATAAAATATTTAAAAAAATGCGCATTATCTCGGTCCTTTAATCTCTCCGCGAATGATTGCTCGTCGTCTCTCCGTGAAAAGGCAATTTCTCGGTTATGAACACGCCGCGCATTGTCATACTTATTCCCAGTAGAAATCGGCAGATTATTCCTGAGTCTCCTTTCGCGATTTTCTCGAGAGTCCGCGAAAGAGTGGGAGAATGCGTCACGATTTGCCCGCGAGGTGCACGCGTCACGTTCTTCTTCTTCGTCGGATTAGTTGGAAGTATGAGGAATTCACGCGAGAGAGAAAAGCACAGAGCTACACATACGTAGATACGGACAGATGGACGCAGATAGAAAAACAGGAATAGGGGGGGGGGGGGGTAGAGAAGAAGAGGGGAAATAAAGGAGGGCATCATAGCCGTTTTTAGCACGGCGCAGCTCATCGAGCAACCCATCTGCGTGACATCAGCTGACCGTCGCTCTTGGCTTCTCTCTCTCTCTGTCTTTCTGTCCGTCCCTCCTTTTTCAACTCACAATCGTTCCATCTCACTCGCTCTAGATCTCTTCCAAAATATGTGATGCGTGTGACGCGTAGTCGCATGAGTGAGTCGCATGAGTGCGTCGCATGCAAAATACGCGCGAGAGAGAGAGAGAGAGAGAGAGAGAGAGAGAGAGGGAGCCAGCAAGGCGTATCTTCGTTCAATGTCAACACGACGGGACTCGCGAGCGACCGCATTTACGTAGTTAGAAACGCGCCGTAGAGAACAACGATGATTCAGAAGCGAAGTAAGTATCGATCATTCGGATCGTGTGTCCCTGCAAGTGCATCGCGTGACACACGCGCACGCATATACACGTGGATGTGCGCCGACAGAAATCGCAGCGCGGCATCGCATCGGCGGCATGAGATCACCGATGTTGTAATCGGATGAGAGATACACACACACACACACACCACGATCGCATATCATTCGGAAGCTGAGGAATCGTCCTCCAAAGATGTACGCGGACGGTATTAGACAAGCCCTCCTCCCTCCAACCCTCTTCACTACTTCACTCTCTCCTTCGCTGCGTGAAGTCATCGTATCCGCTCTCATCCGTCTCTATCTAGCATCGCGTTTTAATGTGAGATTTAGCGCGATCGAAAAATCTTGAGATCGTAGAAAACGGGTTTTTTTTTCCCCCGAACTTCCTCGAATGTCAATCGCGCTTCGACTAACTGAAATATATTGTTCCTTTATCATGCGCGTCGAAGAGAATTAAACGACGAGTTTCGGTCTCAAAACGAGACAGGGATAATTGGCCTGAATCGGCCTCGTTGAGGGACACGTGGCTCGCCGTCGGCGACAAAAGGCCGCGATGAACGCCGTCAGCTGGATTCTCGCACGGCTCGAATATGCAGAAATGCCGTTACAATAAGAATGTGACCGCCGATAGATTACGTGATCTTCATTTTTAGACCCGAGTACCGGTCGAGAACTCGACTTTAAACGGCGAATTATGCGGCGTTAAACGCAAAAGTAAATTATCGTGATCGGCTTCGGGAATAATTGCTCGTCGCTAGAGGTGGTTACGTCTACACGAACAGAGAGAGACATTTTCACAAAAGTATATAAGTAATAAATGCGCGATCGTAATAAAGTATCAGCAAACGCGCTACCTAAACGCGAACCTAAATCCTGCCTCTAATATCTGGTACAAATATAAATGGCGTAAAATTCATAACTAGTTCATCCATCTTGCGGGCACCCTTAAGCAATGTCCAATTTATTTTCGCCCGATGAGGCAACCGGGTCTATATTTATATGTGCCGTTGCTCCAGAAATTTTACGACAAATACGAAATACATGCGGAGAAACGACTCGTGTAATTGCGGAGTCGAGGAAATGAGAAACGGATTATCGTAGACATATCCGTCGTGTACGACATGTATACAAACTTAGACGTATATAACAACATATCAGATTTCTACTAGGCTTTTACCCGCCGATCTAACACAACACCTATCTATCTATCTAATAGCTGGCGATTTAATACTTGTGCATTATCTTCGCAGCGTTTCATTATCTCGTTTTGATTTTTTGAATTTTACATTTTAAGATGTTATTTATACATATTATATATATATATATATATATATATATTATACATATATTTATATACATATAATATATATGTATATATATATATTATAATACAATATTATATATATTTATTGCGCATTATTATGTATAGGATTCCACGTTTCCAATGGCAAAAATTGATCGCTCGAAATGACCGAATTTGCAACGCAGGAAGGATACCGTTATGCTTGATCGTCGCGTCCATTGAAATTTCTATACCGGTCCAATCAACCATCCAACATCCATCTTGGTATTTCTCTTCTAAATTAGTGGTCGACCTTCGAATCACGGTAAAAATCGTAAAAGAAACGCTCGCCTCTATACCATTCTTACAAGAACATTTCTGTGCCCTCCGGGAGACTCAAATCGCATCAGAACTCTCCGGAAGTGCGAGTCTGCGCAGGAAACATCACTGAGTTTAATTTGCGATTATCATTTGCTGATGTAGATGTTACATTTCTGCATGCAGAAATGACTTATCTAATGTCTGCGCGACTTCAAATATCGTTTCTAAATATCCCTCCCTTTTTGCCGAAAACGAGAAAAATACGATCGGTATCGTATAGTTGATGACAGGAAATTACGATACCGGTTATATGACTCGCTATCGCGCTTCGTCGTTTTGCAAAAACTCGGGATAATCAACGTCTCGCAATTTCGCTCAACGCGGTGATATGATTAATCACTGTATAAAAAGAATTCGAGAGATAGATTCGATAAGAAATATCGAACGCGGACGACATCTTCGCATCTTCCTCTTGACAGTTTAATTAGAATTTTTTAACATTTTAATAAGATAGAGCGCACTTTTACTTTTTTTTTCTAACAAATAAAACATCTAATGAAGAAATATAAATACGAATGCGGAATGACAACTTGATAGCGATCGAGTAATAGATACATCACGAGTCCATTAATCGAAGAATCGTGGCTCTCTAGAAATCTCACAAGCGTAGTGAAGAAGATTGTCTTGGAAAGGTTAACGAGGCGAAAGGAAAATGCAGCACGCGAGATGACAGTTATGAAGACCGAAGAGAAATCCGAAGATGAAGGGAAAGAGAGACGGAGAAACAGTACGCGCGAAACACGTGAGAGTATTTGCCACGGATATCATGATGATATCTGTAACAATCAGAAGATGGAAGCTGAAACGAGGAAGAGGAGAGGACGCTAATACTGTCGACTATGATCAATTTTTCTGTGGAAATAAAAACAAATAAAATATCGGAAAAAAGAGGAAGAAGAGTTAAGAAGAGGAGAAAAAAATGTACTGCGACCTAAAAAGGATTCGTAAAAGAAGAAGAGGAGAAGAAGAGAGGATATATCTTCGCGATAATAGCATTTGGAAAAAAGAATATCAAAGAGGTTGTCTAATTCAACAAATTACAAATTATCCATTTTTGTTTAAATCTCAGATGATTAATAGACTGGTTTTAATTCAAATGTATAGACATTAAATAGGGCGATAAAAATAAAAATAAAATTTTTACAGATTATCGACAGGATCTCTGATGAATAAATTCCCTTGAGATTTAAAGATGTTTGTTGAATTTATCCCGAGAATACAGATGAGATATTATATATCTCGAACGGAATTTTCGTGTGTGCATTTCTGCACTTGCAACGTTCCGCCTTATCGTAACGCAAGTGCAAAACGGAGAATGCAACCACAGTTGCATGTAGAGGAGGTCGCGCGGCAAAACGGACTCGTATCGCTCCGCTCCTGATCCGGTCCGGTTCGGTCATCAGCCCCGCTATAGCCGGGCCCTTAAGGGCCTGAGTTAAAGACCGCGCGTTGTTGCATAGATATTTTCTCTCTCTCTCTCTAAAAAGAGAAGGAAAGGGAGGCATCTCGTGTTCAGTTTTGCGCGCGCGATGATCGCAACGATGAGATTAAAATTCGCGTCGCGCAGCTCGCTCCATTCGAATGGATTTTCGGAGCTCGAACATTTTTTTTTCGAAGGCGAAATGTACAATTATGCAGAAATGAGCACGTTCAGATTTTTTTTTTCAGATAAAGATCAAAAGAACAACAATCAGGATCAACGCGAGCCAATAATAATTCGATAAAATTTCCAACAAAATCTCCAACTGAAATAACAACACTTTCGACTCTTCCCACTTCCATCGGTCAATCATGTTCATCGATCCAAAAATGGAGCTGCAGGGTTTAATGAGTTAAGAATCGTGCGTGCGTATGCGAGAAACGTGCGACAATCGTCGACGGCGGAGGCGGAGGAGAAGCGTAGGCATTTCCTTATTTAGAAGTGGAGAAACGCCGTTGTCGGGCGCGCGCTCTTTTCCATGGGTAGAGGAGAGGAGAGAGAGGAGAGGAGAGGAAGACACTTACGGAAAGAGAAGTGGATGCCGAAAAAAGCCCCGAGACGACGGGACAGGATGAGCCGTTCTCAATGACTCTGCCAGGGTTGCCGCGCCTCTCTCCCGACGAGAGATTCTCGATCGCGATCTGTGCGAGTCTCCGGGATTCGATCCTCTCGATCCTAAGACTTTCCGCTTCTTCTCCCTCTCTTCTTCTCTATCTCTTTAGATATCCATAAGAGGGACGCGCAAAAATTCTACCTTCCCTTCTGCTACCTTTCGCGCCAAGTTTCATCGCGTTGCATAAGTTTTTAAAATACCTTTACGTTTATCGTTACGTTTTAATTATCATCTAATAACAAAAGACAAAAATAAGGGCACTGAAAAAACGCGGTAGGATTTTTATAAAACAGTTTGTCAGCTTATAACAGTTGGCAATAAACACAGCGGGCTTGCTCGCTTCGCCCTTCTCAATACGCCTCCACATTTCAGAAATATCGCGATTTCCGTTTCGTGAGAGATCGCGGACATCAACTGTGCCCGGATTACGAAGACACGTTGTTGGCACGGAAACGTAGACCTATATATTCGCGGATCGGATCCAAAACGATATCTCGGTTACGAGGCGCAAATATTAGGTTGCCGACCGCGATTCCTTCGGATGAGTGTGCGTCCAGTAATCTCGCAAGAGATCGTATGCAGTTATATCTCGGGTCGCGATTATTAGATTATCCTAAATATACATTTTTATCCCAACAGATAAGTCGTTTTCAGATTTCGCGTCGACGAAAAAATTTCTGCGAGTGTCACGTTCATAATTACAAAAGTGTAACAAAAGTGATTAAGCAGGTTTAGGGGACTAAAGTAAAGAAAAAAAAAAAAAAGAAAAAAAGACCGATATCGTCATGAATCGATCGTGCATTCGACGCGATTTCTCGCCGAGCGATACCCCAAAAAGGCGCGATTGCGAAAGATTCGCTTCGCGAGGACAGATTCCTTTTTTTTTTTATGATCATAGGAGGTCCGTTTCTTCGGATGCAATGCAATGCAATGCTGCAACGCGAGAGATTGTTTGGCTTTCAATACAGACAGTCCACAGACAACGACTATGCACATTCGTTGGAAAGTTACCTCGCAGGCTGGGACATATCTTTTTCTAGTCACTCGGGATATTTCTTATCCCAGTATTAAAACGCCAAAGAGTAGGTTACTCGGATATGGATATTAAATTGCAAGTGAAAATCTTGGTGATCATGTTTTACCGTCTTAAACGATAAAAACGAATTAACGTTTCCAGAGATAATGGTTTATTAATGACATAAAATTTTTGCAGAACTAGAGCGTATGATAGTGAGATGACGGAGGCTGGTAAAAGATCGATCTTATTTTCCATAATACGAGTGAGAAATTCGTGAAGAAGAGACCGCGCATACTTTTACCGAATCCAAATGTTTATAAATATGTAATAATCGTTCAGCTTCGACTTGAGCGACTTAATCCGCCTTATATCCGACATATGTGGTTTCGTTATGCAACGAGCTCGAACGCAGAACAAGTTTTCTACGACGACGAAAAATATGCGGTTACTAAATGATATCAGTGTAGAGCTATTATTAAATCAGGATTAATCTCTCGCTGTGTACACACGACTTGCAATTCATCGACGAGATATTTTGAAGCTCTACACACGTATAACGTGAAAATAAAGAGAAACGTTTACAATTAGACACGTTCGCGTTGGGTGTGGCGCGTACAATAGTACGCGATCTATCGATAGTTTTTTTTGCGCGACGTGTCGCGCTTAACCTTTGCCTCGATCGTTCGTAAATGATATAGCACGACGTAAATTCTTATTGCAGTCACGAATTTATATTGCGCGCGACCGACGTCGGCTCGTTTCGTGACGATACCGTCGTTTGCGGTCGCTCTGAGGTTCTCGCCGGACGTTCATTAACTCGATTGCCACCGTTGCTTCTCGAAATAAATCTTGTATCTGACAACTAACTGTCACGTGTATTCAACCGAAAGAGAAAAAAAAACATCTCGAGTCTTTACGTCGTTTTATTGAAGGAAAAAAGCGCGCGGTGCATTGGAACAACATATTGCGCGATACGTATTAATAAAGTATTGATAATAAAATGTCGGTGGAAATACAAAAATATTGATATGTATTTAGAAATTAATTATCGTCGCGTTCGGCTTCTCGTCGTAAATTCTTGGATTGATTTGGAAACGATTTTGCCTTCGCACAAGAATGTCAAATGTCTACACTTTTAAAATAAATGGCGATAAAAGATAAGAGACTGTAATAAACTAAGCTCTTGAGCGAAGAGAGTACAAAATCGTTAATTTCAAGAAGATTTTACTCAAACCTACGGGTTTTTACTTGATTTTACTAAATTTCAACCTTACGTCGAATTTATTAATATATACATAATGTTAAAACGTTAATCAACAAAACGTTATTCTCCCGTGACATTTTTCAGTTAATGAAGAAGCTGTATTGATATATATTTCCGAAACACCTTGTGTATTCGATATATTCGGGAATCGCTGATGCGGTTCGATCAATGACGCAGCGCAGGCTCGAACTTTTGGATATCAGTCTTCGGGAACTGATGCGACTCCGAGCTAACGCGCGAGTTATGATCCTCGGATCGCTGGCGAGAGCAAGGCGAGGCGAGGCAAGATGAGACAAGATGAGACGAGACGAGGCGGGCGAAACGAAACGAAGCGAGTCAAATCGAGTACAGTCGAGTCGACTCCGATTCGAGTTGAGGCGAGGCGAGGCGAGGCGAGGCGAGGCGATGCGAGGCGAGGCGAGGCGAGTCGAAGCTCCCGACGCGGCTTCACCGTTCAAGAAAAGGAATGCGGCCGCCACGGCGCGATGAAGATACGGGAGGGGCGAGCAAGGACGAGAGGAAGAGAGGAGAGAAAGGACGGGTAGTAATGGAAGAGAGAAGGGGGTCGAAGACCGAGTCCGGTTAGCGATGGCTCCGAACGCGATCGGTCGAATGCTGCTCGAATCGCGAAGTACACAAACAAGACCTCCTTCACACATTGACACGTTATAATCGATCAGCTGTTTTCCGCGGGAGTAACCTGCGAATTCTTTCAGTCACGCGCGCGCAGACACGATATTAATTATTATCATGTTATTCGTAATAGATGTCAAAAAAAATTTTATAAAAGCGAAAATCCTTGTCTCAAAGATTTTTCGTAACCTTCAACAAAAATTGAAGAAGAGGATAGAACCTTTGACGTCGATGAGTCAGATGAGTCGATCAGTGATGAGTCAGAAAATGCCACGTCGGACTATTATTACTAATTCGTTTCTTTAATGACGATTTTCTCGGTACCTTTTACAGTACGGCTAATTGAAATGAACTTTATTGCCGCTGCGGTAATGTCCGTCATTAATGTCGCGCTGTTCCTGCTCGCGCTTCGTTGCCTTTTCCCATAAGGAATTGCACGCGGCAACTCGTATATACACTATAGACGGTAGGCAATTAGCGACTAGAAACTACCTAGCAGTTCGCGATTGCGTATATTTACGAGTGCATTTGCGAGGAGCAAACATTCCCCCTATTTTTCAACGCCAACCGAGTGTCTCCTCCCCCAGTAAGCTTTCGAGTTTGAAATTCCTTCGCGTCCCATTCACCACGCAACTTAGACCTTTAAACCGCGAATTAATAAGCTCCGAACATAAATAAGAAATGTGTTTGTCAATGATTTAACAACAATCACTTCAGTGTTTATTTTTCTTTTTTTTTTGCAGAAAATATACGTGCAGATATACTCATTCAAGGAAACCTAAGCAGAGCTCTTCTTATATACCGAAAGAAAATGTTGGAGGAACCGCTCGCGAATATAGCTCGCGGTATAGCTTTTCTTTTCCTTTTCTCCGAAGAGACGACGCCGATAAGACGTCCCTTTAATCGCGCCGAGGAGTCTCTCCCCGAAGGTTGCCGCAATTAGTCACGTCGACCCACTATACCAGAGACGAAATCGGGCACACACTCCCGCCGTACGGTATCCAAGTTTTGACCAGGCAATTTCGAAAGGACGCGCGCACTTGGCGACGAGTTCTATTCGCGCCACTAGGTCACCGATGAAAACCTCGTTACACAGTCCCGATGGAAATAGAGCGCGTTTGAACGCGCCGGCCGCCCTCTCGAATGCATCACTATACGAAGGATCATTACGAGAGGCGAGAGCTCCCGCGTCTTTCCACATGCCGCGTCGTACAAATGTAAAAACTCACCGTGGAGATGCCCGGGACACAGGCACTGTAGCGACAGTGTCTCTCAACTTTCCCGAGGGAGACTGTCACTGAAATTACGACGAACAAACCGATCGAGCAATCGACTGACGCATCGCGTTGATTAGACAAGTTTTACTATCGTGGAGTTCCATCGAGATTATTATCGAAATCCATGTATATCGTTGAACCAATATTTCAAAATTCCCAAAAATTTACGGTAATAATCGCCTTCGATTAACTTTATCTTTAACTAACACACGATAGAGAGACCTTAAGTTCCTTGCATTACAACGCGTTATCATCAAATTCTCCGTTAACGAAGAGGAAGGAAGAAAGGGAGAATAGAGATAATAAAAATTTTAAAAAGATTTCGAAAACAGTTTAGAAAAAAGTATCCGAGTATACGAGTGATGTAAAGAAAAACGAAAACGACGGGAATATATATATATATATATTTTTTTTTTTAAGTGGAAAGACACAATTCACGTTGTTCAGACAAGAACAATTAATATCGATTATTATGCAGCGCTCTTTTCAAATCTGAAATAAAGTAAAGCAAATAAAAAGAAAACGTTTGCACGACTTATTATACAAAATTGCACCACTGTTCCTTTTCTTTATCGTAAAGAATTCTTAATAATATTGCACAATGTAGATTTACATTTACAGTATTCGATACACGCGAGATTAAGTCTCTCCCGTGAATATGCAATGCAGATAACATTGCTTTCCAGCGCGTAAAACAAAACGAGCGGACCCAGCTTTCTCTCGACTTTCCAAAGCCGAACACGTCCTTAGTCGATCTGCTCCTTCGCGATGTATAATTCGTTCGATAAGTTACCGTTCATCGAACTTGCTTAAGAAGAGAAAACGTGAAGGGCACAAATGCTCGCGAGAAAATGTTACAAATTTATCCGACAGAATCGCGCTCCGCAAGTTTCTTTAATTACACGGAAAAGAAAATTATTAGCTACCATAGCTAAATTTTAGGGTATCTCTATATTACACCTGAAATTTAGTTACAAAATTTTAGCTATAGTAACTAATATTTTTAACTACAATTTAACGGGGAATTCCTCGTTTGATTTAAACTGTAGCTTAAAAATATTACCATAGCTAAAATTTAGGCATGGTAACTAAATTTCAGATATAAAATAGGGGGACACCTAAAATTTAGATTTAATAGTTAATATTTTTTTTCCGTGTACATAATTGAAAAGTTAAATATTACAAACGACGATTATATACAGATTCGTAAGAAACGAAATTTCTTTCTTCTCAAATATGAAACCCTACGGATATTCGATAATCTCGTTACATTATCATGTATAAAAGGGGACGACGGCAGAGTGGATTATAGAGAGACATCAAAAGCCGTAGCCGCGCGATGGAATGCTAGTTTTACTCAATGATATAAGCGCCAGTTTATCGTAAGCGTGTGCTTCGTTCGAGGCACAGATTCCACGTGCGTGCACTTGGTGCATAAAAATGAATAAAAATAAAATAAAGAAAGAAAAAAATCCTCAAACGCCGCGAAGCGTGTCTCTATGAATCGAGCGTTTACGCGCGGCTTTATTCTTCGAGAACAGGTCGACGGGGATATCTGGTGAACGGTGTACCGAGAACTCGGGGAGGGAGGATTCGGGGAGGGAAGGGGGAGGAAAGCATGTATATCGAGAGAGTACCCACAAAGCGGTTTTACGGCGCGGCGAGGTCAGCGTCTTTTCTGCGTACTCGGATTCGCTCTCCAATCCTCCGCCTCGCGGTTTCCGTCGACGACAACATCAACCAACGCGCCTCGCCTACGATATATCGATGAAAAGCAAAACGGCAATAACAACACGATCGACTAATGGTGGACCGCGCCACGATCTCGATATATGTACGTATATAACGAGCTAACAAATAAATATTTACGCATACATACGCATACATGCTACGCGCGTTCCTTTCACTCGTCTTATCGCTGAAATCGATTCCAAAACACGCAGATGTGCGACGCGAATAAATACGCAGTCAGATGTAAGGCACCGATGTAATGCGCCGAGTTTCCAAGTTTTTCTTTTTCGAAACGAAAAGTCAAACGCAGGTCTTACGTAAGGGAGACGCGAAAGGTAACACGTATAATGCGGCTTATCATGCGCGGCGATAAGCTCAGTCGCTCTATCTTTGCGTTATCCTTCTTATAGGGAATATAGGGATCGGAACGCATTACGTCATTCGACGGATCGAACGATTATTGTACACACCGTAGGCTGCAGGAATTCGTAGTATCCTGTTTAAGCCTAGAGCGTTTTAAGCTCTTAATCGTTGCCATGACGAAACTAACTTGCCGTGACCGGTAAGCTAGCAGAGAAAGTCAATTCTCGTGGTACTAATCGGACCTTTTGTAACCGAAGCTTCCGATTTTATGTCCCGCATCATCGACATTGGTCGACCAGCATTACATCGTCGTTGAGACCGAAAATCACCCGCTCTTCATTTGTGAATTGATCGAGGAGCGCGTTTGAAAAAAGCGGTCGACCATCGTCAACCGCACCGTGGACAATGCGGTTACCTGCCTGCGGGTAGGAAGCAGGATAACAAGATAAAGTGTAATATCTTGTCTGAAAAAAAATTTTTCTTCTTTTGTAAAACGAGAAAAAGAAGAGAGACGAGAAATAATGTATTCTCCCGTCGGCTGTTTTCAACACAGAACGAATCCGCGATATTTATCGTACGCGCATGACATCGCAAGTATGAATGTAATGTCCGGGAGAGGTTCTCCTTGTGTGTATTTTACCTTTCGTACTGCCATTAGACCCGACTGTCATAAATGTCAGATCCAAAACTACCTACCTACCTATCCATCTATTTCGCAATTTCCATACTGCACGATGAGAAACGTAGTAATATCTCAAACGACATCAGCTCACTTTAAAAAGAAAAAAAGAAAAAAAAAGACAAGGCCAGAATGACTTTTCGCGCAATATTTATTTTTGGGAATCCCGTAATTCGACTCTTTATACACGCGCATATTTACGCAATTTCATATCTTTATCCCGACATTTGTGATGCGATGACGGGAAATGAATGCGCTCGATTGCAGATTTATTTTTCACGACTTGCTGACGACGCGGGAGAAGCCTAACTCCGGCTGCGGTTTCTATTTCGCGTTACATTTCTTCTTTCTCGCGAGCAAGCACGCCGCTGCGCGCCGGCCACGTGACACAACACGCGTCGCGATAAGCGAAAGGAGCGGATAAGGCGATCGTACACGTGGAAGGGTCCGCGAAAGGGTACGTGACACTCGCGCAGGGTGTTCCGCACCTTGTGAAAAAGAGAGAGAGAGAGACAGAGAGGGAGGGAAGGGAGATTCCTTCGCAATTTTCCGCGCGCTCGAGCGACGCAATAAGCGGGGAGACCTTCGTGTGTGTCGCTTTCGTAATACGCGTACCGTGAAATGAAATGAAGTCGATTAGCGGTGTACACGCGGTGTGTCGATCGCCTCGACACGATACTCGTATCTTTGAACCCTTCTGTGAATGAACGGGTACCCGGGTACGTAAAACAAATTTAAATATCAAAAATGTGTCGGAACTTTTCTCCGCCCGAAAAAAAATACAAAGAGCCTTTGTATTCTGAAACCTCCTAAAATATGTAACGGGAAATAATGTTCGATGCCTAGCAGCTGTTATAAAGAAGTCGCAGTGCGATGTGTCGAAAACACGTTGATACCCGGGTATCCGTACATTGATGGAAAGGTGTAAAATTATGCGTTGACAGAAGATTAAAGAAACACAGAATGTTTCTGACGAAATCGCGAAAAAAACGCGTGATCATCTGCGAGACGTGCAAGCGATATGATAATGTGCAATTGAGAAAACTTGTAGAAAGATATAAATATATGTATAATCTATATATGCGTTCAGAATCTCTAAATGTAAAATCGTGATAAATCAAATCAAGCTTGCTCGTTGTTAAAAGTTAAAATTTTTGCGACACCCTATATAAATATAGCGCAGCGCCGCGGAATTCGCTGATAGTATTTAGGGGCCGATCGACGATATTTCGAGACGATGACGAATTCGATGTGAAATTCATATAGCGAGCTAAATCGCTAATCCAGATGGGCAAACAAATGCGCGAAAGGAAATAACAAGTCCCCGGCGACGGATTGATGAGCGAAGCACGCGATACTCGCGTTACATCACAATCGTGATAAAAAAAAATTCATTCTCTCGAGCGTATTCGCGGGGACAAAATTGCTCGCAAAATGGCGCGTCAAAGTTTCTCGTGTGTTTTATGATATACATCGATCAACGCGCATACACACATACACACGCATACTTTTCACGGTTTTATACTTATTTCCCAAATATATTTCGGAGAAAACTTTATCATCACTCTCTCGACCTTTCGCCTACCTGGAACAGCGATCTCGCTCGTCGCGCGAATACGCGTGTAAGATGACACTGGATATAGAAGACCGAAGATTGAGAAAAAAAAAAAAAAAGAAGAAGCTGTCAACTCACCCTCATCCAGCAGACGCTCCACATGTATGAAGACATTTGGGAAGGCAGCTAGCTGCTTCCGGTCCTTCAACAACTGTGACAGGTAGTCCGCTATACTCTGCGTCGTCGTGTTAGTATTATCACACATCGCAAATTGTACTCGGTTGCTTCAATGGCGAATGTTGGCGCGTGTTGGGCGCGCGCGGGCACGCTTAATGCACAATGGGAAAAGAGAGACAGGGAAAGTGAGTAAAGGAGAGAAGGAGAGAGAGAGAGAGAGAAAGAGAGAGAGAAAGAGAGAGAGAGAGGGCGAACGGGCCACACGACGGTGCGCGCAGCGCGGTGTCGAACGGACGGAATCGTTCTCTCTCCAGGAGAACACACAGGCGCGGACGGGCGGAGACGTACTGACGAAGGAGCGCTAAAAGAAAGGAGCAGGAACGCGGCGAAGGGGACGGTGACACGGCGAGTGGGAGGGGGAGAGAGAGGGGGGGAGAGAGAGAGAGAGAAAGATAGAGTCGAGAAGGGAGAGGAGGAAAGACTCGAAGCGCAGTAGAGGAATCGAGAACGAGACGGGATTGGTATTCACGCGGAGGAAGAGAGGGAGAGGAAAGGAGAGAAGAAGAGAGAAACGGAGAGCGAACGCGCACGAGGGCGAGCGACACTCCTCCGAGAGAGTCGTAAAGTTGTCGGGTCTGCCGCAAACGTTTCGTTTTTTTTTCCACCGATGTGAGAGACCTGGCCTCTGGATCGACTCTCTTCTTTGCCTTTTCCTCGCTTTTATACGCGGATCAGCTCCGTTGCCCTTCCGGACGATCCTAATGCGCCGTCGCCAAGGTCTCTCTCTCTCTTTCGTTCCTTTAATTTCTTGTTTTTCAACCGGTTGACTGTTGATCGACTCCGGTTATCTCTTCTTCCTCCGATCAGGAGAACGCGCGTCTCTCGTGCATACGTCGTCACAAGTTGACTATTACGTTTTTAGGAAACTGGTAAAGTACGCGCGCGCAGTGATGTTAGATGGTCAATCGAAAATCCTTGTTCCGACCTAGCTAAAAGCTGGTACTTTCAACGAAAAACTGGTACTTATGTCGGATCCACAACGACTGCTTGCGCACGCGCGAAACGGAACTTATACAGTGATCATAGACTATATCGTGCACGAGGCAAGACTGCACTCCCACCGCTGCACCGCGACCGCGCTGCCAACAAAATATGTCGACAATCGCACCAAATTTCAATCTGCGTCAGCTTTGAAAAGTGAAATTTTAACATTCCATTTTGTTTATGAAAGGGATCATAAAAAATATGCTTAATTTTTAATTATTTTATTTTTACATATTTATACAATAAAAATGCAAATTAAATGAAAGACAATTATGAACAACTTTTTTTTGCCTTAAGACAAAAGACTAATTACAAATAACCTTTGGCACCTATTTATTACTAATAACTCTTACTAATTGTAAATATAGGAACAAAAATAGAAGTTACTTTAAGTACTTTTCTATAGAATAATAATGAGTCCGTATTATTATTGCATTCAATAACTAATATTAGTAGCAGTGTATTACGAATAATATAACAATACAAATCATAAACATTTTTCTAGATTCTCTAGAAAATTTTGAATAATATTTTGTCATTCATTATTTTCGCATATAATCACACTTCCTCAAATACAACATCAAAATCGCAAACGTTGCTGTCTTCCTCGCTACTCTTCTCTTGTTTATTTGGAGTATCATATAAGATTTCAGATGTCATCCGGTCAAACATGTCTTTAGTAGGCTCAAATCCAGCACAGGAACTTTTATTTATTTTTACGGATTGCGAAGCCAGCATGGCTCCTTCGACGTTCTTTATTGTGAGTCTGTTCCTAGTTTTCGTTTTCACTAGGTTATATTTGCTGAAAACCCTTTCACAATCTGCATTTGCGTGAGGTATGCATAGAACTGCCAATGCAAAATTGGGTAGTTCTACATATTTATTACAGTCCTCACTATCTTTAAGCTGCGAAATCTTATGCCAAAAAACGTCCACCTCTGTTTCCTTAACAATGTCTTCAGGTATGTCATCTAGCGGAAGACGGCGCCACTCATCATCTAAGCGCTGCAAAGATTGCAAGTCTTTAGGTTTTGCCCTTGGAACATTGTCACAAAGCTGAATGAGAGACTGACTTTTATTTCGCTCCTGTCTAGAGAGTGCTTTGGACGGATGCAGTAAGGGAAGCATTTTTAATAGCGGATTATCAAAATCGAAGCGCTCTTGAATTCCCTTGGAAAGCTTAGCTAGGAAGTTGCGGCATCTCATATAAAAATTGTCAATCAAGTCCGGTCTAGCCGATACTTCTGGTTTCTTCAACTCGTCCAAGACTTGTACACCTAAGTACATATTTCGAAGTGGGAGAAACTTCGAACTATTTTCGGTATCGATTTTACTGAGTGGAGTCACGGCTACATACTCTTGCATCATATATGCCGTCAGAAGCTCTCTGAATGCTAATTCCATTTTTTGAGTCAGTGATGTAATCACAACAGAATCAGATTGAAAGTAAGCATTCATTGTAACAACTTTAGGCAACACCCATGAAAGAAAAAGGTAAAATAATTTCACAAATGGGTCTCCGAGCCAAATGAATATGGATTCTGCAGCTAATGTTCGCTCTTCCATGTGCCTTTCCATAAAGTAGAGACGAAGTGGCTCCCACTGCTCCAACATGCGATTTACAACCGAGAGTAGTGATAGCCAGCGAGTTTGCGCTGGGTGGAGGATCTTGTGAACGGCCACGTTCAAGAATTTTTGAAATACAGCTAAACTAGCCACGCGCTTCGCGCTGTGCTGTACATAGGTGTGCACATCCCTGGCAAGGGCTTCACAACTTCTAGGCATGTGCATTGTACATGCATTGCTCGCCGCTATATGAAGAGAATGGCATATACACTTCATGATTATTACTCCAGGGCACGATTCCTGCAGGCGACTGGCAATTGAGTTCCGCACACCAACGTTGACACTTGCACCGTCGCAACCAAAACCTAGAATGTTTTCCAAGGGAACACCTTTTTCTGTAAAAGCTTTAATAAGCAAATCGTACAAGCGTCGGCTAGTAGCTCCTTCCTCAGCTGCTTCGGTGTCGTCTTCGGGGAAAACACTTGTTAGATCCCAAAACTTGCTGGTGATCCGTCCGAGCTCTTTATCATAATATCGTACCACAATACATGCTGTTTTTATGCAGGAACAATCGGTTGAGTCATCGGTTAATATTGAAAACTTCTTCTTCTTAAGGTGATTTACAATTTCATCTTTATGAGAAGCACCTATGACATTAGTCACGATTTTCGTTGCTTTAAGCCTTTTCATGTACACTCCTTCCAAGATCTTCGAATCTGGGAATGCAGATTTCAAGCAAGGGATAAGGTCATTAACAACAGCATAAGGGATATTATGAGCAGCCATAAAACCACAAATTTTGATCTCTGCTTTTTTTATAGTTTTGTTAAGGGCATTGTATGTGTCCTGAAGTTTAAAAAATTTGCTCATTAAATTTGGAGAGCTGCATCCGTAGGCTGCAGCGTTTTTTTCGTGCTTTTTCGTTGTCTTGTGGGTTTTAATTAAGCTTATGTCGGCGATAAGGCTAGCATTGCACCAATTGCACCATGCCCTTGTATCATTATTACGATCAGGTCCGAGCCAAGGCGAACATTGCGGATCTCGTTCCCATTCAACGCGATATTTTTGTATCCTATGCTTTTGCTTTTTGGATCGAACATCACCACGAGCTAAACGAATTTTTTTGGGGGTAGAGGGACCCGGACCACGAGACTTGGTCTCCTCGTCCTCACTTGCAGATGACATGATGACTAGTATAGGTTGCGGTATACTATTATCAACGTTTGTGATTGATATATTAACTTTAAAATAATAATTTATATATTAATTTTTAAAATTTTCCTTCAAAGTTCAAGTCTTTCCATGGACAAGCTGAAAATGGAAGAAAATAATAAAACATAAATTAATAAAACGTCAATGGTGTTTCAGTTTTCTTTTATTTGTATTTATCTACTTACATGAGAAATTGTCTTTATGAAAAGACGAATACTGAACGATAATTATTGTAAATATCGAAAATATACATTACAGAGTATCTAATTTACGCATATATTTTCATAGGATCGTTTTATGTGACTTCGTTTTTTCGTCTACCATAAAATCTTGCGTACCATCTCCATAGAATAATCCATCTCTATAAGTTCTATGGCCATCTCTTCCGCATCCATTAATTTCTTTATTTCTTCATTTTTTAAATTCTCAACATATAATCACGGTCTTACATACAGGTCAGGACATTCCTATACTGGCGACCGTGCTATCAAGCGTGACCAAAATGTAACTAATATGGCGGCTAGCTCAGGCTGATTTAGTCAATGTGTGCAAGCGCACATATGCGATATAAGATCACATACACGCATATTGCGCATGCACACATTGAATAAATCAGCCTAGCCGCCATATTGGTTACATTTCGGGCACACGTTATTCCAACAGTGTCCTGACCTCTATATAAGATCGTGCATGTAATACAGATGGCCTGACCATATATAATATAAAGACCGCTTTTATGCCGTTTTATGGTACCACACTATAGTAGAGCTAATGTTAGTTTCTTTATTCGATGTTAGATGGCGCTGTTGCCTGTTGCTGAGTTTTTAAGATTAGCCTTTAAAATAATAAAAAAAATTTAATGTCGAATAACGACGGGGCAGCATGGGCTCAAAGTTTTTAAATAAAATTTAAAAAATTTCGATGACGGCCGATCGTCAATGCAAAAATCTTGGTATTTTTGCGTACAAGGATAGAAGTATCTTTATACATGGTACGAGACCATGAAAATTGGTATGTATACCAAGAAGTTGGTGCGTCTAACATCTCTGCGCGCGCGCAGTAGATCGCGAAAAGCGACGCGGAGCGATGGAAGGGAGGGAAAGAGAGGGAGACAAGAAGGAGCGTAGGAAGGGAAGAGAAGGGAAGGAGCGAAAGAGAGACGGAGCGTCGAAGATAAATAGAACGATCGACGATGATTCGGGGAGAGAGAGAGACAGGGGGAGAAAGAGAGAGAACGGAGAGAACCGGAATGAAACGGCAAAGAGAAAGAGAGAGAGAGAGAGAGTTAATCGTGCACAGATGAATCGCGTATGCGTCTCTCTCTCTCTCTCGCTCGCTTGCGCACCGTGAGGTAAGGTTAAAATCGGAATGCGGAGATCGCGGGGATTCGAAAAGTAAGCACGCGCGCTACGGAATTCTCGGATCTACTGATTGCGCCGCGCACCGACCCAAGCCGAGCCGATCCGATCCGAGCCGAAGATCGGATCGCGCACGCATGCGCATTGCGCATTTCCTTCGCCCCCGCGCATCTCGCTGTCACCGCTGTTCTACCGCCCACTACCATATACGGCCTCTTGCATACGCGCTAGCAGCGAGTGAGAAAGAAAGAGTGACACAGAGATATACGCGCCGTACCATCGTGTTGCAGAGTTGGATAATTCAGGCCCACGTTCACGTACACACGTAACACACATAAACACACACATACAGCTCCGTTCCTCCTTACTCTCTCTATGAATGCGGGGGCGCGGACTCTATCCCGTCCTTTCTTTAGAGACGAATCCTTCGCGGATAATCTTACAAGATATTCATTCTAATTTACGTTTAATTATTGTATCGCTCTCTACGGAATCTTGCCGAGACGCCGCGAAACATTCGGGGGAGAAAGATTTCCTCCCGAATCTTTCCGGCGAGCCGTGAAATCTACCACGGGTCTCCAATTACAATTTTTAATCTTAGCTCAGGATATTCTCTCTCGTATGCGACGACACGCGCGGACGAGCTGCACGAAAGTTAGAACCGCTCGTTCGCGGCATGTGTCAAAACCAGATGATCTTTACGCCAAGATTTTGGAGTATGAATAACATAGATTAATAAGAGATACGATACGCGCCTTCTCTCGTAATCGTCTTTGCAGAAACCGCAGGAAGCCGCTCCTAGAAACGTCGCGCATCCACTTCGTGGAAGTAAAAGAGAAGAAAAAAATATGGACCGTATATAGGAGATATATTCTGAGTGGCGCAATCGGCCTCTCCCAACGAGATCGGTGCATTACATCAACGGCGCACAACTTGGTTACGATCACGAAGCGGCGTGCCTTAGAATGCATAATTAATATTTCCTACCTACTCGCTTTTTTTTCGATACGCGTCGACCGCTATACTCGAGGCGTGAACGTACAAGGTAAGTTTATCTGCGATTCACGCATTAACGATATATAAACCGGCAACGCTAAGTTCTGATAATTATTTCACTCGTAAGATCGTATACATATTAAAATCCTGTGAAATATTTCGTGATTCACGATTAGCGCATGCAAACGCGCGAAATCATTCAACGTCATAGTATTATAATAATGTAAAATTGCACAATTGTATAAACAATAAATTTGTTTGTACTGTAATATATGCTAAGTTAGTTCTGATTTAACTTCTTTTTTTCTTTTTAAGGAGAATCGGTAACTTCGGACGACAAACACCAATCTCCAAACAATAAGTGACATTGCAAGGCCACGTTGATCCTCTGCGAACTTCTATACAGATAAAATTTAGTGTAGTGTCTTTTGGTGATCTAGCTGAACAAGTTACTAAAATTTTTCTCTTCATTTGAAGACTTCCGAAGAAATATTGCAAACGAAAAGTTGGAAACAAAATGATAAAATAGTTTAAAGGAGATTGATAGAAGATATTTAACGTAATTACTTTTAATAATCTCTATGCAAATACTGCTTGTAGCGAATGACTCGCGTTTTATCATTTTAGAAACAAATTTGTATGTTTACGGAGCATATCTTTATATAGAATTCATATAAACTAATTATATACGGAAAATGTCACTGCAACTTTTTCCCAGCTAGAACGCCGATGGAAGTGCCGATTACGAGGTAATCGCTGTTGATAATTAATGCTGTCAACGGTGCGCGTTTTCCGCCAGTTTGTCCTTACAAGTCGCTATAAAGAGTGCGTACACGATTACGGAACGTTTAAATGCGCGGAAAAGAGAAACGAGGTGACTCAGTCGCAAAGATTGAATCGACACTTATTACATTTTAAGAATAAGAATTGTAAATCTGAACAAGGTGGCAAGCTCCGATCTCGATTAATCCAAATGCAAAAGCTAAATAGAGCAATAAAAAAACGGAGTCATTTTTCTACAAGTTATTCCAACGAATATCTGAAATTCGAAGACACTCGTTGAATCTATGTTAGAACCACAAATAGCTATGTGTCGAAAGAATCTTTGTTTTTTTCCGCTTGCCCCCTATAGCTATTTTAAAATTATCCTTGTGCCTTTGTTTCACTTTCACATTGAAACAAAAATCAGATAGCTAAAAATAAAAATCGCATTTGTGCATTTCAAGAATAGGCGAACACTTCTACAGGCGAAATCCAATTACATACATGTATAGCGTTCGAGATGTATATAAAATTATCGGATCAAATTAGATCGGCTTAGACGATCACGAATTCCAGACTGCAAAGCGTTTCTATTTTTAGATCCTGTTCCGACATCGTTTACAGAAATCACCTTCCGTTCGAAAAATCGTCGGGATACAATGGAATAGAATAGACCATGCATAGATCGAATTCGAAATATGTGATCATCGATTGATCGATCGCACGGATATGTCGGGGGCCCCGATCCTTTAGTGTTCTCCCACGGACTTTACCTTGTATGCCTCGTCGAGCGCCTACACGCATGCACACGTTGATAAATGCAAAAGTAACGTTGACGTCACGCGTCCATACATGGCCTCATCGTGAAAACCACGTGTGGGTGTCGCGCGTTATAAATTATTTCGTCTTGTTCTTTTTTTTCTATACTCAGCATCCTTCTTCCATTTCTATCTCCAATCGCCTCTGTAATTTTTGGATAGGAAAAGACTATCGAGACCTATAATACGATCGTTATAATAAGTATGACATGATACACCACACAAATGCACCAGAATGCGAGCAATGTACAGTCACATTGTTTTCAGTATAAATACGTTGAAATTCTTACATATATTTACAATTTCTATGTATCATTTCCTTTTATTTTATATATATGACAATGTATTTCTTTAACTTATTTATTTTTCTCTATATAATGCATACATAATTTTAGAAATAATTCCTTAATTACTTTTTCTTTCATGTATCCC
This sequence comes from Lasius fuliginosus, assembly GCA_949152495.1. Classification (NCBI taxonomy): domain Eukaryota; kingdom Metazoa; phylum Arthropoda; class Insecta; order Hymenoptera; family Formicidae; genus Lasius; species Lasius fuliginosus. The sequence goes on along the minus strand of OX424454.1, from coordinate 2,289,527 downwards.
CGTTTATAAAAACGCGAGTAAGAATCAGAATTAGGAAACCTCACTTGTAAGATTGTTACATTAAAATCCTGTGAAATATTATTTTGTGATTCACGATTAGCGTGAACGCGCGAAACAAGTATCGTTCAAAACGCCATCATATATATGTGTATATATATATATATATATATAAGAATAAAATTGTACAATTGTATAAACAATAAATTTGTTTGTACTGTAATTGTACAATTGCAGAAATAATGATTATAATACTGTTTGTACTATAATTAACAGTATAAACAGTTACAATTGTTATTCTTGGAATATAGAATCATAAACAAAAAGAAAAAAAATGTATGCGAAATTCAAATTACACACATATACGTGCGCGCGCGTGTATCTACGTATGTATATTGGAATATTGTATATCTCTAATAATGGCAATAATTCAGAATATTGGCCAAATAGATAATAATAAAAAAACACCAATAAAAATCTTGACAATAATAATTATCAAGAGAAAACTTTTGATAATCATTAATCAGATTTTTATTCAAGAATATGACAATTAAAAATATAAAATATAGATAAGGAAAAACGAAAGACTGATCGATTTTATGTCAACACTTTGTCATGATTGAATTTGGAATATAGATGTATCGATACATTTTTACCAACAGCAACTATGTTACTATCAATTAACCGAAATAAGAAATCCCATAAGCTCAAGGCGTTAATAATATAATAAACTCACACCTATAATTAAAAAGAAGACTGTAATTAAAGACATCAAGTCTCGCGAATACAAAGCAATCCTTGAGAATCATTGGAAAGCAACAGATTGTCTTTTTAAACGAAACACATTGGTGAATTTTCCATTTTCATGCACAATCTGTTCTGTTCCGCATCTAAATTATCCAAAGAAATGTTAACTCTGCAAATAGAAACATTGCCGCATAAATTGTCGAATCATAATTGACGTCTATAATCTATATCATAATTGATCGCTTACCCTTGTATCAAGGCTCTTCCACGATAAGCGCCTAAATGAGCATAGTAAGTTGGTGCCGGATAGCTTACTGCTCTCGTACACCGCGCATACATATGACAAAGATAATATGTCAATTCCTCCAGATTATCTTCTGTATAATTAGATTCGTTGCATATGCATCTGTATTTAGTAGGCCTCGCTGTACCCTGCATTTATGTGGTATAAACTTTACTTAATGATTGAGGAAATACATGACATTTGCATAAAATTTATTACCGATATATTTTGATATTTTTCTTAAAGTCGATTGTTATAATTATTATAAGTTAACTGGAATTTTATTATTATTATTATTGCATCATTTTTCTATCAATATCCTCACTGTCTCTCTTCAATGTTGAAATATATTTAGTTATATAGACATATTTTATTTTCCTAAACAGCTACTTTACCTGAATACTCGCATGTGAGACGAGATAAAAATCAATGTGATTTGGATGAGTAATTTCAGTATCGACAATCGTGCCTGCTTTCACGTTCTTGTTTCTATCGTCCGATTCCGCTTCATTCGCTGGGAAGAGGCGCACATGATGTCTCTTTTGAACAACCAGACAAGTAATTTGAATATTACCGGCCTTACATCTTGTGCACGCACGTTTAATGGCGTTTATTTCAAAGTGCATAACTTGAGGGAGTTGTCCTTCGCTGACCCCATCTCTATATATTAAAATATAGAGGTGCAATTATAGATAACAAAAAAAAATGCGACAGTTTATAATCTTAAAAATATTACGCACAACATCAAACAATATTATTAGACAATACAAACCGGTAATAGATGATTTTATTTGGTAGACGCGATGTTTTCTGCCGATAAATATACAGTTGCGATATTATTATTTCTTCAAGATCTAAGATCATTTCTTCTTTGGGTTGTTGAAGTCTAAGCGCAATGCTATACTGGAAGGCGGAAGTATTACTACTTGCGGCAACCTAAATTAATGATATTTTTATTAATGCATGTGTGTGTGTGTGTGTGTATTGTTATATATGTATATGTGTGTGTGTGTGTGTAAAAACATAAAACTGTAGATCCCATGAATGTTTGCGGAAAAACTATAAAAAGGCGCACATCGCAGATATATGTAAAGGAGTCACCACATTCTGTCAAGAGGATATGGACTGTGGAGGAGATAAAGGAAAAACTTTCTTTAACAATTATACTCACCGCTGCTATAGAGGGTATACTGACAGCATCAGGAGACGGGTGTGTCACATCGGCGCCAACAAGCATACAATCATTATTCTTTAAGCACTGTGGTCTAAAAAGAAGAAAGAGAAAAATGATTTTTCGAAATTATTAGAAATTATATCTCCTCATGAAACAGTAAGAAACAAGTATTTACATAGATTTTGAATAGAGTGTATGATTAACACCATTTAGTTTCGAATTTATCTTTAGAAGAATGTTTTTCACTGCTGAGTAACTGTTTTTTCTCAAAGTCCGAAACTTTATACATTGCGTTAGAATACCTACACTCAACTCGGTAATCTGTTTTACTTTACCTGAAACATATAAATAATTTTAAATTGACATTCAGGCTGAGAGAATATTCTAGAAAACTATGTTCTCACCGTATGTTGTGTCTGTACGATCTGATATGATCACTATTATCAATTTTAAACCCTTTTTTGACTTAAAGTAATCTGTGATCTCTCCTACATTTTGCGATCTCAAAGTTTTGAATGGACTTTGGGGCTCTGCAATATGCATACCCACTTCCTTTGCTACAGAAACATATAATTCAATATGAATTGTAGTAATGTACAAATATATTGTATTTTTTGTCTAGAAACATCCATATCATATAATACAAAATTTCGACATTTTTTTAACTTAATAAAAATTAAGTATATGAAAACATATACTTAACCATTTTGCATCAACGAATTTACAAATTCGTGCATAAGATTGCCCAATACTGCGTCACTCAAATCGAGTATAGTCCATGTGCCTTTCTCTAAATTACTGGCTATCTGAAATGCCTGCATCTGCCATATTCCTTTGTTCACTCTTGCCGTTCTTTCGTTATATTGTAATACCGGAGCAGGTAAAATCCTAGCAGCCACTTGTTTCATTTCTGGACGGATAGACATATGGAACTCTTGTTTCATAGTGAGGCTATCATTCACATTAATCGTTGCAAACTACAAATGTATTATATAATAAATATTATATAATAAATTATGAGACGTAATATTTTTGATGTAACAATATAAAATCTGCCTTACCGCTTCTTCTATTCTCTTCTTACGAATAGGCGCAGGCGTCGCTGCATGTCTAATCATGTTGGTAGTTTGTTCTTCATCCAACTTTCTGTTAATAGACTGACCAGACACAATGGTACATAACTGTAAATGTTTGAAGCGATATTTTAATTAGCCTTACTTGATCATTTGTAGCGAATATAAAGGGGCTTACGCACTTCGGCGGGCAAATAAATCTTTTCTGGCCTATTCGTCGCGCCCACCCAGAGACAAGGCAGATCGGGATAACGCAAATTGTATTGCTTATTACGCGCAAAATATTCCACTATTGTTATCATATTTCCATCACAGTCGAATCGATGTTGAACAGCAGAAGGACCTAATCCATTTAAGCGATGTGTTCGCTTTGTACGCGCTTGATTGGGTATTTGATAAATTACTTTTAAACCCTTCAAATATTTCTCGATTTTCTCCCGATTCCATCTCTTATTCACCTCTGATGCAATTGGATCGCCTCTTGCTCTCGTAAGCTCAGCCATTAATTCGACAACGTTCTGAGCTGTGGGAAATCCTTTATGAGCAACTAAAAAAAAAAAAAGAAGAGAATAAATATTAAACATATAGACAGACAAAGATATCTAATACAGAAATAATTTACAGCCCAACAGTTTTCGTAAAGCCTTTGTATCATTTAGATGTGTCAATTAATATGATTTTTTACCATCTATATTTACGTATGCTTTCCAGCCAAGTACAGCAGATGAAAATCCGCCGCTCGATAGACTTAAACCACCACCTAATGGTTTTGAATTATCTATTTGCCAGAATAATGATTTTCCAACCTATAATAGTGCACAATATATTTTATATTGTAAATCATATATATGTATAATGCATTTATATAATATAATGTATATTTTTCTTCTTTCTATTAAATCGTAATTTATAAAGTCTAAATTTGTGAAAGAAAAATTACGTTTTTACGTTCAAACAATATTATATATAGTATTATATAATATTATATACATAGTATATTTCTTTGACATAAATGTGCAATTAACTTTTCACATATTATTTGTATTATAACATATAAAAATTAATATATTAATTATAATCATATTATAATTAATTGCTTACACTCAAAAATCGTGACTCAGGTGCATGACGCATGATGATATCTATAACTTGTATACCGGTTTGATCTCTGTTGGCCTCGTCAAGACCAGGTCTCAAATTTTTTATCCAGCTAAGATCAATATTAGCAACTTTCTTTAAAGTAATTTTAAATGTCCTTTGTTTCTCGCGTTCAGTATCATAAAGTTCAATATTAGTCTGCATCTGGATAGAATAATGAAAAAATTTACTGCGATTAAGAGAATGAAAAATTTATCTTGTAGTTTGTACTTATTTCAGAATTAAACATTCAAGTAAATTCAAGTAAAATCATAAATCTTATTTTATAGATAATTGTATTACTAAAAATATGCATACATGCTATGATTTACATACCAAATCGACGAAAGGAAGATCATTTGCACTGTATGCATTTTTCTTGCCATCAAATGCAGGATATCTGTTTTTAAAGTTATTAATCCTACATTGTTCAAAAACTTTTCTATATAAAGCTTTTGAAGCAATAGGTTCAATGCTTACATCATAATGAACAGCGTTTGTTACAAAATTTGTATTAAATATGATTTCAAACAAATTTGTATAAACACGAATCGGTATTCCTTTTGTTCCGGCTTTCATAGGATCTCGTCTTTGCGGTATAGATTGCTGATATTGTCTCATTGCATCAGATGTTATTTTTGCTTTTGCAGAGGTTTTTGCCGGCTGTAATGTATCTCTCAGAGAAAGTTGAGGTAACTAAAGAAAAAAAATCACTGATTAAAAAGATTTCACGAATTGACAAAAATGAGATATTAAATCGAAATCTATTTAATAGATATTCTTTATAATTGTATATATAATTAATATATAATTGTTACCTCGGATTGTACACTTGTTGTTGGCTGCTGCTGTTGCGTATCACTGTGCATCACGCTACCTTTGCCAGTTACTAGTTTAGAATCACCAGCACCACGAGTATCAACTACAAAAGAATAAAAGTATAATTTTATACACATACACATGCATACAACCATATACGTTTGTTTCAAAACCATCTGATGTCCTTTTAATAACAGATTCTCTGACCAATTTTCCGAGAAAATTTTTCCGCAACGAAATGTCGCGGCATCAATTTCTGAATCATAAGCGATTGAAAAAGAAAAAGAAGGGTTTTTTTGCAAACTAAATTTTGTGGAGTTAAAAGATTAACACAATTATATTCTTTAGTCAATTTCAGATAGATCTACTTTAGAATAGATAGATAGAGTTACTTTAATGGAATTTTAATTTAAGGCTTAATTACAAAGATATACAATGGCAAAAATTAGAAGCTTGCAAAAAATGATAATCTCCCTCGACATTTCCGTTGAAGAAAAATCGTCTCCAAAAGAGAGAATCTATTGGCCAATGAATCTATTATATGTGAGTGTGTGTAAATCAAGCGACATAAAAATGCATTGGTAAAAGCATGACTGCACAAGCGAATCTTAATTTGAACCAAATAAAAGATCAATAACTGTCACTAAATATTCCTTCAAAAAATTCATAAGCTTTAGCCAATAATATAAATTTACGTGATATATATATATATATATATATATATATATATATATATGAAAAAATTCACAAATTTATATATGTATGTGTATATATATATATATGTGTGTGTGTGTGTGTGTGTGTGTGTGTGTGTGTGTATTGAAAGAATATTTTACTTGGAACTTGTCGTTGTTGTCCCCATGCTGCTGGCTGTTGTGATGGTGGACCTTGTGCTCTTGGCTGCTGCTGTTGTTGTTGTGATGGTGGTGGGCCTTGTGATATTTGCTGCTGTTGTCGTGGTTGACCCCATGCTCCTTGCTGTTGTCGTGGTTGACCCCATGCACCTTGCTGTTGTGGTGGTTGACCCCGTGCACCTTGCCGTTGTGGTGGTTGACCCCATGCTCCTTGCTGTTGTGGTGGTTGACCCCATGCTCCTTGCTGTTGTGGTGGTGGACCTTGTACACTTGGCTGTTGTTGTTGCGGTGGTGGACCTCGTACACTTGGCTGTTGTTGTAGTGGTGGTTGTGGGCCTTGTGATATTTGCTGCTGTTGTCGTGGTTGACCCCATGCTCCTGGCTGTTGTTGAGATGGTGGTGGGCCTTGTGGTACTTGCTGCTGTTGTGATCGTGGTTGACCCCATGCTCCTGGTTGTTGTTGCGATGGTGGTGGGCCTTGTGGTACTTGCTGCTGTTGTGATCGTGGTTGACCCCATGCTCCTTGCTGTTGTAGTGGACCTCGTGCTCCTGTCTGTTGTTGTAGTGGTGATGGGCCTTGTAATACTTGTTGTTGTGGTGGGCCTTGCTGCTGTGATCGTGGTTCACCCCGTGGTGCTTGCTGTTGTGGTGGCGGACCTCGTGCTTCTGGCTGTTGTGGTGGTAAATCTTGTGATATTTGTTGTCGTTGCTGTTGGCCCCATGCTCCTTGTAGTTGGGGTTGTTGAGGTGGTGATACTTGCTGTTGCTGTTGCTGTGGTAAACTCGGAGCTACTTGTTCCAGCTGTTGTTTCTCTTCGACTACAAGAGAAGTGAGCAATCACAAAAAAAAAAAAAAAAAAAAAAACGGGCGTCACAGGAGAAAGAACAACTCTTCTCTTCTATTACAAGAGAAACAACAGGAACAAGTAGCTCAGAGTTGTTCTTTCTGCTGTTAGGCCTTTTAAGTTTACTTACCAACAGTCTCTTTTGAGGTTGATGCAGCTTCTTCCTGAGTGCTCTGCTTCTTCTTTTTTCCTATAACACATATGTCTCTAGTATATACATTTTAAGCAGTCTATATAATACTAATCAAGTTTTATACAATTTGCATTAGCATTAGGTAACATGTACTTGGATCTTGGTTTACTTAATTTACTATTACAGATGATTAGATGCAAGTTTTTTTGTATAAAATAAATGTTCTTTTAATTTTTTCCTATAAGCACAAGCATGCAAAACAACAAATTATTAATATATTGCATTTTAAGCGTAACTTGAATCTGTTCATGTTGCTGAAATCCCTAAAACTTTTGCACTAAAAACAAAACAAATATATATTCGAGTGTTAGAAAGAGAGAAAGTAAAGATCGTGAGAACAAGAAGTGCAAGCAACACAAACAGACTTCTTGTATATTCCTTTTTATTTGTTGCCGTAATCTTGAGTATATAATTTTATTTCTATATTTTAACGTTATCATTATAACATTAAAATATGGAAATAAAATTATATAGACTTTGTATATGTTATATCTCCAGAAGTATATAAGTATTATTTATTTTATATAATTATTTCTACATGCTAAACTTTCTCTTTTAGTCCCAAGAAATAGTTTGAATGATAAATCATCATTATAACATTAATCCCTTGCCTTATAATATTGAGTGAGACTCATGGTATGAATTATAGGCCAAACATAAAAAACACGAGTCAGACTCGTGGTTCAGTTGTTTCGCATATATTGAGATCAGTTAGACGCACATATTTTCAGTCTTTGCTATGGATGAGCGTGTAAATATTTCGTACTTCTTTTTAGTTTCTGCATTTAAATTTATTTAAAAAACCCTTACATGTACAAGAAAGATTAGTATAAAAAATAATAGCCGTTCCTCTATGTTTGGAAATAATGAGAAATGTATTGATATATACTCAGATAATGAAAGTAATGATACTATTGATAGTGAGATTGTTTAATAAAATTAAATAAAATTGTTCTTTTTGTTCCATTATATTATAAAGTTTATATAAAAATATATATTCGCAAAAAAGTAATCGGATTATATATTACTACTGAATATTTGATATTTTACAAAAGAATTAATGTTTGAAAGTTTCTTATCACGGTATCGTTGGCTTTTATACGATCGACAAAGAGAAATCGAGCGGCCATCCTACAATATGGCCAGATTCTTGTCGCGGAGCGCGAGCAATCCTGTCCTTAATTATGACACGCGCGGTCGCAAATTAAATCGTAAGACAAGGGATTAATCAATTATTGAATAATACAATTTGCGTGAAGGTCAATTTGCGAAATAATCTTTGCAACGGTCGCATGTAACGACAATTAATACGTACCTTTCCTTGGCATCTTGTCTTAGTTCGTATCGAACGAGTTTCCCGAAAAATCAGATCCTTCTCAAATTACTTGCTGATATATCGCTTCGATATAACAATGGTTTCGCAATTGCGCCGCAATTACAAAAATCACAATCGTTGACAATCGCCGACTGTCTCGAATAAAAGCTCGCCCCTGAATGCCGTGAATGTTCTCGAATACAGTTCTTTTATTATCACGACACAATATTTTATGACGAAATTCCCCTGATTTTATAATTATTTTATAAAATTTCCCTAATCTTTATGGTCTCGCGGCCGCACCCGGCGTATCAAACCTCAATATGATATATGATAGCCAATTGCCTGTCTGTATATATTATTTCCGGAAAGTCGATTGGTCATGAAACAAGTCACGCGTTATATCCTAGGATGCTTCTCGATTCACGTATGATGCGCATGAAGCGACAGAAAATCTATAGTTCACGTCACGTATCTTATAAATTCTGTCATGCGCATCATACGTGTGGATCGAAAAGCACCCTAGAGAAACGATACGTCAAACCAATCAGCTTCTCACTTTCCCGAAACGGAAACAATAGCGGGAAGATGATTGGCTATCGCTCAATTGCCTCGTAAGCGTCAAACCTACGAATGAAATCGGCCATGTTTGACGTTCAGACGTTACGCGACAGTTTCCATGAGAAGATGAGAACTGCGCGTTTTGCTCTCGATTGCGAGTTCGTGCACATAACCAACTTCGCCGATCCCGAGCGACGATAATGTTTATAAATACTCGAATTTGACATATGTTACGCGAGACCAGTGACAATCTTATCGGATTTTTTACGCAAACTTTTCCGTCTTCGGTGATGCGCGCGCGATGCATCACGAAGCTATGCCGTTAATGTGATAGATCGTCGACGAGGAAAAAGTTCGGACGTAGGTGTGAAAATGACAACTGGCCAGTGCGGGCACGATCATTCTCTCGCTATCAGGCAGGAAATACAACGTTTCGAGAGCGTTCATCCGTCGATATATGCCATTTACGACTTAATAGAGCTCGTGCCCGACGCGCACATCGCGAAGCAAATTCGCGAGCACGTCGTGGCGATAGAAGGTACCTGATGATTTTATATTAAGTTCCTCAGTAGCGTTCAATATTCATTCTGTGCAGTCACAATTGGCATATATTAATAGTAGCAGTAATAATAATAATAACACAATTAAATACTAATACTAAGATTGTTACTGTATTATTTATAATGTGAATTTGTATTTTTCTTTAGATTCCTTCGTCAACAGTCACGAATGGACCCTGGCGAGAGATGTCCCGGAATTACACTTGGGAATCATTGGTTCCTCAGACTCGGGAAAATCGGCTCTCGTTCACAGGTATCTTACTGGTTCCTTCATGCATGAGGAATCACCAGAAGGTGGTCGCTTTAAGAAGGAAATTTTTATTAATGACCAGAGTTATCTACTCTTAATCAGAGATGAAGGTGGTGTGCCAGAGGCTCAAGTAAGTGCGATAAATCATTTTTTTTTGCATGTCATAATAGTTTGATAATATAGCTGGTTGCTATATATTAATAGATTTAACAATAATATACATATTTTATCAATTTTAGTTTTCATCTTGGATAGATGCTTTATTACTTGTATTCAGTCTAGAAAATGAAGAGAGCTTTTCTATAGTTTGCAGTTTTTATAATAGAATGTGTTCTTTTCGGAATATGTCGGAGGTACCAAAAATACTTGTAGGTGTACAAGGTGCGTACATTGTGCGCATATAAAGTGTACATTTTTTTGTAGAATTTTTTTTATTCATTACAAATATCATTTCGCTAAATTCTTAATTTTCTAGATTCGATTAATGACAGTAATCCTCGTGTCATAAAAGATGTTAGACCGCGAAAACTGGCTTGTGATCTAAGATGCCCTTATTATGAAACATGCGCTATTTATGGTTTAAATGTTGAAAGAGTATTTCAAGATGGTAAGAATATTTATTTAAAAAAATAATCAGATATACATATATACATATTACCAATTATGAAACATAGTGTTTTGTCAACACATTGTGCTTAATAACATATATCAATTTTAGTGTGTCAAAAAATTATACAGAATATATCGAAACATTTTCCATGTGATGTATGCCAACACAGTACAGAGAACGACATTAAGTTTCCAGTCCCTGTTGCTACTAAAAATGTGCAACTTCAAAACAAAGAAATGGAGACCACAAATTCATTGAAAGTAAATGTGAGTAATTTTATCTGCATCCTTAAGCAAATCATTGAAAATTGAACAAAATTATTAAAATACAACTTTTCATCTTTTGATAGATTTCGGAAAAAGACGAAGATTGTCGTTCGATTCATAACAATTCTGTGCCCAATGATTCAGGATTATTGAATGATAATTTTCATAATGTACAAAATCAACATGGAGAACTACGATCGTCGATTTTAACGCCAACCACTATTAGGTTTAAACATAATATATTTTCTTTCTTTCCTCTTTTTTTTTAATTTTTCCAAATGTTTGCATTGTTATGCCTGACAACTAATATATCTTTTTATTTCCCAGGAAATTTAGAAGAAAATCGAATATATTTACACCTTCTAAAAAAGAGAAATATATGGGCGAAATGGGTGTTGGTAGAGAAATACCAGTTAAACAAGGTTATTTGTTTAAACGAAGTAGCAAATCTTTGAAGGAATGGAAGAAGAAATATGTTACATTGTTAGAGGACGGACGCCTAACGTATCATTCAAGTTTACATGTAATTATTCATTATTACATAAAAATTATTTTACGCATTTATATGATTTGTTTACAAGAAAAAGGCATTTTCAGGATTACATGAACGATACTAATGGCAAAGAAATACTTTTGCAATATGTTACTGTGAAGGTACCTGGTAAAACGCCAAAAGGTTCCAAGTCCTACAATGCTCAAGGTATTATATTTCTTTTTTATCTTTTACATGTACATACTTAACATTTTTAATATATTTTTATCCATTGCAAAATATGATTATTTTTTTCAGAAGACAGTTTCGAATTTTCTATTATTTCTTTGGAGAACAAAACTTGGCACTTTGAGGCAAACAATGCTGAAGATAGGGACAACTGGATTACCGCGATAGAGCAACAAATACTGTCAAGTTTGCAGAATAGCGACGGTGATAAAAAGAATGAAACCGATGCTTTTAAGATGCATTGTATAAAGAACAAAGTTTCGGGAAATGATGCATGCGTCGACTGCGGTGCACCGAGTGAGTGAAAATTTTTCTTTTGTTAATCATCGTAGAATCAATTATATCGCATGTCTTTATTTATTTTAGACCCCGATTGGGCCAGTCTTAATTTAGGTGTACTGATGTGCATCGAGTGTTCCGGTATCCACAGAAACTTAGGTTCGCACATATCTAAGGTTCGATCATTAGATTTGGATGACTGGTCGTAAGTATATAATGCAAAACTTTGTATACATGCTATATAACACTGGCTCAATTAGATTCGTTTCGCGTCGACGATGTCCTTAACTTAAAAATATATCTTTAACGATGATTTTAGCGCAGGTCATCTAAGCGTCATGCTAGCTCTCGGCAACGATATAGCAAATAGTATCTGGGAATATTGTTTAAACGGGAAGCAAAAGCCGGCCTCAGATTCGTCTAGGGAAGAGAAAGAACAATGGATCAGATGGAAATACGAGGACAAACTCTTTCTGCCGCCGATCAATCCGAACATTTCTTTAGGAAAATTGCTCATCGATTCCGTTTGTCGGTAAGACGCTTTATTTAATCAAATGTGGAATCTGAGATGTCAATTAATTTTGTGGATATATTCTTGCAATCTTCCTATTTTCGAATATATAGAGGGGACATGCGAGCATTCACATTATGCTTGGCCCGATGTAATTACGAGGATATCAATATTTCGGTTAGCACAGAAGATCTGAGAACGCCGTTACATCTTGCGTGCGCAACTGGAAATTTAGCAATGGCGCAACTTTTAATATGGGTACGTTTTTCTAGCTTTAGTTGAAACGCATTTGAAGACCATGTGGAATCCGTGCTCTAATGTTACGTCATTGTAAACTTTGCAGCATAAAGCGAATCCGCAGAACCTAGATCACGAAGGACGAACATGCATGTCGTACGTGCGAGCCTTGGAAAGAACGCTCGACAATTCGTCCGACTCTATGGAAATGCAGAAGCTCCTCGAGGTATTGGAACAAGCCAGTGTCTCCGGAATGGACGACGCAGATGCATCTCAGTATTAAAGCTCGGGGGAAAAAATATGCCTTATCACCCTGCCTGCATTTTCCATAATGACATATATGTTGTTAATACTTGTGTACTTACTTATATATAAAGCCATGCTTTATTTAGTGGCTAACGAGAAAGGGAAATTTTATCGTTTTAAAATGACATTGGTTTGAGAAAGCCGAAGTATATTGAACAAGATTGGAATATAATAACGATCAATTCGTAGTGTTAATTATGAATTCTGTAAAAAGTTTGTATTGTGCACATAACGAACACATTTTTAATATCGATTACGAAATTTATCTCTTATTGGACGAAAATTTTAAATATCGCATATACTTTTGTACATTGAGAGTAATCCTTAGGGAAAGAAAGAAAGAAAAAACACTTTGCAATATGATATTGAAATAAGGTCAAATTGTGTCAATCACGGAGAATGACTAATAATAGCATGCTCGAGTGTATATTGTCAATGACTGAGAGTACAAACACTCATAAATGTAGTTATATTTATATACCTAATACATGTAATTGTATTTGAAGAATGCTTTTATAATTTTTATTTTATTAATTATTAATTAAACGTTTTAATTAGCTTCTCACACTATGTTTTATTTATTCAAAATTACACCAGTTCTGAAATTTTATTTTGTTTCTCGAGTGTTAATGCAGAAGCGCGCGTTGCGTTTCATAGTTTTTTTTATATTTCGTCAATGATGATATTGCGCTTATACTATAAACTATTTCCTTCTGTGTACATCATCTGAAGAGAAAGAAAAACAAACAGAATAGATAAATAAAATAAATCGATAGGAATTCAATCATATATTACACAGCACAAATTTTCCGCTTTTGATTGATACTTGAAACTATTATTTGCTTTACCAATAGGATATATATCCATTGGAAAAATAGGTGTTTTGCTATAATAGGTAGTAGTCGTTAGCGGCAATGCGGTAGACTGAGACAAAATAGAGGTTCTGCACACAGAAGGATTCCTGAAATAAAATTAATATATATACGTGTGTTTTATATACTATTTACAATTATATATTGCTTTATTTGCACAAATATAAAATTTCTTTGACATTTTTATATCACTGACACTATTATAACATTAAATTTACATCTTGTTTAACTCGTGAACTAATTTGTTGGGTAGAGGCGTCATCAAAGTAAAGATTCGACTACAAAGCTCAGTGTAATTTTGTAGGGATGCGCAGAAACAAATTCTTTGTAAACAAGTAGACTTTGCAAACTTTCAATTGGACATTCCAGATGCTCTTCAATAAGTAGCATGCATTCCAAACAAAGATAAATTTGTGCCAACGTAACCAACTTTTTTCTGCAATAAAAAATCACAGTTAATGTTAATTAAATCTAATCTTTTTAATTTACAGCAATATTTCTGTGTGTGTGTGTGTGTGTATATATTACCTATAATTCTCTGTATTGAAAATTCCAGAAGATATATTAACTAATTTCTGTCGTACATCGTATAAATCAATAAATCGCGCTCCTCTCAAGAGATATATAAATAATCTCATCCAAGCTTTTCACAAATCCCATATAATATACAAATAGCACCATATAGCATACAAATTCTAATGGTATACTTCCTATAGAGAGTAAATGGGATCTTGATGATGCAGATCAGAAATACATTTTATAAATCTTGTTGAATTTACGTCATCTGACAAATGTGCAAAAAGGAGTCATTATATTATTGAGATGATACAAGAATATAATTTGAGATATGATACAAATGTAATATGTGAGATGTATATTTTGAGAATACAATTACAGATGAGAATATATATTTTGATATATACCTGTGGTGTAAATTTATGTTTAAGAACTTCCTCCAAAATTATTTCAATATAGCTTTGTACTCTAAAGTCTCTTTTTGCACATGTTGAAAAGAAAAAAAGTACAATTAATAAAGCATATATATAATAACCAATTTGCTCTCAAAGGAAAAGTCTCACTCACTTATAAGAATTTCCCCAAAAAGATGGTAAAATCTACATATAATTTCTCAAAGATACATTTTGTACTTATTTTAGCAGATTTGCATCAATATCATCAATGATTCCCCTTGTTTATATAATCAATTCCCTTGAGATTGCTTTTATCAAATCTTTTAAAATTAAAATCTCCGTTTAATATTCAATATTCATAAAAGATTTAATTCTTCCATTATAACATTATATTCCTAATATACATAATACAGAAAATATATGAAAAATAATAATATAAAACGCGTATTTATAGAAGATACAGAAATCTGTCTACTTTTTGCCATTGTTAGTACATACTGTGTGTTTTGTGTTCAAGCCATAAAATATTCACATAATATATTTTATTCACGTAAAAAAGTATATCTATATATACAAAATCTAAACAATTTGAAGAATTTCTTTTCGGCAAAACTTTTTAAATCTTTTTACAGCATGCCTCATGTTTTTGGATCCGATGTGGCATAAAAGTTCTCTTGCATTTTTTACAAGGAATAAGTTGCGCAGTATGCTGTTGCCAATCAACCTTTTCTTCCTCTACATCTGAAATTTATTATATAGAAAATATAATTATTAATCTCTGTCTAGTATATATATCTAAAGAATTATATAAGCCTCAACACGCAAGAGAGTATAAATAGACAATAAGAATTTATTCTTCTATTAATTTTTTCTTTAATCTGAGTGGATTTTACTTTAAAAGAATTTTAATCAATGTTAAAATTATCAGCATATTAATTGCGAAAAACCAAGAAAAAAGAATAATATATAACGAGTAACACAATCGAAAAAAGAATTCACAGATAAATATAATGAAAATGGGACATAAATGTTTATAAACAATGCAACATTTGTTCATTTAACATACTTTGAATAGAGGATACGATTATTGTGTCTTTATTTGGCTTATAATGTGGCCGAGGCTCAGTTATATTATCCTCCTCTAGTAGTTTGTTATCCATCATTGGCTCAGTTATGTTATCTATCTCTGCAAATTTTTTGCTTGGTGGTGTTCGTGATAATTGATGTTTCGGTTTCATTGGATCAAACATTACCTATAAAAAGACGAGCTAAATTACCCTACCATATTACTGAATGTAAAAACAGAAATTTAAAGAGAAATGATAAATTCAGAATATCAAATATTTCATATCATATTTTGTTTGCGCATCTTGGCGCAATATATAAAATATGATTTATGTATTAGAAACAGAAAAGTATAACAAAAAAAATTTCGATTTTAATAAGATTTAAGGAACATATTTAATTTATATTTGATAAAAGTTTTCTCTTTGTATCATCTTTTATCTATGCATCAAAATTTTTGGAAATATGCAATTTAAAAATTTAGAATAAACTTTGAAATGTAAAAAGAAACTATTTAATTCATTTCTTACCGTAAGAATTTCTTCATTTTTTGAAGAAACGCTATTAGCTGTTATTTCTGTATCATCTGTTATTATGTCATTTTCTATCATTGTTGCTGATTGTTGTTGCTCCTTGTTAATCTCTTTTTCATTCTTCCTTCCTTTCCTAGTTGTTACATTATTTGAAAACTTTAAAGTTTTGTCTGTTTGTAAGTTTTTTGTCACTGTATTTTTCATATCATTAAAACTAAAATGGATATCACTAATTTGTGTTTCTTCAAGTTCTTTATATGTCTTTTTATAGTTATCATAATCTTTATGGATTTCTGACATATTTGGGCTAAATAGGCTCTTATAGTTTTTAGTTATCTCTATAGATTCAATCTTCCTTGTGCTTTGCTTAATAGGAGTCTCCATATCAGTCTTATTAATATTTTCCTTATTTTCATCATGTTCTAATTTCTAAATTAAATTAAATTAAATTAATTTCTATATAGAATTTTTTTAAAATGCTATATATAATAAAAACATTCTATAGATCTCCAAATAACAATAAATATTACCTGATTCTGACATATTTCATCATTACATTTACATGAAGAATTGCATTTATTGTTTTTCTTCACACAACCACACAATCGTGATGAGCAATTTTGTTTACAATTACAACTATGTTTTTCAACATTGGTTTTAGATGTTTCTGGTATGTAAAGTTGATCATAATGTGTAATAACGTCAGATTTTTCAGGTGTTTTTGTGTGTTGCTTTAGAACATTGTTTTGAAGTTGTAAGAGTTTTATTTGCTCTTGCAACTTGGCAATCTCAGTAAAACTATCGAAATATACAGTCTGCGTGCCAATATTTCTTGTACTGCTAAAAAATAAGATTTCTATTATTATTACAGATTATTACAGAAATGGAATTGTGTGATAATAATGGCGAGAATATCGGTGTGCCTTTTCTTTTTGGAAGAACAGACGTATGATTCTCAACAAAAATTAATCTATTTTATATTTACCTGGACGATGGATTTGCAATTTTCGGTTTTGTTCTTGTTCTCTTCATTATTCCTGTATATTCAGTATACTTTCATATAAATAATTAAAAGTTTAAGTGACGTAAAAACATATGTAACGTACGATAATCTGGCAACGGCTCAGTATGACGGATTTAAACGGATCCGATAGTTTCCCTTTAAATTAAATATATGTATATCCATAGATATTCTTTGGCAAGAAAGAACACAGAACATCACATGATTGGCTATCGAATAGAGAAACTTTCGGGACTTCAGAAATTCCCTATTCGATTACCAATGGCGTGACAGATTGTTACCTAGCGGTTTTGTTCACTGACGCGTCATTCTTCATCTGTCCCTAGAGATTCTCAAGAGATCCCTAGATCTCTAGATCCTAAAAGATCTCTGTCCCGAATCTTGATATTATTTTGTTTATGAAAAAGGAGAATATTTGAGAGGTTTGTTCTTTGTAACTGAACTTCTTGCACTTTTTGTTTTTATTTCTCTTTCTCTTTAACTTGTAATTATATCTATCTCATTTTATTCCGTTCTAATTCAGCTATAGAGGACAAACCCGATATTTCTCGTCTCTGCGATTGATACGTGATATCGAGATTCAGAAGCTGGTGGAATGTGCTAGAATTTTACGGAAAAAGTGTGTGTTACGAAAGAAAACATTTCTCATACATATATTACACGATATTTTATATCTTTTCCAAAACTCAATAAACTAATTGCGAAATGGAGATGTCACAGGAGACAAATTTGTTGACTTGTTATCATCGTGGTTGCGGAAAGAAATTCAATCCAAGCGATAATAAGGACGGTAAGTTATATCACTTTTGAAAACTCTACTAATTATTTTTATCAAATTAAATAATTAATAATATATGCGAAAAAAAGCTCTTATAATTCTTTTGCAGATGATTGTATTTATCATTCTGGATATCCAGTATTTCACGATGCTTATAAGGGATGGTCTTGCTGCAGCAAGAAGTGTACAGACTTTACAGAGTTTTTGAACATTAAAGGTTGCACGAAATCAAAGCACTCGAATGAGAAACCACTGGAACCAGAAAAACCATCTGTTGACAAATGCAAAATTGATGAAGTAATAGAGGCTATTTCTAAGCCTGTGAACAATGGAATATCTTTACAAAGACCTGCCTTTGACACTGCTCAACTCATACTGTCGCCAACGATATCTCCCACTCTGTTGGAACAAATTAAAGGATTGACAGCTGTAGAGACTGACAAATCAACTGAGAATAAAATACAAATAGGACAAAATTGTAAAAATAATTCATGTAAGGGGTCTTATATAGGGATTACCTCTGATGAAGAAACTTGTCATTATCATCCAGGAGTACCTATATTTCACGAAGGGATGAAATATTGGTCCTGTTGTCAAAAAAGGACAACAGAATTTTCTGTATTTTTGGATCAACCAGGCTGCACACAAGGCAGACACGTATGGTTTTCTAAGGTAAATTAAATGATAAATTGAAGCTTGATTAATATATATATATATATATATATTTATTAATATAAAGTTTTGATAATTATATTTTACATTTGCTTTTTCTTAGAATACGGGAAAAAAGGCTCAATGTAGGATGGATTGGCATCAAACTGGAGCATATGTAGTTGTTTCTATATATGCAAAGAAATATCTGCCTAATCAGTCTTTCATAAAATTAAATCCTATTCATCTGACAGTAGATTTATTCTTTGTAGAAGAAAACTCAAGATATAATCTCGATATAGAATTGAGAGGAGTACGTATTAATGTTCTAGTATTTTAAATGGTTCTAATAAAACTAAGATGTATATTTATGAAATGTGTTCATCTTTTATTTTTAGATTGTGGACATCAAGCAAAGTAGTGTAAGTATGCTGCCAACCAAAGTAGAAATCAAATTGAAAAAAGCTGAACTTGGTACATGGTCGAAATTAGATATTCCTAGAGAAGTGCCGGAAATTTCTGAAAGTAAGGAAAATGTCGCCACTCTTAATACACAAATTGAAGCTGTGGATCTTAGCGACCTTTAAATGACTAATTTGTAATTGCTAAAGAATTTATAACTTAGTACGATTGTAATAATTTACCTTCATGACTTGATTCTGTTCAAGTTTAAAAGAAACATTTTTATGTAAGAAATTTTGTGCCGATCATTTTTGTCAAGATAATTTTTAATGAAATTTTGGAAATATATTTATTATTTTTGAATCAAAAAGTTCAAGTTAAATATGGAGTTGTAAATTACATAAATTTTTTTAATTTCTACAATCTTTTAAGATTAATATTAATAAATAATTTAGATTAATACATTATATGGATTTATTTTTTTATTCCTCTATAAAAAATTTATTCCTGATTGTGTAAGTTATGCTATATTTATGAGGATTATAATTTTGTTATATGTATGCATATATATATATATATATATATATATATATATATAAGTCTTTTTTAATTAATTCCTTTGTGATCCTGAATTTTCCCTTCACAGTGAAACCTCGAAATAGCGCGCAAAATCCCTTACACACATGCTAAACGCACATAAGTAGCGTGAATGGGAATAATACTATTGCGCAACGCGTATTTCTCCCTCTGTCTCCCGGCGAATATACTAGAAAATAAGATATGGACGAAACGATACCGCTAAAATATCCTGAATTTCACAGGTTTGAAGTGAAGTGAGAATAATCTCGCTATTATGTTCAGAGCCGCGCGTTATTAAGAGATTCCAGTATAGTTTCTATTCTTATTTTCTAATGACGTATGCGTAGAACAAAAATACGAAGCAGAATATAGGAGATGTTTAGTTTACGGAAAATGAGAACTGATTAAGAATAGAGAAAGGTTAAAAATAGAGAGGTTCTCAGTATAAAAGTTTGATGTCTAATTCTTGAATGTATACGCTGTCATTTTAACTGTGATGTATACATAACAATCTTTGATTTATCCTTAGATTTAACAATAAGCAAAATGCTACCCATCAAATCAAAATTACGAGTGAGTAATTATTTCGGCATATTGATATGAGGATATGTAATATAATTTGATGCATATACATATTGTAGAATATATCCTCCTTTTATATATTTCAGATACTAGCATTACATGGATATATGCAGTCGGATGTAATCTTTAGCGCCAAGTTAGGATCATTGAGGAAGGGGTTTAAAAAAGAAATAGATTTTACATTTATAAGAGCACCACATAAAGTTCCATCAAATAATGAAATTAGTGAAGAGAATGCGGATGAAAATGGTGTGTGTTATACAAGAAAAAAGTACTTAATAAAACTTTTTCGTACCATTATTTGTGTATTATTTAAAAAAGGTGCTAGCAATATCTATATGTATTTAAATTACAGGGTACGGATGGTGGTTTAACACAGAGAATCATGTATTTAAAGCAACAGTACCCAGTGAATTATGTGTAGGATTTGATGACAGTATAGCTTTAATAGAAAAGATATTTTCAGAACAGGGTCCCTTTGATGGTATATTAGGTTTCTCACAAGGAGCTGCTTTTGTCAGCATACTATGTGCTATGATGAAAAGAAAAAGTAAATAACTTAGAAAATAATACATAGTAAAAATTTAAAAAAAAATATGGTATATATGTTTATTTTTCATAGTATTACAGATTGAGTTCAACTTTGCTATTATGATATCTGGATTCAAGTCACTGTGCGCACCTCATGCAAAATATTATGACGAAAAGATAGATGTATCTTCCTTACACATTTATGGAGAGAATGATCAAGTCATTCCAACAGGTATAGAATTACAATTTATTACGATTTAGTTATGGTATTGAATAAAAAATTATATTGAATACTATATTAAATTTGATTATTATTATTTGTTGTAGTAATGGCAAAACAAGTTGTCTTTTTTCAAACAAAAAAGAAATAAAACACAAAGGTGGCCACTATGTACCAAGCAAGAAAGATATCTACAGGGATTTTATAATGGAAATGCTAGCAAATAAAAATCTATAAGCAATTAATAAAAATTTTCTTCTTTTATTATTATATTTATAATTATTTTGCTTAGAGTATGCGACTCAGTTGTGTGAACGAATTTCGAATGTAAGTACACATGATTAGTGGATAAATGTGGACATGCGCAAGAGACTTTTTTGAATATTGAACAAACATATTGTAATCACACATGTACAATATATTTCTTTCTTTTTCTGCTGCTTATTAGTTAGTGTGATATTATTTGCATTGTTACATATCCTTTGTAACATATAGTTATATAATTGTGTTGCTAATAATTATAAAACTATATATAAGTTGCATAGTAATTATAATAGGATATACAATATTATAGAATTAAAATCACTCATTGGAACATTATATTTTACATTTATAATAATTGCATATCTTATGTCGATTCAGATCCAATCTTATATGCCTTGCAACTACAATAATTATAATTTAGAAATATAAATAACTTTTTGCATATTAAATAAGAAGTTGTTTATACACATCTTATGAAACTGAATTTATTTTAGTTTTCCCTGTGATACAAGGGGTGTGTGTGTGTGTGTGTGTGTATGTGTATATATATATATATATATATATATATATATATATATATATATATAGCCAGTTAAATAAAGCATGAGAATTATTCGATTTTAAAGATATTAAAAATTATTTAAAAATATTTAAGCTATGTCTCTGTAAATTAAATATAAGCTGAGGTATTTATTCTCGCAATCCGAACATAACAAAACACTAATGTATAATTTCATATCTATATAAATTTGGTTTAATGCACGGTGTAAAGTGTGAGCATGATTCTTTTTTAATTTTATTATCACCTTCAGTCTAATAATTGAGTACAAATTAGTACTCGTCACATGTCATTACAAAACTGAAGATTGTGTGACTACATAGCATCCTCATCAGATTAAATATTGAAAAAAATTGCTGCTCTGAACATCTGTATAAAATTGTACGTATCTAATATTCACATAGTGCTCCCTCTTGACACCATGATATTCACATTCTAATATTCACATAGTACATAGTACATAAGAATTTCTCTCGTTTTACCATTCAGAGCTGCGCTGACGATTACTAAAATGTATAGAACACAAAATTTCATCGTCAATTGGTGCAATGTCATCCACATTATTTCAAGGAGATTGCTCTTGTCCATTATTTTCTTGTGATTTCATAACATCGGGGAGATCTGGCGGTAATGAAAACGGTGTCATTTCCAAAGGTTCAAATTGACCATCTGATTGACGTAGAGCTAAACCGACTAATGCAGGACATTGCGCCTTTGCAGTTAATGATGTCAATCCGTAATCTTGTAATGCCTTGTTATCAGACATTGGATAATAATCTTTATTAAATAGCTGTTGATTTGCCGGTGGTACTTTTAGTATGCCTGTAAAAGCAAAAGAAAAAAAAGGAGTAAAGAAAAAGAGAAGAAAAAAGAACTAAGTTAATCCCAATATTATACCAGAAATAATCACGTTAACGAAATAACAATAATTTAATTGAAAGTCGTGTCAAGAGCACGCAATATGTCGACAAACGATTTGTCGTTACGTTCTTGCGTATTTTTTTTTTCTTTTTTTTAGACATGCTTTACCTTCAATCATTTTCTTAAGCTCGAGAACTGTGGTATCATCTTTTGCGTCGGTAAATATTGTCATTTTTTTTCGCCTGATCATTAAAAATACATCCTGCAACGGAAACGACAGAAGTGCCTTTAGAGGTTAGCTGGCTCGGAGTATTTGTCAAACCAATAAGACGTCGATAATGAGCCAAAAACTTACCATTGTGAGCCTAATTATATACACCTAATAACACTAAAATTAATTAATATAATTCTTCTAAGATACGAGATTTAACTATATTGCCTCTTGTTATGTTTACTAGCACACACACAGGCCTTCAGGTCAAAGTATACCTCCAGGCCGCATGTATATCTTCGCACCTGAAACCTGAAGTTAGACACAAGTGCTCAGCACGGAATCTGTCATATGTCGAGATCATTGAGCTCTATAGTACACTGGAGCAAGTCTTCCCTATACTATCCTATAGAAAATCGGGATCAGATTTATAGAAAAGGATACAAAGAGTTTGGTGGACTCTTCTCTTTATCAGGGATTCGCTGACTGCCATTCTAGTATCATAGTCAAAAACATTGACTTTGTGTGCACTTTACGAATAGAAAGAAAAACAAATATCCTTTTCTGGACAATTTTTTTATTTTTTAGGACAATTTCGATATACATCGGACAATTCGGATATATTCGGAACACTTCCCACCAAGTACATACATACATATATAGTCGAATTATTTATATCGGGTGCATCGTTTATTTTTACCCCCCCCCCCCCCTCTTCCCCCCGCCATTCAGCAGGTTAGAAACGTAATACATACGTAAACATAACTTCGTGGGCATGAGATCATGAGATGTCAATTATCATTTTTTACATTTAGTAAAAAGTATAGTGTGTTTCATAACGCCTGAGCGTTATTATATCTCATATACAATTAATATAATATAATTAATATAATTGTACAATTATATATAACTATTTACATATAATAATATTATATCTAATATTATTTTAAAAATTAATATTTTTATCTGGAAACATGACATCTCATCATGATCAAAATAAAAAGACCTTGAAAAAAACGGGATTCAACGTTATAGAGCAGTTCGTGAATACTGTTTATAGTTTTAGTTCTCAGTATGGCAATAGCCATACTGTCAGCATATCTTATACCGCTCATAATATAATTGGATCACCCAGCAAGTTTCCAGAGTATGGAGATTTTCCACAGGCATTTGCCATGGCATGTATTTCCTGATTTTATCTTTTATTATCCTGACAGAATAATTGCAACTTATTTTAATATTTAATGTAAAATCATAATATATAATAAGATGCATAGTATTTGTGAGATTTAATGAATTTACTTTTTCATATAGAGAACTTATGGATTATGGTGGGATAAAGCACGTTCAAGATCAATTGATTACATGCCGCAGAATAATCTGGGTGTTGTGAGTCAAGATTATATTGGTACATAAAATATTTGTAATAGTAATAGAAAAAAAAAAGATACGTTTATATAAAATTTTAATTATGTTTATGTTATATGGAATTTGCAGATATTCAATATTTTGAGCCAGTATATCCAATTAGAGTTTCTATATATGAAATATATAATCCTGGGAGTGTAATTGGTATCTGGGCACAAGATCCTTATGGTCTATGGCATCGATTGTGGAGTGGGTCGCCTCAAAAGATTGAAACCAAGAATTCACGATTATTCTCCCCGCCTTTACGATTGTGTAACTTCAGAACCAAAATGTTGAGGCTAGAATTTAACCATAGCTTACTGGACTATTACACAGAGTTGGATGCTGTGTTGCTTATTGGTACATCAGAAATGATATTTCCCAAGGATCCATCAAACAAACGGAGCTTATCTGATTTATTACAAGATATGGACTACAGTCATTCTTACAACAACGTTGCAAATTATACTTTAATTAATTTAACACGAGATTATAGAAATGTACAACAGAGCAGATATCTGAAAGAAATATTGGATGAACATTATATTACATATGAAAGGTATTGTTATTGTTGATATTATGTAATATTGAACAATTTTATTTATGTAATAATGAAAGTAAATTTTAAATATTTATTTAAAAATATTATTTTCAGTGATATAATAGACAATTTTAAAAGCGTGCATATATCTCACTTGGAACAACTTTATCATTGCATACCGCCTATTCAAGAAGGACTCAATAACATGCAAAAATTTTTAATAAAAGATTTACAAACACAATTTATGAACAATGTTCAAGCTTCTTTAAATGAATCTGAGGAGTCATGTGGCTATTTTTCTATGCTTTCTGTAAAGTCTTTTTTTTTAAGTCTTTCTTATGTATAGTGGCTCTTATTGTTTATGATATTCATGTTATCTCATTCAATAAGATTTTACAATTTTCTTTTGCAGGACGAAACGATACTAAAAATATTAAAGAACTTAGATTTGAGATCGCTATATCATGTATCCAGAGTAAATAAGTATTTTTATAACCTGGTGCTAGATCCTTTGCTCTATACATGTTTAAACTTAAAACCATATTGGCATTCTTTTAATGCATATGCATTATATAACTTATCATTTAGATGTAAATATTTACGAAAGTTGGATCTTTCATGGTGCGGTAATCATGGTTTTTTTCGCACTACAACTATTAAAGAATTTCTTATTAATTGTGGCAGTCTTCTAACGCATTTACGGTTAAACTGCTGCGAAAATGTTGACAACTCTACCATTTGTCAAATATCAATAACATGTAAAAATTTAAAAGGTATGTATACAAATACAATTATGATATATTGTACAGCCAAATAATTAATACAAGACAAGAAATGTATGGTATATATACACACATTACATATATATATATATTTCTTTTTTTTTTAGAATTATGCTTACGCAATTGTCAAGAAATACAAGATAAGGGATTCGAGTATCTCATAAACCTCGAATTTCTCGAGCGTTTAGATCTTTACAGGACATCTATAACAACTAAAACTTTATGTGGAATACTGCAGAAAAATCGATGGTTGTGTCACTTAAATATAGCAGGAACGTTTCAAATCAATATAAACATAGACGCAGTTGCGATGGAATTGGGAAGATCATGTCCGCATTTGGAAAGTATAGATTTTTGGAAGGCACAGACTCTTACATCACAAGGTATTAATGCTCTGGCTGCTTGTAAGAATCTACGAGAAGTGGATTTCGGTTGGTGGTATGTGGTATTTCTCTGACAATTATTATCATATTCTTTAATAAAATTTCTCTTACATACACTTAGAAACTGCATTAGTTGTTTTTTTACAAGAGGCTATAATAATATAGTTTTTGTTTCTCTTATACAGTGGTAGCACATCTAGTCATGGTGAAACCTTAGTGAAATTATTCTCCTCTTGCCAATTCTTGGAGAAGGTCTTCTTGGCCGCTTTTCGAGGACTCACGGATCGTGATTTGAAAGGGTTGACACAGTGCAAACACTTAAAACAGTTGGACTTGTTAGGCGCGCTATCTCTGACATCAGATATATGTTACGAAATTTTGTTAAGTTGCCCTAAATTGGAATTAATGGATCTCAGCTTTTGTGACAACATCGACAGCTTTCATATCGAGATGTGGCAGAAAGAGTATCCGAATGTAGCTTTTAAGAAAATAATAGGCCATCATTGAGATAGTAGGGATTAATGTAGGAATTTGTAGACAATATATAAAACAGACTAAAAAAAACATAAAGTTTAAAAGTATGAAATTAAAATATCATACAAATATAAGTATTTGTATTGTAAATATTATATTGCATTTATATTGTAAATAAGTATCAAGCCACAAATATCTATAAATACAAATAAATTTGTATTCATATAAATGACAGTACACTCAATGATATGTGATTTAATTAACTGTGAATAGTTAATTGGTAATCTACAAGAAATCCAAGTACAAAAAAAAGAAAAATTAAGATTTTATATAAAATACAGCAAATGCTCTTATATACCTTAACTAGTTTTTCTGTAAATGTGTAAATTTATAGACAAATTTATTACTAATATAATATAAATTTATTACTATATTTTTTTACTTATTAAAAACTTGTACATAATTTTTTATTTTCTTAAATTGTCATTGCAGAAAGAGAGAGAGTGAATGATTTTTATTTTTAAACGATATTTTTTCCAACTCAAATGCCTTCAATCTTAATGCTGTTTATATGATTCCAGAAAAGTGTATATATCTTTTAAACACGTAAGCCATTCTTTGATCAATCTTGAGGAATCGATGTTTTTCTCTCTGCAAAAAATATCGGTCGCGCGAATAAGAATTGCAAATTTTGTATTTTTTTGAAAAACGCGCCACATATATATATATATATAAGTGTGTGTATATATAGGCGCGCTTTCTGTTTCCACAGGAAAGACCAATCGCAGAGATGGACAAGCGGGCCGCGCGGCCATTAGCGACGCGCGAGAGAAGAGGTCGCGTTTCACGTAATTTTCACGCCATTTTTCACAAACGGAGCCCAGCGGCACTGGTGTCGCCCGGCGACGACGACGACGATCATCAATCGCGCGTGTGTGTCGTCGAACGGGCGGACGTAACGTAGCGAAGAGTGGAGAGAGTGCGCGAGAAAACTTCCTAGTGACGTCGTCGCCGACGACACGACGTACGTTACGTACGAGCGCGCGCGAAGTTGAGTGAATGGGGAAAACAATCGCGGTGGCACAGGTACGAAATACCACAGTTGTCTGTCTCTCTATATGGAACTAGGTTACCGTCAGATCGCGACAGATCGGATCCGATTAGTACAGCGAGATTAGATGCCGCGAGATGTTAGCGGAAAGTTCGCGTCGCGAAGAAGGTGTCCCGCGACGTCGTTCGTTCGTTTAATTCGTTCGCATTTTTGATACTCGTATCAACGAATCTTCGTCGCGTGTGCTGATTTCGGATATATCTCTCTTTCTCTGTCTCTCTCTGTCTCTCTCCTCTCTCTCTCTCTCTCTCTCTTTTTCTCTTTTTCTGTTTCTTTCTCCCTCTGTCTCTTTGTGTATGTGATTTGCTGTGCATGTGTGATCGTTTCTCGATGTCTCCCGATCCTGCACGGAGGCAGTAAGCAAAACACACGGGCCAGCTCTACCTATCGAAGGGCTGTCGTCGTCGTCGTCGTCGTCGTGTTGTGTCAACGTAACCCACGGCAGCGGCAGCAGCACCATCACCATCAGCACTACCACCACCACCACCATCATCATCACCACCACCGACGCCTCTTCAGTAATTAAACCAAACAAAATGGACACCGAGATAACGATTGAGCGAACATTCGTGTGGTAGCCTCCCTCTCGTTCTCTCCCGTCTCTCTATTTCTCTTTCCTTTCCCTCTCCCTCGTCCTCCGCATATCTACCTGATTTTTTTTCCTCTCGTTTTCTTTAGATGGACCTCAGAAAAGAGAGATGGGATCGCCGTTCGTACAATTGTGAGTCCTCCTATCGATCATTATCGGGAATAAATCCGTCGATTCTCGGTCGCGCGATTCCGCACACGATCGATGCTCCGATATATTATATTCAGGTCTGCTCTTTTTGATCAGCATTTTTTTCGCGCGATTTTATTCCTTCTGGATGCAATATTATATTTACTTCGCCCCGATAAAGTTTAACACGGTGCGGCGCCAAGAAGAGCAGACCTTTCGAGACTCTTCTCGCCTCTTGACAGACAGATCGGCATGCAATCGATTTGTTTATTTTCTTTAACAGAGGTCATCCACCCGCACGAAGTTTCTACATCATTTTTTTTATCTCCCTTACAGAGTTACAATGGCCAAATTTTATCAATTATTTCACTTTGTTTTAGTTGTAGCGAAATTTAACGCGTGAATTTGACAAATTTTTCGAGTTTTGCGCAGGGCGAGATCTTCATTAGGCATAAGTGATGTTGCTTGCTTTTTTTTTAGAGCGATTGTGCACGGTTGCTGTAATAACAACGCGATTATTTTAAATGAGATATATTTATGCAAAATGCATATCTATCTATATACTTAATAAGATCCTTACCAAACCATTATTTCTATGCATGAATCAACAAAATTTTAATTGCATGCCTCTTAAAAAAAAAGATTTCTTCAAGTCGGTTTGTAAGCGATAATTCCTCGTGGATTCTCGAGGACAGTTTTTTTCTTTTTTTTTTACATAAAGTATCTGTAGGCACAAGCAAGTATAGATGAGAATGGTTGCTGAGAAAAAAAAATATAACAGATATTGAGAGAAAGAGTGTTTTTTTTTTTTTTTTTAAAGTAAAAAGTCAAGCGCAACGGAAAATTGTTCGCTTCTTCCCGGAAAATGACCCTGCTTTCTCTCTTTAACCCTGAGATGTTACGAGGCCTTGGATGAAAGTAATTGCCGAATTGTTGGAACCGTTATGGGACCGAGGGATTCGAAATCGCGTCATTGTATGTGCGATCCCTCTGGCACATTTGTCCGTCGTCATCGTCGTCGCGTACACGGCTGCCATTTGAGCGTGGCACATCGAGAGATGTATTCGAATCGATACCTGCGGAATACGATTGGTTAATCGAATATCCTACGCGCGGCTATCGGACTTTATATAAGCTAAAATCTGATTGGTCCTCTTTCTCGCGTAATTTCGACTCCTGTCTTGCCGCTACCAATTGCGCGGTGCGCCTTTACCGCGATATTATTGAATACTCGATGCGTTGCCAGTGCGATTCGTCCGCGTTCTTCTCGCCGTCTTTCTCTGTCTTCTTTTTTTCTTCTCTCTCTCTCTCTCTCTCTCTCTCTCTCTCTCTCTCTCTCTTTCTTTATCTCTTTCTCGCACCGTTACTGCCTATCCTTTCACTAAAATTCGCACGACTCCGTACTCCGTATACCAGATATATAGTACGCGATCCGTACACACAACACACACACACACACACACACACAACACACACACACACACACAAACACATACACATATGTACATATATATACTGCGCACGTAAATTTATCCGTCATAAAGAGAGTTCGCGCAAGTGTGTTTGCAAGTCTCGTTCTATTTTTATTCACATTTCCGCCAAGCAACGCGTTATAATTAGAATTTCTCATTGACATATTATGATAATGCGAAATTTCATCATTATACGATTGTTCGATTTTATTTATCACGTTGCATTATAACAATTGTTATTTTGTTTTCAAATCTTTAGTCGCTAGAGTAAAAAACAGCGCTCTCCCGTTTGGTTTTTTTTTTTTTTCGTAGCTTACGATATCGATGGCTATAGGGGAAAATTTATTGTGATTGAAATTAGCTCGAAGTGACGAGAAATGAAATATATCGCGCGCAAGGGACGATTTTCAATACGCGATCGCCTCTTCCGATAGGAGGAGTTACAATTCGGATACGTGTGAAGATAGGCTTTTTTGTTGTCATCTCCGCATGCATCTAAGTATTGTCAGATTCATGGACGATTAACACGTTTGCGAAAAACGCGATCGGCAAGAAAAGGAAGAGTGCGTGAAGGGACAGCAGGTCAGTTTTTTATCTTTGTATTTTATTACATTGTTTTTTTTATCTCCGTATTTTATTACACTTTCTCTTTGTATTTAAAAGTAAACATGAGTAATAAATATATAATCAGGCACATATATACGTACAAGGCGACAAAAAGACGAGAGAGAGAGAGAGAGAGAAAGAGAGAGAGGACATGTCATGAGAATTTGACAATGGAAAGAAACGAAAAGTACAAAAAGGAAAAAAGTTGGCTTTATTCTCTCTTTCGAGAATCTTGTATTCTTTCCAAATCCCAAGTGTATATATTACTTCATTGTTAAATTCACCGCAGTAAGTGTCAAAAGAGGCAGGTAAGACGAGCGGACCTCTCTAACGGGCCTGTTAGAATCCATTCGTTTTACCTACCTACGCTTCCTACATTTCTCTCTCTCTCTCTCTCTCTCTCTCTCTCTCTCTCTCTCTCTCTCTCTCTCTCTCTCTCTCCCTCCCTCCCTCCCTTCCTCCCTCCCTCCCTCCCTCCCTCCCTCCCTCCCTCCCTCACTTTCTCGGAGGAGGAGGAAGAAGGAGTCCGGATATTCATCTCGTTTTGAGTGCGCGGAAAATACAGGTAAAACGGATAGACCTAACAATTTACGAGCGAGTTACGCTTCTCGGGCTGCCGCGCACCTTCCGAAAGCGCGCCCGCGCGCGCATATTACACTACACGTACACACACGCGCGCGCGCGCGCGTACACACGTGTGTAGGAAACAAGCCGGCTCGACAAACGCACACATCCGCGCGTCAGCAACGCGGCGCGCGCGCGCACGCGCGAGAGAGGAGGTCGAGAGATGCGCACGCCGCCAGGTGGTGCGTCGAGCGAGAGCGGTGTGCTTGTGCTCCTGCCGTCGTCGTCGTCGCCGCCGCGCGTGTGCCTGCCTGCGCGATAGAGGTGCTCGCTCTCTCGGCCGTAACACACCGGCGACAATACTCCGAGAAACGAGTAGTACATTTACGTGCGCGAAGAACAGTGTAGTATATATATATATATATATAATAGTGATAGTAGAAGTAGTAATAGTAGTAGTGGTAGTGCTCTGGCCTCCTCCTCCTCCTCCTCCGTGTTGGAACGGGACAGGACAGGGTAAGCGAAGACGGGGAGAAGAGCGGAGAGACTACTCCGCGAGTGGTGGGGAGGGAGACGAAGCGAACGAGCGAGCGAGCGAGTGAATCATTTGTGTGAGACTTAATGAGTGAGCAAAAGAGAGAAAGAGAGATATGTGTATATATATATATGTATGTATGTATATAGATATGTGGAATGATTCCCGAGCCTGTGCGGACACACGCTCACACGCTCGATGATCCGTGTGCCGCGGCCGCAGCCACCGCCAGTGGAAATTGTGTGAATGCGCGGTGCGTATCTGAAAAGAGGGGTGGTTTTCCGAACGAAACTCTAAGCGGCGTGTTGCGGCGTGTCGTCCTTTAGCTCGCGAGATATGTCGCGAGACGACAGGACGAGAAAACGAAGCGGCAGTGTACTATCTCTCTCTTACTCTATCTCTCTCTCTCTCTATCTCTATCTCTCTCTCTCTCTCTCTCTCTCTCTCTCACTCTTTCATATCTGCCTGCTTGGCTGACTGGCTGGCTGGCTAGCCACCGCTGGAAACAGTGCTGTGTGCGGACAGAGACAGTGCGACGCGGAGTGACGCGCTGCCGCCCGATGTCGGAATATCGAGCGTCGCGGTGGCCGCGCGATAACGACGAATTTTCTCTCTCGCGGTGGCCCCGAACGGAAATCTTTCTCTCTCTCTCTCTCTCTCTCTCTCTCCCCCCCCCCTCCCCCCGCTACCTCTCTTCCTTTCTCTCTCTCTCTCTCTCTCTCTCTCTCTCTCTCTCTCTCTCTCTCTCTCTCTCTTTCCCGCAATAATGGCGTACTTTCCGTAGTCGTCGGGTTCGTCGGGTTTTTTTTCCTCTCCCTCGCTCGCCTCTCTCTTCCTTTCTCCCGTTCTCTCGCTCGTCGTCATTGTCGTTGCGTCGTCATCGTCGTCATCATTGTCATCGTCATCGTTATCGTTATCATTTTCGTGGACATCGTAGTCCGGCGTGAGTAATCCGACGACGCTCGCGTGAGAAATTCATGAGTAGCCGACGCCGATTTCAGCGTATGCCATAACCCTACGACGAAGCCGCTGGAAGCGGCTTCCCACTTTTACGGTTGTAAAGACGCGCGACGATGAAATACAACCGAGCCGTGAACCGTCGCGGCGAGGGAGAAAGAGAGAGAGAAAGCACAGAGCCTCTTTTTTCCTTTTTTTTTACCGCCGTTTGGTGCAATTTCGATCGTTCGTTCGTTCGTTCGTTCGTTCGTTCGTTCGTTCGTTCGTTCGTTCGTTCGTTCGTTCGTTCGCTCGCTCGCTCGCTCGCTCGCTCTTGCTGTCTCGCTCTCGCACGCATACACCGAGTGAGTGTATTTTTGTTCGTTTTCCGCCGAGACACGAGAACATTCTCCTCTTTCTCTCTTTCTTTCTCTCTTTCTCTATCGCGCGTTGCGCTGTATTTGTCAGTGTGTATCTGGTTTGTACGATGCTCCAATTTTTTGTTTCATCTCTTTTATTTCTCTCTCTTTCTTGCTCCCCCTTTTTCAGCGTTTAGCTTCTTCGTTTTATTCGACGTTGTATATCGATCGGCGATATCGCGCTGATTTTCGTCAGTGTCATGTCCCAACGGAACGTTTATTTATGAGACGCGGAGCAATGCCATATTGTTGTACGTGACAAAGTCACGGTAGTGTTCGTAATGATGATCCGCGTGTGTGTATGTGTGTATCACAGTTTCGGTAAAAGTTAATCACTACTTACCGTGATAATATTTCTCTCGGCGTTACGTTTTGAATTTTAATTTTTTCTTCGCAAAGAAGGAGTCAATATATATAGACTTGCCAAAAATTTCCGCGTTGACGTAGAGACATTGCGGTAACTCGTCATTAAGTCACATGAAACAGACTTCAATCATTTATCCAATAATTTTTTTACAAATATATTTAATCTCGATACCATAATATGCGTTGTTCATTGAACTTGATACTGAGAAAAAGAATAATATAAAGTAGCATTTCGCTGTGTGTGCGTCGTGTATTTACTTGTTTTCATTCGTCTTCGAGAGAATAGATTGATACAACGTTTTTCCGCTTTGATTATTGCTCGGGATTGGCTGTGATCTTATAACCGGGACACGGACTTGTTTACCTTCCAGAAAATTGTCCGGACGATTCGCCGAGAATGAGAGTGAGAACAAGAATGAGAGAAGTGGAACGACATTCTGTAAAGTCGGCTGTTTTGGCTCTCTCGCGATCAGATAAGGCCGAGAGAATCGCTCGAAAAATAGGAAGATAAATCGCGATCTTACAACAGGGAGAAACATTGTAGCCTTTTCTCTTTTCCCTTCTGAGAAACTTCAATATTTTATTCGTGATTTTGATTTTGAAATTAATTATATTACATTTGTCTATCAGAATCTAATAGCGTTGCAAAATATCTCCCATAAAAGAGACGACAATTCTTACATTCAATTGTTATGAATCAATTATGATGTAGTATATTGTCTTTGAATTCTCCGTGATTACTTTCATCTATATACTTCGCACATAGATTTTTTTTTCTTTGACTTGATTAATATATTTTTCTAGAATTGTAATAGCATGTGTTAATGCACAAGATAATAATATATATGTAATTTTAAGATTTTTATATAAAAATATGCAACGGATTGTTGCAAGCCGAGATGTATTCCGAAGGGGAAAAGTTATGGCGATTATGAGAAATTTAACCATAAGCGTATAGCTTTTCCCCTTCGGCGTATGTCACTTCAACGAAGAGAATCAGTAAGAATTTTTATCGTAGAATTATTACCGCGAAAACTTATCCGGAAAAAATAAAGTAAAATATAAAATTCTGATTATTTCAGGCAGCAAGAGTTTGTATTTACCATGGGCACGTTACTGGCTATAGAAGAGATCGTACAATATTCTCGTAAGCCTGAAATGGGGACGAAGAGTCCTTCAGCGTAGACATGGACTACGATCTGTTTGGTGAAGATGTCAGTGGCTCGATGCTCGAGGCTCTTCCTGATCTCGGAGGGAACGATCATTTCGATCCTGCGCCTGCGAATAATCCCGTAGCGGTGTCGAGGGACGGTCTGAATTCTGGCCCTAATGGAGGAGGGAGTTACATTAATCAATCTTATAACATTTCTCAAGAATCTCCGATACAGAAATTAACCTCATTCGGCGGATCTGAATTTGGTAGCTCGAATCAATTGCAAAATCCGTCGCAGCGCAGTATGTTTAACCAAAATCTCGGTACGTTCGATAGTAGCACCACACCTCAGCGTGCTATGGTGCCAGGCGCCTTTCAAAATCAGACCCGCAACATTGCACCGCAACAGCACAGGGGGCCTCATCCAGGTAGCGGCGCTCAGTATCCTAGCTACAATGACAATATATACTCTATCGAGCAGCAACACTCGATGGCTAGAGCCAACATGAGTATCGACCCCAGCCAGCAAGGCTGGCCGGGTAACGGAAGCGGATACCCACAAATGCAGAGGCATTACAATCAAATGGCTCCGCAGCCTGCCACGTACAGGCAACATATGCCGCCGCAGTATTCTCATCAGCAAGACCAAGCTGGCGTTATCAATCAAAAGATGCAGCAGCAGCAGCAACAGCAGCAGCAGCAGCAGCAGCAACAACAACAACAACATTTCAGTAGTCAACAAGGAATGATAGGCAACATGGGAGTTTTGCACCAATCGATGCAAGCCGGCGCGACCAGTGGTGTCTACCAGCATATAGTCGGGCAGCAACAGCATTATCAACAAGGTAATTCGGTGGCAGCGATGTATCAGACGTCTCCCGGCTACCCTGGTTTCGCCTCGGCTATTCATCAGCAACAGCAGGCTCAGCAAGCGCCTCAAGCGAGAATGCCGCATCATCATCCGACGCATCCGACACACCAACCGCATCCGTCTCATCCTCAACAATATCCTCAGCATCCCCCTCAGCATCCGAACGCGCAGCAGCAACCAACGATGGATCCTCAATATCCTCATCATACTACTTCGATGTTTAATCAGCCGCAGCACTCGGCGCCGCCACCGCAACAATTCGGCACTGCAGCGACGGCTAAGCATTCGACGAGTCCTCAGTATCGTGCCGCGTTTCCCCAATTGTCGCCGCAGATGTCACCACGGCCGCAAATGTCCCCGCGTCCGCCCGCGGTGCAGC
Source organism: Lasius fuliginosus (assembly GCA_949152495.1). Lineage (NCBI taxonomy): Eukaryota > Metazoa > Arthropoda > Insecta > Hymenoptera > Formicidae > Lasius > Lasius fuliginosus. Next base: position 2,254,032 of record OX424454.1, on the reverse strand, counting down.
AGCAGATGTCACCTCGACCCATCATGTCGCCCGCCAAACCTACACTATCGCCGCATCCTCACGTTCAACTTCCTCATCAGCAGGGCAATCAACCTAACGCGATGTCGGTATCTCCGTGTCCACCCACGTCTATGCAAATGAATCCGTCGTCGCAGCAGCAACAGACTACTCTGCAGGCTCTCGAACAGATGGTGATGCCGGGAGTCGCTGTTTCGAATTCTAGCGTTCCCGCTCCGGATCAGTACAATCAATTCCAAACGCGTCCGCCAATGTCGCAGACACCAAGCGTTCTACCGCAGCAATCGACGGCGCAGAGTCCGATGCCGGCCCAAGTCGTGGGGCCTAGAATGCCGATGCCCGCTCAATGGCAATCGCATCCGCAGCAACAACAGCAGCAGCAGCAATCACAAATTAGGCCGAATATCGGCGTCAACGAGGATAGAGGCGGCGTGGTTGAACCTCAACAGATGCCAATAGTATCGGAGCAGAGCGCTTCGATGTTTCCCATTACTGGACCAGAGGCTGCTATACATAATGCTGCGGAAACGGCGACAACGACGAGTACAACGACAACGAGAGAACCGGCGACGACAACGGAGAATGTCGTGCAAAACCCGATTGAAACCCCGAAGCAACCGGAACCTGAGCCTTCTTTGCATCAGAGCGTTCAGCAGGGTCAACAACTGGACGCAACTGCGCAACTCGGTCCACCGCAAGTAGATACCTCGGCACAAAGTAACTTGCAGAACCAACTAACTTTAGATCATACATCTACAGCAGGAAATATACCTACATCGGCGAATATACCTTCGATTGAAACGGTGCAGTCTCTTCCAGTGTCCAGTACAAGCGGAAATATGGAATGCACAAATGTGACTACATCGTTACAACAACAGCAACAACAAACAGTTGCTGCGCCAATCCAAAATCCTGTTTCTAGTATCGAGAATCAGAGTGCATGCGAAACGAAACCAGATCAAGGTGTAGAAGTACATCAATCGCCATTGAGTAGTACGACGCATCCGCAAGCTATAGGACAGCAGCAGCAATCTATCAATTGTCCTCCGCAGCAGCCGATACAACAATCAGTGCAGCAGCCGCCGGTGCAGCAGCTTCACATGGCTCAGCCACAACTAGTTCCATCTCAGGCAACGATACCCCCTCCTCAGCCGCAGCTACAATCGCCGCAGCAGTCGCAGATGATTCAGCCGCAACCTGCTCAGATGAACCAGCAGTTGCAGCAGCCACAGCAGCAAATGCCTCAGTCACAACCGCAACAACAACAGCTGCAACAGATTGCACCCGCTCAACAATCGCAGATTCCTCAACCTCAACAACCTGTATTGAATCAGGCACAGCCGCAACAAATCTCGCCAGTGCCTCAATCGCAACTGGGACAACCGCAATCACAATTGGGACAAGCACAGTCTCAATTGGGAGGACAATCACAACCTCAATTAGGACAGCCGCAAGCTCAACCACTGGCACAGACGCAGCCACCGCAATTGGCACAACCGGCGGCTCAGCAAGGTTCGACTTGCGTCACGCAACAGGCTCAATCGACGACGACGACACCGCCGCAGGCGCAGACATCTCATATGCAACCTCAGCAAGTTGGTATGCAGATGCCACAGACTGCTCAGCTCATACCGTCTCAGATGCCTCCGCAGCTGCAAGCACCGCCGATGCAGAATCAGGCGTCCCAGATGCAAAATCAGAACGCTCAGCAAGTGCCCGCCGCGCATCTGAACGCACAGCAGATACCCGCGGTCAGTCAAACCGCCGGTATGGTTCTGCCCCCGCATCAGGCAGCGGTTCCCGTGCCAAATTCGCAAACACCGCATCAGGTATTATTAATATTTAAAGTATTCATCTTGCGATGTATTCAAATATGATAAACTAATAATATATATTTTATCAATATTATCTATAATAATGATATACATATGTGATATAATATTCAAATACATAATCAATTACGATGAATATTAACATTACAAATGTTTTCGTATGATAGTATCATTCTGGAGGCGACATTATCACCGGCAACACGATACCAAATATGTATAGTATGCCGGCTAATCCTACACAAACTCCAGTCGCGGCGAGTGGCTTTGGCGCTCCTCTCACACATCATCAAGAGCGAGCTGCTCTGCAACAGCAGTTGCAGGAACTATACTGCATGCCGCCGGCTTCGGAAAATCAGGAAAAGATTGTCGCCCTGCAGGAGAAATTGCAGGCGTTGCAGCAGCACGAGACGAATGATCAGTGTAACGGTGGTCCGCAGTGCATACTACAAACGCCGATGTTCACAGCTGCTGTAGTCGATAGCCCGCAGGTAGGTGACACGAAATTCGATCGGTTGATTATTAGTTCCTTAAAAAAAGATTGATTAAATTAAATGCTTTTTTTTTTTAATCGCAGTTTTTAAAGTAATAAAAATAAATGAGAAACAAATTTTTCTAATTTGCATATTTCTCGAAGAATACAAATACAATAACATACAACAAGAATATATGCGTTTTTTGAAAGAAACAATGAAATGTAGAGTCTGTAAAAAAGATAAATATTTCAATTATATCTAACAGTAACATATTAACGTATCTGCAGTGTGTATACTGTGTGTAATTGATATAATTACTATTTTCTTAGTAACAATTGAAATCAAAATTCGGCATACTTATCTGACAGATCCTTATTCTTTAAGTTTATTCTGTCTCAGACTATACATATAGATATATGTCTCAAACAGTACTCTACAAGTTATCGTTCCATGTTAGCTAAGATATATATATATATATATATATATATATATATATCTTAGCTACATGGAACGATAACTTGTAGAGTACTGTTTGAGACATGCATTGTAAACAAATCTCAAAGACATGAAGCTATGATACTCGTTCTTTTTTATTTTTACAATATTTGATAAATCTCGTACGTGTCTCTTGTATTTAAAAGTCGTCTCTCGTATCTATTAAATATTGCATTACTCAAAACAGGTCTCCAGTACTACTGGACGTGGTCGTAGCAAAGGTACACAGCGAGCGAAGAAAAGTCGGAAAAAAGCCGACAAAGAAGCGTCCGCGCCTACTACTGTCACTCAGCAACAACCTGAGCAGCCGTTGTCGGACAATAAGGTCACTCCAGGCGATAGTAGCAATATCGTAGACAGTGTTGCAGACTCAGAAGACATAAAGCCATCCTCCGGAGATATAGAGGAGGAATGGAATAAAGGCAGAAAGTCACGCTCGCCTCGGAAACCGCGCAAGCCGAAGGAACCTAAAGAGCCCAAAGAACCGAAGCCTAAGAAAGAGCCAAAACCACCAAAGGAACCGAAATCCCCGAAAGTGGCAAGGAAGAGAAATAAGGATAAGGACAAAGATTCCACGAAACGTAATAGGAAGTGAGTATTATGCATAGAAAAAATATATAATTTGCATATTATAATATAGCATTATATTTAATATTACTATTCATTTTATAGAAAAATTATACAATCTGAATCTGCTGACGATGACGCTACACGCGAAAACGAAGAAAGTGCCGTTTCGGATTCCAGTGCTATTAAGGATGCCGAGGCGAAGGTCTGTGAATCGTCCATACAGGGTGATCAAGAACAGGTAGACTCTTCCACCAACGAGCCTCTAACCGAAGTAAAGGAAGAAGGTAAAGATAAGACAGCGGAAGATGCTCCGGAGGAAGAAAAGAAGGAGGAAAATGCGGAAGCGACTACCGCGCCTACTGAGAGTACGAGTAGCAGTAAAAAGAAACCCGCGGCTAGAAAACGATCGAGCGCCAGCAAGGCCTCTGGAGGGAAATCTTCCAGAAGTTCTAAGTAAATGATAGCACTTTTTATACATATATGCAATTAATCGCATAATTTATAAGAAATTATAAGTTATGTAACTTTATTGTCACTTTTCGCAGGAAACGTAAGAGTCGCATTGCGCCCGATTCCGATGGTGAGGAACTAGCGGCGACACCTCCGCCATCGCCGGAAGCCGGCGACGACGTGAATAAACGACGTTCCGCGAGAAATACTCATCGCAAGAAGTATGTGGACGATGTGATGTTACGTTTCTCAGACGATGATGTTCCTCTGCAAGACGCTCAAGTATCGAAAAAGGTGGAAGGCGCGAACGCTTCAAAGCCCGCTGCTGCTAAGAAGGAGGGCGCTGAAGGCGGCGAAGTCGGACCTAATAAACCTAACTTTGTATACATTGTACATATCGCTCTTGAATCGCCAACATTCTCTTTATATATAAAGATTGCTGTAATTTCCTAACTTGTTTTTTTCATATTTTTTTCCATAGAACACCACTGATGAGGATTCTATGGTTGTGCAACATATTTTGTGCTCTCGAATGGGAAAGAGAGAGGTTAAGCCCGTGGTACCGAAGGTAGAAGCGTCTCCGGAAAAGAATGGAAACGCTGATAAGGAAGAATCCACCGATGACAAAGATACAACATCCGACAATCCCGTGAAAGAGGAAGATGTAGAAGCTGCCGAAAAAGAAACAAAAACTGAGGGTACGGCCGAGGATGAGGAAAAGAGCGAAACCGATAGCGCGAAGAAGGAAGATGCAAAGAAACAGGAGGAATCGCCTGGGGATTCTAAACCAGCCGATACCGCCGTTGTCGAGGCGAAGCCACAGTTTGTCGAAGTCGAAGAATATTTCGTGAAATATCGAAATTTTTCTTATTTGCATTGCGAATGGAGAACTGAAGAGGAAATGTATAAAGGAGACAAACGTATTCAAGCTAAACTGAAGAGATTTAAGCAGAAGCAACAACAAAACACCAATATTTTCGAAAATGTACTTAATATTTCTTGTTTCAATTCACGAATAAAATATATTGAAATAATTTTACATTAAAAGTTTGCACTAAGAGAAATTCAAATTGTACCTTTATTCTATGAATTTTTTTCTTTTTTCTTTTTTTTTTAGACCGAAGATGATCCCTTTAATCCAGACTTTGTCGAAGTTGATCGAGTTTTGGATGAAGCAACTCATACAGATCCACATACCGGCGACACAGTTCGACACTTCTTAGTCAAATGGCGATCCTTGCAATACGAAGACTCCACCTGGGAATTGGAAGAAGACGTTGATCCTGAAAAAATAGCACAGTTTGTGAGATTTAATAAAGTGCCACCTAAGGAGCAGTGGAAGGTATTTTTCATTAATTTATATGTATATTTTCCGAAAATTAAAATTACATAGTTGAAAGTTACTGTTTTGATCCTAATAAAATAAATGATCCTATAAAATAAAACGTACACATTTTCTGTCATTTTTTTTAGCCGAAGAAGAAACCCAATGCTGCAGCTTGGGTAAAGCTGGAGGAATCGCCGATTTATAAGAGTAATAACAGTTTAAGACCGTATCAATTGGAAGGATTGAACTGGCTGCTATTTTCGTGGTACAACGGACACAACTGCATTCTCGCCGATGAGATGGGCCTGGGAAAGACAATTCAGTCTCTAACATTCGTGGACGCAGTCTACAAATACGGAATTCGCGGACCGTTTTTGATCATAGCTCCTTTGTCGACTATTCCAAATTGGCAGCGAGAATTTGAAAGCTGGACCGACATGAATGTTGTAGTATATCACGGATCGTAAGTATATTGAAAGTGATTTTATATGCATCTGTATGCACAAAAAAATGAACTAAATTGTCATCGATATATATTTAAATTATTTTTAATATTTAAATTTACAGTGCGGCGAGTCGTACTATGCTCCAAGAATACGAAGTCTATTACAAGAATGAAAAAGGACAGCAGATCAAAGATTTGGTCAAATTTAACGTGTTGATTACGACATTTGAAATCATTATAACCGACTTTAACGAATTACGTGGATACAATTGGAGACTCTGCGTCATAGATGAGGCTCACCGATTAAAAAATCGGAATTGCAAACTTCTCGAAGGTCTGAGACAATTAAATTTGGAACACAGGGTACTTTTGTCGGGCACACCGCTGCAAAATAACGTCAATGAGCTATTTTCCTTGTTGAATTTTTTGGAGCCGCAACAATTTTCGAGCAATGAGGCATTCTTGAAGGAGTTCGGGAATCTGAGCAGTGAAGGTGAGGTAAACAAACTGCAACTTCTCTTGAAGCCGATGATGCTACGTCGTCTAAAGGAGGACGTTGAGAAATCGTTAGCGCCGAAAGAAGAGACCGTCGTCGAGGTAGAACTTACAAATATTCAGAAGAAATATTACCGCGGCATTCTCGAGAGGAACTTCTCGTTTCTCGCGAAAGGCACCACGTCAGCAAACATACCGAATCTCATGAACACGATGATGGAGTTGAGAAAGTGCTGCATCCATCCTTTTCTGCTAAACGGAGCCGAAGATCAGATACAGTTAGATTATAAAACCGGCGAAAAAGAGGATTCCGAGGCATACTTTCACGCACTGGTGAATAGCTCCGGAAAGATGGTACTGATCGACAAGTTGCTGCCGAAACTGAAAGCTAGTGGTCATCGAGTCTTAGTATTTAGCCAGATGGTAAAGTGTCTAGATTTACTCGAGGACTATCTGCTGTATAAGAAGTATCCCTATGAAAGAATCGACGGTCGAATTCGCGGAAATTTGCGGCAAGCTGCTATCGATCGTTACAGCAAACCCGATTCGGATCGATTCGTCTTCTTGCTCTGCACAAAAGCGGGTGGACTCGGCATTAACTTAACTGCGGCTGACACTGTCATTATTTACGATAGCGATTGGAATCCGCAAAACGATTTGCAAGCGCAAGCACGTTGCCATCGCATTGGGCAACAAAAGATGGTCAAGGTGTATCGTTTGCTTTGCCGCAACACATACGAGCGGGAAATGTTCGACAAGGCTTCCTTAAAGTTGGGTCTCGACAAAGCAATCCTGCAATCTATGAATACCAGCCAAGGCGGCAAAGATCCCAGCAACAAACAGCTAACGAAGAAAGAGATAGAGGATCTATTGAAGAAGGGCGCTTACGGCGCTATCATGGACGACGATAACGCCGGCGACAAATTTTGCGAAGAGGACATTGAACAGATACTCGAACGGAGAACTCAAGTTATCACGATAGAAGCTGAAAAGGGCTCGACATTTTCGAAAGCGAGTTTTGCGTGTTCGTCGAATCGATCGGATATTAATATAGACGACCCTGACTTCTGGAAAAAATGGGCGAAGAAAGCGGAGATCGACACAACGGAAAAGAAGGAGGAGGACGAGCTAGTGATATCTGAGCCTCGGCGAAGAACGCAAATCAAACGTTACGGTCACGACGAGTCGGTGGTCGACATGTCAGAGTTGGACAGTTCGGACGAGAACAGCGATGACGACACGAGCATCGGCCTGTCTGGCAGAAGCAAGAAACGGCGCGATAAATTCGGCAAGAAGACGCGTAAATTCTACGACGAGTACGTGCCACGCGAAGGCGAGGTTGTGTACGGCAGTTGGGCGCGTAGCGAGTGCTTCAAGGTGGAGCGCGGACTATTGACATTCGGCTGGGGTCGTTGGGAGGAGATCCTGCAGCACAGCCAGTTCCGACGCGGTTGGCGCGAGATCGACGTTGAGGATTGCGCGCGTGTCATTCTGCTCTATTGTTTGCGCTACTATCGTGGCGATGAGAAGATTCGTAGCTTTATCTGGGATCTCATCACGCCAGTGGAGAACGGTGAGAAGGTGAAGAGCGTGTCGGTGAACACCGGTAGCAGGAACAGTCGACAGAAGAAGAAAGGTTCCCGTGTCCGGGAAGGTAGGGAAACCAGGGGATCGATCATCAACGGCGGACCGAGCGATCCCAATCATTGGAGCAACGCAGAAAAGTTCGACGGGGACATCTTCCTCGAGAGCAATTACAGGAAGCATCTCAGTCGACACGCCAACAAGTACATATATATATATAAATAGATCTATATAAATTGTGGGAATTGGATACAATATTATAAATATAATTACAAGTGAAATTTTTATCTCCCTTCTCTTTTTGCTCTTTTCTTTTAATTAATTATTTTAAATTTTAAGCTTACTCTTTTCAAGGCTACGTAAAGCTACTCGCATCATTATTAGATCCAATTTCTGTATCAATTCTTATTCGGAGAACTCGATTGATTGTTTTATTATTATTCTTTTTTGTTTTTACAGAGTATTGTTGCGCGTGCGAATGCTATATTACATCAAACACGAGATTATTGGCGACCTGGTTCAGCACATCTCCGACGGCGTTCACGTCAGGTGAGTTGGCATCGTTCTCTTCTTCTCATGATGCTTTTTCGTACCATAAACGTACTACCATCTATCACAGATTCGTGTATACTCACATATGTGCTTATCACGGAGCTTAGAGCATAGTTGCATGTGCGATGTATTTGTTGATATCCTGGGAGCTATATCTGTATGAGGAATGCTCATAGAGCAGGAATCACCGTTGATCCACGTAGCTCGGCAGAAGCGACTACCAATTTTGTTTTTTACCCCTTACGCTACTAATATGAAAATCATTTTTTCCCCATTCCTATATATGCACGTAACATACATACACGCGCGCTCGCGGATCGCTACAAGAGACATACACTCTTGCACACTTCTTGGTGAAACGGTTACGAGGATGATCGAATCTGCAACAGAGTGGTAAGGAGCGTAGGACTTGTCGCTAAGCAGTGCACTGTAATCGAAGGGACAGGCGATAATCGAAACGTGTGATTTTTTTTTTTAAATCCTTAGAAGGAATCCGGATGTTTGTGTGGCATATTTTTTTTTTTTTTTTAATTTTTATTTTACGAAACGGCAGTATTGTATCCTCCACTGCGAGAGAAGAGATCTCTCTTTTTTTTTAAATATGTCTGTTTATATAAATTTCTATATTAATATTGGAAAAATTTCTCCTTTATAAATTAATGAACACGCACATAATGATATCGGCACGCAAAATAAATTGGCAAATTTTGTAAATCGAAACCGCCCCTACAGCGCGTTGCCGATAGACCCTCCACAGTTGACGGAACGACCGGCGAAATGGTGGGACACGACAGCAGACAAATCCTTAATAGTCGGCTGCTACAAACACGGCTATGAGAATTACGACCAGATGAGGACTGATCCCGCGCTTTCTTTCATTACAAGCTGTCCTCCCCCTTTCCAGAACTCTCAGAACAAGAGTACCGCCGAGTGAGTACCTTAGTATTTTTTTTCTTTATATTTGTTATTTGTTTCTCTCTCATTCTCTCTCTCTCTCTCTCTATATATATATATATATATATATATATATATATATATATATCTCTTTCGTCTTATGCGCTATGCCTAACTATCCTAACACATATGCCGCTTGCACCGCTTTCTATATATACATATACATACATATACGCTCTCTTTAGACGGTCATAGCTTTTATTTTCAGCAATAAAATGGCGTATATAATGTTCACTCAACCTCGCTCTCTAACGTCTTTCGATATCTTCTCGCGAGATATTATTAACGTAAAAGAGTGCTGTTGCAGCAAAAAATCAAGCGTAAAGAATGTTTAATTGAAACTAAGACGATAACGAGAACGCACTGTCATCCTTTTATACGTTGAAACTTTTCTGTTGGAGTTTCTCGCATATATGCAAAAAAAACTAGATACATTAAAATAGATTATCTAATTTTGCTGCCTTTTTCTATTTTTAGATCAATGTTACGAAACATCGAGGAAGGAAACGATAAATTAAATAAATAAATACTATTTTTTATTTTGTCTAATTCTCTTCGTATTACAGAATGAAATTTGAACGGAGTATTATAAATAATTTCAAAGATTCTTGTACATAATAAAAGAGCATCTTATTTGTCTTATTGGGAAAAGAGATTTTGTGATATTATTTCACACATCCCCCGTTATATAAATAAATACTATCTTCGATTATTTCTGAAATTTTAGCAGCAGCAGTAGAGACGATAATAGTCTGGAGAACGATGTGGACGATAGCGAATCTCCCGGAATGACAAAGGACTCGAAAGATTCTGACAAATTTAGGGAAACACCAGCGGATTCTCCCGCCATTTCAAGTAAAGCGGATACCCCGATACCGGAAGCTGGTAGCAGTCACGACGGAAACGATGGTCTTCTCCCAGACGACGAAAAAACTTGGCCATCCGTGGTAGATCTTAATACGCGACTACGTCGCGTTATATCTTCTTATCAACGGACCGTTAATAAGAAGGAGGAAGTTAAGATTATCCCGAAAGTTGGCAAAATGGGAATGGAAAGTGAGACTCCTACCATAAATCATACCGGAATGATGCACGAGCTGCCGTTGAATATGCAAGGATGGGATTTGCAACAATTAGCGATGTATCTTTTGGTCAGTATATAATAATTGTCGCGTTATTATATATATATATTTTTTATTTTACCTAAAGAAATCTCATCACCGGCATTAATGTCATTTACAGAAAATGGATAAAAGAGGGAAAATGGAGGCTATAGTAAAGGAACGAGAACGCACTCATATCGAGGAGCAAAAAGCCAAGTGGACTCGCCGCGAAGAGAGCGAATTTCTGCGAGTGGTGTCTACGTACGGTGTTAATTACGACAGAAAGAAAGCTCAATATGATTGGACTAAATTCAAGAGTATCGCCAGATTCGACAAGAAGACGGACAACGATCTCACGGACTATTACATGTCATTCAGAGCTATGTGCAAGAAGGTCTGCAACGCGAAGCTGAACGAAGAAGAAGGTGTGTATCTTTTTATTATAATTTTATATATATATATATATATATATATATATATATATTCAATTATATTTCTCTAATATAATTGTATATATATAATAAAGATTTTGTCTTATGCGAGAAGTATTTTACATTGTTGACGTTGCAGATTTTACAGATGTTCCGGTGGATCAGTTGAGTCCTGCCAAAGCGAGACAGATACTCGATCGCGTCGATCTCCTGAGTAAGATTCGCGAAGAGATTCTGTCGCATCCACATCTCGAGGAACGATTATCATTGTGCCAGCCGTCAGGGGACACGCCGGATTGGTGGCAACCTGGAAAACACGACAAGGAATTGTTACTTGGGGCTGCGAAGCATGGTCTCGGACGTACCGATATCACTATACTGAACGATCCGGACTTTTCGTTTCACAAGCTTCTCACGAGAGGGATGTATGCGGGCATCCAAACACCTAAAACAATGGACAAATCCGAAAAAGCGATAAAGATCGAGAATAGAGAAGACATCTTGAAATTTGACAAGGATGAGATACTCGTGAAGCTGGAAAAGGGTGAAGGAACTCTAAAGATTGAAAAAGTTATGGCGAAGAAAGACAAGGATCAAAGTGTTGCCGATAAGAAACCCGAGAACGCAGACTCCGAGAAGAATCAAGTGGAATTGACTCTCGTCAAAGCGGAGACCAAATCCGAGGAAAAATCAATCAATAGCTCGTTGATGATCACCACCATCGCGAGAACGTCGGACATAGAGAATGTTACTATAAAAAGCGAAGAGAAAAGCGAGCTGGCGATAGAGCCAATTAAATGCGATAGTGTCAAGGTCAGTCAGACTGGCTTTGCCAAACAGACTGATGAGAAACCAGTGAAGGAAGCTAGTTCAGAAAATGCCGAGAGTCCTGCTGTTATGGAAGTCGAAAAAGAGGATAAGGCTCAAGAGAAAGATGTTAAACAAGAAGCCGAATCCGCCGAGAAATCGGATGAATCGCAAGCGCAAGATGCCGAGAAAACAGAAACAGGCGAGAAAAACGATACGGATATTAAAGAAAAGGTCGAGAATATCGAGAAGAGTGCTGAAAACATTGAGTCCGCTATCGAGGATGATGACAAAGCCAGCGCAAAGTTGGATAACGCGCCAGCTAAAGACGAAATCGAGACGCAGGAAGCGAAGAGCTCTGATATTGCCAAAGAAAGATCAAAGATTTCGCAGATCGAGGATAAGTGCAGTGTCCAGGCTGCAGAATTGAAGGCGATGTTCCCGGATCTGGAAGTAATACAACCGTTGTCACGATTAACACAGATCGACACATTCGTTTTGCGAGACAAACCGGCAGATTACAACAACGAGCCTACGGTGATGCAGCTCTTGGCGCATGGTTGTACCAGTACATCGATAAAGTGGCCGAAGGTAAACTATTTAACCCTTATAGCGTTTAATCTTTTTATTTAAAAAATAAAAATATTCTCAATATTTAATTATACGTTTAAAGTTCTATTTTTATTTATTTTTACGTCCGCTTTCCAGGAACATGCAATCGAGGCTCGTTTAATGCACATCGTGCACGCGATAGAGCATAAAGAATGGCCAGTATCGGTGAACTTTAGCGCCGGCGAAGAGCTGGACATTGCGCAAAACGAGAAGGAATGCTCGGAAGTAATAACTATCACCACGGACCACGGAGTGTCCAGGTCAATGGTGAGCGGAAACAACATGTCTGCTTCGAAGAAACGTAAGAGGCACATCGCTATCGACGTAGAGACCGAACGAGGTAAATTTTAATTCGTGACACTTTTTTAACTTGTAGCGCACAATCGCGTATTCACAATTATCATTATTAATTAAACATACATCGTTATTTTAATAGCGATATTTACATCTCATTATTACTTATTGCGCAGCCAAGCTTCACGCGCTTCTCAATAGCAGTCATCTGAGCACACCGTCGCCGGCACCACTCAGCAAACCGGTTGTGCTTTCGAGCAACTGGGAGATCAACGACGAGTCTCAGTCCGAGGAATCGCGACGCTCTACGCCGGTTCAGCCACCGCCGGCGCATCAGCAAGCACGAACGCCGAGTATACCCTTCGACCTGAAGTACACTGTTCCGGGCAAAACGACCGTTATACCCGGGACATCGAGCACGTTGACGCCCATCGATTTATCCGCTGGGTAAGACGTTTAATGAAATATTCCAAAAACGCGCGGAACACAAGTAGTTAATATAAAATATAAAGTTAGATCTCTAATATAATAGACTTACATATAATATATAGTTATTATAGCATTATAAATATTTTGTAGAAATATTACAATGATTACATGTTCATCTTTTAGATATCCAAAATCAAGCTCTGATAATAACAAGGACATGATGAACGAAGTGCAAGACTTTTCAATGCCAAACAAAAATAAACAAGTCAGTAGCAACAAAGGAAAGTTGGACAGTATGTTGGACAAGCTCATGAAAAGGAAATCTTGTGTGAGTAATCTTTGCGTTCTTTTGCAAAATGCTATTTTACCATTCTGCATCCGATTAGAATTGTTAAATACGTAATTGAATCTTTTGCCAGCCGACGGAGGAGCCGATAATCGGGAAGGAGAAAAAACGCAGAAAACTCGACGAGATAGTATTAGGCCTGAGTGCCGCGAAGGAGCAACAGAGCAGTCATTATCCTGAACACAGCAAGAAGAATACGATTACGCCTAACGTGACCGTGACACCGACATCAGCGCCGATGGGGCTTCCCAATCCCCAGACCCAGAAACCGTTCTCCATTACCGTTACATCGATTCCGTCTTCGCGTGCCTCGAGTTCCTCCACGTCCGTTTTACCGCCGCCATCGTTGCATTCCCACAAGGATACCTTCTCCGCCTTGTTGGTTCAAGCCGAACAGCAGAATCGCGAATTGAAGAAACATCAACAACAGCAGCAGCAACATCAACAGCAGCAACAGCAGCAGCAGCAGCAACAGCAGCAAGCATTCAACTCGGCGCATCCGTCTTCCTCGAGCAGTCACCGAAAGAATTACGAGGCAATAATCGCGGACATTAATAAAGTCTCCGAGTACTCATCCAAGGTCGGCTCGTACTCGCACGAAGCGAAGGTGAATAAATGGTTAGCCGAACAGAGCGCCATGTCGGAACAATGCACGGAATATCTGAACACTCCTCGACGACGTAGGCCGCGCGTCGATCCATCCTTGTTGGATTGGAAAAAACTTACTGGCGAGGAGAACGTCGCCGTCATTAATCGAATAACCGGCAAGAAGGTAATTCGAAATTACATTACCCCTCCTAAACGTACACATTTCTTAAAAATTCTGAAAATATTCGCGTGAAAATTGCTTGCTTCGTTTGCACATCTGGAATAATTTAAACTTCGTTATTAATTCAGTCAGTATAAAACATTACCATTTGCATAAGTTAATAATTATTTAGTATATTTAGATGTGCTAAGTATCTTGGAATTATACATCATATTTTATTTCATAATTTTCATTAGAAATATATAAAATAATATTAATCATTTTGTTATGAAACAGTCTGTATACATAGTAAATAATCTTGCTATCTTTTAATTATCATTTTTTAAATCACTAGCGCAATCGTAAGAAAATTTAAAACTATCTATTTTTATCACTTTTACGAAGATAAGTTAAATTTTGACGAGTATTACCTGCAGTTTTTAAATTTGATCATTAAAGTCAATCCTTTTTGGTTCTCTTTCATCAGGTAACTGGAAGTAAAGCGCCTCAGCTGAAACGGCTCGGGCAATGGCTTATGGAGAATCCGATGTTCGACGTGGATCCAAAATGGGCGGAACTCGTGAAGGAACGCGGCAATCTTCCGCACGATTTGCAAAAGAGACTGCCGGGTAGCGAACGCGGCGGTGTGAACAAAGGCAAGAGTCCAGGCAGACCGCCCATGATGCCCAGCCCTACGAGTCAACAGTCGGCGAATTCCGCCAATTTAGTGGCCACGTCGATGGCGTCGGGTCTCAATTTCCCACTCGGTAATCTCAACAATTCCCTGCTGTCGGGCCTGTCGCTCGGCAACTTTGACCCGAAGAATAATCCGCTACTGATGCCGTTCGGCGGTCTCACGAATCTGGGCGCGCTTAGTGGCCTCGGTAACCTCGGCAATCTGGGCAGCATGGGCCTAACGAATTCGCTGTTCGCCAATCTGGCTGGACTGAGTCTACCATCGTTGGCGGGCATGGAGGCGGCATTGAACGCTCAGGCGACTAGCAGCGCAGCGGCAGTGGATGCCGTGAATAATCCTATCGTGAGTTCGGCTGGTGGCGGCAAGAGCGGCGGCGCAGGTTCATCGTCCGGCTTGAACGGCAGTGGCGGAGGTGGTGGCGGTGGCAGTAGCAGCAAGTCTCGCGGCAACAAACTCGATCAACCAACGACGACCAAATCGTCGGCCGCCGCCGGCGGTCCGTCGACTTTGTCCGCAGCTTCCTCTGCGACGAGCCTTCCGACGCCCTCGCCATTCCCGTTCTTCCTATCGAATCCCGGCCTTCTCTATACGCCGCTAGGCCTGGGTGGTTTGAATCCGTTTTCCATGCAGCCCGGTAGTGTGTCGTCGGCCTATGAGAGTCTTGCCCAATGCGGTCTGCTGAATCCACCGACATCTAGCGCTTCTTCCGTGGTACGGAAACCCGCATCTTCGAGCGGCGGTTCCTCGAGGCAGCGCGAAGCTCAGGAATCATCTACGTCGTCGTCGGCGACAAAACGAAAGGAGGCCGAGAAGAAGGCGTCCAGATATCCTCCAGTAGATCCGGCCGTGACTCTGCAACAGTATACGGATATGGCGGCATTACATGGCGGCGAGGACAGACGTGGCCGCGGTATCGAGCAACAGCAACAGCAGCATGAAAAGAGGGAAACTGCGACGACGGAACAAGCCGATGTAATAGCAGCAGATTTATCTGAAAAGAAGACCGAGCGGAAGAGCAAGGAACAAGAAATGAAAGAGGCTCTGGAACACCTAAGCAGGACCAGTGCCGAACTGGTCACTCGAACGGTCGACGATGCATTGAAGCTCGAAAAGCCGCCGAGGAATCGCAGCAATAACACAGACGGCAACAATCAAAATTCCGACCAGCAACAACGCTCGACACCGTCGGCTCCACCGCCGCTCGAAGTTACTCTAGAACCTGTTGCTAAGAAGATGCGTACCGAAATGGACACGAGCTCAAAGTCGTCTTCGTCGAATAACGATGTACCGACGATGGAGATTGAACCGGCGACGAGACAAACGTTGCCGACAACACCGACGAAGGCGGCACAGCCGGCTTCGCAAGATCAGAGCAACGCTTCGTCCGTAGAAATGAATACCGCGATCAAAAAGGAAGCGAACGAGACAGCGACGACGACGACAACGACAACGACGTCAACGTCAACCTCGACCTCGACGTCGACGTCGGCCGCGAATACGACGTCGTCATTGACGACGCAGAAGAGCGACGCTGGTAATAAACCCGTTGCGTCGGAAGCGGAAGAAGACTGTAAAGGCGGCACCAAGGCGAAGAAGGCGCGTAGCGGCAAACGACTGAGCGTCGAACCCCCACCGGAACGGAAAAATCTTCGTTCAAGTGCCGGCAGGCAGGCGCGAGCAGCCGCGGAACGACAGGCGCGAATGGAAGGAGAGATGCAGCAGCACTCCGAGCAACAACAGCAGCAAGACAGCAGTCACGTGGCCGGCGAATGAGTCGCGAGGGATCGTCGAGCGTTGCTGAAACAATGAATAGCAATTACCTAGAGTCCCGTGACGACTTGAACAAAAAAAATCGTGGACACGCAGTCACTGCCCATGTTCTTTTTTTCTTTTTTTAATTTTTATTCCACTGATTCAACACTGCTCGCACAACGAAGATCTATATATGTATATAGGTAATTCCCTGTTCGACGATGATCGGCGCGCTCGTGAAACACGGAAAGTTGTTGCTTCAAAACAGATTAATTAAGCACAAGTGCATCGAAAGGAGGCTACAGACATTGACAGAATCTGCCGTAGCTTTCAATTCAATTCTCCAATGATATGTGTGTATGTGCATGCGCGTGTATGTGAATAAATGGAACTCCTGTATTCTGACGGAGATGGTTTCTGCAAAGGATGAACTGCGTATTATTGACAGCAGTGTGACAGTGCAGGTTTGTGAAAAGTTGCGAGGGAGAAGGGTCTCTCAAATAAGAAGGCTGCGATAGTATTTTATGATTCGATACTTTGTGTAGTAATTAATTTTTAATTGCGTAATAATAAACGATATGATAAAGGTATAATTTTGTTAAATTTATTATCTTATACTATATCTTATTGGTTTTGATCAGGGACTGTTTTATATATGAAATATATTATAAAATTGTGTATTCGCTATTGCGCATAAAGCAATTTAAAAGCAAGAAACACAAAATATAATCGTAATGTAGAAAAAAAAATAATTACAATAATAACTTAATAAAATGATAACAATGTAAATATTATACACATTATGCCTAGAGACAGTAAGCAATGTACTTGGAAAAGAAAATGTATATAACGCAGTGTACTTTTAATTACATTAGGTGAAATAATAAACAGCTTCTTTTGTTGTTTGCAAATGTTAAGGATTCAAATCTTTGATACATGTCAACTAAGCTGGTAAGAGAGAATGTATGATACAAACATTGATTTTTTTTCACATGTAGAAAAAAATATTGTCACGTTTTTTAAGAATAGCTCCTTAGAAAATATTCTTCTTAGAAGAATAATTTTTTAGATAAAATCTAAATATTAACATATATATCTAAATATAAACATATATCAATATTATTACTTGATAATATTATATGTATATTATTGCTTGATAATATTATATATTAAATATACATTATTATATTATTATAATAATGTGTATAATATATATTATAATTATTATAATATACATTATTACAATATTAATATATAATTATAAGAAAATATATTGAAAATATATTGGTTTATCACATAAGACAGCATAAATGAACATTTACATCATACAAATAATACAATTTATGCAGAGTTTGAATTTTAGTAGTCTCTTTGAAAATATAGAAAATTTTCTTTTACGCATCTATAGGTTGTGGCACAATACGCAGGTACGTTCTGCCAGAAGGCAACATCACAGTTTTAATATCATTGTAAGAAGCTTTGGCTTCACTCTCCGATACACTCGGATCAATCATTACATCGTCTCCTTTCTGAAATATTGGAAAAACTTAATTATTGTTTATCGACAAATCTTCATAATAATACGCCTCATTCAACGGCTTAATTAGGAAAAATTAATATCTTTGATTAAAAAAAAGAACAAGATTAAATTTTCTTGAAACCTACCCTCCAATCTACAGGAGTTGCTACTTTGTACTTTTCTGTAAGCTGAAGAGATTCGATCACCCTTATTATTTCGCTGTAAATCAAGATGTGAAATTTTAATAGCAGAGTTTTACATAAAAAAATATTTTATTTATAGCATATAAAATAAAGCACGATAGTTCTTACTCAAAATTGCGACCAGTAGTGGCTGGATATAAAACTGATAGTCGCATCTTCTTAGCTGGATCAATTATAAATACAGCTCGCGCTGACATGGGTAATCCTGTTTGATCTATTTCTGCGGGGTCCAACATCCCCAATGCTGTAGCCAATTTTCTATTTAAATCTTCTATTATAGGATATGGAAATTCATCTATTATTTCTCCATAACTTTTTATATCCTAAAATAATGTTTACACAATATTAAGTATTGCACAATATTTAAAGAGTCTCAAACATTACAGTTATTCGAAGACTATGCAAACCTTTATCCATTTACGATGAGAGTCGACAGAATTGCAAGACAATGCGATTACTTTCACTCCTAATCTCTTAAATTCGGGCATCAGTTTTGCAACCCGTGCCAATTCGGTTGTGCAGACTGGTGTGAAATCATTGGGATGAGAGAATAAAATGCCCCACCTATTTTCAGAAGAAGAATACATAAAATATATTCTACCGCAAGCAGATTAATGTAATTTATCAGCTGTATAATTTGCATGCCACAAATGACAGTTTATTACAAATAAAAACGTAAAATAAAACCTCTATATACAATTTTTGGAAAAGGATTATGTACATATAAAATACACACACACACACACACTCGCTTAATAGATTAATTTATTAATCGCATACACACAAGGCAAATTATTGCAAACTAAATATAATTGAAAATAACAGATAAATAAGGTGTGGGAATGTCTCGAATATTATATTTATAATATTTATATCTATATCTCGAGCATACTACGATATATATGTATATATATATAAAAAAGATATATATATATTCAATCAATACTCTTCTACAAATAGAGGGAGAAAGAAAGTTTATTTAGGTTATAATATTGCAAGATATTTACGAATCACCCAGCCACTCGTGAAATTTAATCGTGCCTATCTGCGTGTCCGCTATAAAGTCCGGAAATATTTCGCCTAGTAAGACCATAGTGCGTCGTTCGAAGCGTAATTTTACAACGATAAAAATATGTCCTCTGTAACTTCTCTAGTCAATAGCATGTGTTTATCGAAAGAGAATGGAACAAGTGAGGAGCGGGGTCGAGAAAAGGAGCGAGTATTATTATTGGCGGGAGCACAGCTCACAGCTTTTGCAGAACACATAAAGGCCGTATTAAGGGCCACCTACAATGAGTCGCAGTCGTAAGAGTCGTAAGAAATTGACCAATCACAGTCTATGGCCGGTATTCATAGTCGGTTTTTATCTATGACTATATACCTCTGGACTGCTAATGGCCTCATTTTTCCATGTAAAAGCGCGATCCTAGAGACACTGTAATTTACCAATCACAGTCTATTATTCTTCGACCGCAAGGAGAATAATAGACTGTGATTGGTCAATTTCTTACGAGTTTTACGACTGCGACTCATTGTAGGTGGCCCTTAAGACTGCGATTCATTGTAGATGGCCCTTAATACGGCCTTAACGCCAGCAATGGCGACCAATAATAACGAAAAATCGAATTTTCATGCAATTATATATTATAATATATTATAATTATAATATATTGTATGTACGCACTGGTATGTGTAGATAATTACACTCTCATATCGTACTGCTTCTGAATTAATACATGCGGTACGATAGAATCAGTATTAACGATTTGACGTATAATGGTATATTAAACGTTTATGTTTACGATGCATCATTAAGAGATCTATAATAAATATTACGTGCATATGTGTACGACGGTATACGCGTAAATCAACTTTTGAGATCAAGTATGAGTATCCTTCTCACCAGCGAAGAAGGCTGGATTATATCTCACTTGCAATATCTCGATGAGATATATAAGAAAGTCTTAAACGAGAGTAGATTTTGCGCTTTAATCTTCAATAAAATGATATTCGAGATTAATTCTCAGTATTTGAGGCAAAATCAAATACCGCAAACTGTTCAGGATGACGCTGTATCGCATAGTAAGAAAAAGAGGAAACGTTCACAATTATTGCCAGAAAGAGACTTGGAGGAAGTAGGTTTAAAAAAAAAAAATAATTTTTATATTGTACAGGTTTCTTCTATAAAATTTATAAAATTAACTAAGGACTCTTATGGTATATAAGAGAATTATACTTTCAAATTATAATATCTCAAATCTCTTCTTACAACAGGTTGATCATGTTAAACAAACGTTCAACGCAATAATATCTACTGCAAAAACCAGAGGACTCCTTAACGAGAATATTTCTCTGGATAATAACGAAGCAGCACGCTTGGCATCTCAGAAATTTTATCAAGATACCTATTGTCTCGAAGATGAGAATCTGTATGGATCCAATGATACGATTAATGCTGTCATATCAGAAGCTCACAATAAGAAATATGTATTCCCCCAAAAATGTACATTTTATTGTTACGATGTGAGAGATATAGAAAAGAAGATGGAACTAAACAATCAGTATGATTTTATATTATTGGATCCACCTTGGTGGAACAAGTCGATCAGAAGAAAAAAAATAAAATATGCTGAAGCTAGGTGATTATATATATATATATCTTAGACTCTATATATAAATTGATAGAAAAATAAAATTTTAGTGTATTTATAAAAAGAATGCAACTTATATTATAAATTTAATTTGTCTAATCTCTAATGAAAAGAGATAAGCATATATAATTTTTGATTGCGTTTCATGAGTAATGTTTGCATAATGTTGCTTTTTTGTAGTTACAAAATGATGTACAATGAGGAATTAATCAAGATACCAATAAGAAAATTATTACATTCAAATGGTATTGTGGCTATATGGTGCACTAATTCATCAAATCATTTAAATAGTATATTTAATGAAATATTTCCATCCTGGGGTATTACTTATAGAGCTAAATGGTATTGGATCAAAGTAAGTAATGTCTCTCTCTTATAATACAATTCTCACCTAATACAACGTGATAAATTCAATACAATAAACATTAGGTAACACAACTGTCATTTTAGATAACACAGGCAGGCGATACAATATGTAATTTTAACTCGGCACCTGGAAAGCAACCTTTTGAATCACTAATATTAGGATCTGCATTAAAGGAAGACAAAGTGAACATTCCTGATGGCAAGCTAATGATCAGTGTACCTAGCGCAGTGCATTCTCACAAACCACCTCTCACAGGTGAATATAATATAAAAATTTAAAAATATAACTTTTTTTAGCAACATGTAATAAAAAATTTACTTGTATGCTTAGAAATCATAAAGGAGTATCTCCCAAATGAACCAAAATGTTTAGAAATTTTTGCAAGGTATCTATTGCCTGGATGGACAAGTTGGGGTCTGGAAATTTTAAAGTTTCAACATTTATCACTCTATAAAATTCTGGATGAAAGTAAGAGAACTGAAAGTGATGCTGACAATAAAAGGAGCGAGAACGAGAGTAAAAATTAATCATAAAATAAAAGAAAACGAGCTATAGATATTATAAATATGTAAGTTATAAGACAATGTGTGTCGATCCTTTATTATAAATTATTTGCACAAGTGTTCTTTGATACAATTCGTTGTTACAATGTATTATTCAGATGTTCGTTAATACCGTTCTTTATTGAAGTTCGATAACCATGCGGATTCATCACTTGCCACCTCCAAAAGTCTTGACCTGTATTTATCGTCATTCGTTAGATATGTTTTGAGATTGCTAAGCTAAAATTTTACGTTACTTACACATTTGCTCAACGTTGTATTTCGCTGTCCATCCCAATTCTTTTTTCGCCAAATCTGTATTAGCATACATGGACACAATATCGCCCTCTCTTCTCTCTTTTATAACGTACGGCACAGTAGTGCCGGTGATCTTCTCAAACGTTTTTATCAATTCCAATACAGTTACGCCATTGCCAGTTCCTAAATTGTAAATTTTCAGCTTGAGATGCTGTTTGTGTAAGGCGTTTAATGCTGCCACGTGACCTGCCGCTAGATCCATAACGTGAATGTAATCGCGAACACCTGTCGGAGAAAGAGTATAAAGCGCGAGGTAATATTACATTATGCACAGATTATATCCTATGTACTCCTAAATTATATATCTATACTTATTTCATATTAGATGAATCACGAGATTACTACCTGTACCGTCATTTGTAGGATAATCGCCACCGAATATAACTAGTTCCGGCTTGTGTCTCAAAGCGACTTGAGCGATATACGGCATCAGATTCGTGAACGGTTTCGTCGGATCTTCTCCGATCAGTCCGCTGCTGTGTGCACCCACAGGATTGAAGTATCTTAAGGATATAATGTTCCAACTCTGTGTCAAACAAAAAAAAATCTTAAATAAAAATTAGAAAAAATATGCACAAAATGGAACGCATGGTGATATATAATTATTTCTAGAAGAATAAAACTAAGGAAAAATTTGATTTATATATTCTTCATCTAGAGCATATATATATAAATATATAAAAATATTACAATAATATTTTACGTATAAATTTTTATCTATAATTGAAATCGCATAAATATGAAAAAATAATTCGATATTTTTTAAGCGAACCTTTTCAGCTCTAGATATATCCTTCAACATCTCTTCGATAAAATACTTGGTTCGACCGTAAACATTGGTGATATTTCCGGTTTCATGTTCTTCAGTGATAGGCAATTCTGTAGGCTCGCCATAAACTGTGCAAGAGCTGCTGAATACGAGCTGAAAACAGCCAGCCGCTTTCATCACCTGCAAGTAAAAAAGACGACATGTCGGATTGCTTGAAGAGATAATCCAAAAACACGTGTAATATATTCTTTTTTTATACCTCGAGCAAATTAATAGCTCCTATTATGTTATTCCGGTAGTAATGAAGCGGAACTTGCATCGACTCGCCGACGGCTTTAATAGCCGCAAAATGTATTACACAGTCTATTTTGTGCTGAAAATGACAAATTACTTTTTTTACATACGTATCTAAAAAAATATTGCTTTTTTAACTTCGAAAACTTTACGCGATTGTAATACATATAATGAAAAATAACCACGATAAAAAAATGGAATATATATAATATATAATAATGTTATACAGAATAATGTTAACGAATGCTATACCTTGTTAAAGATGCTTTCGAGCTTCTCTTTGTCCAGCAGATCACAGTTGTAAAACGTGACCTTCTTTCCTGTTATTTGCTCGACTCTCTTGAGCGCCGCGGATTTGCCATCGGTTTCCGTCACGCTATTTGCGAAGTTGTCTATTGCCACCACGTCGTATCCGCACTCCAAGAGCTCGACGATGCAATGACTGCCGATGTAACCGGCGCCTCCGGTTACGAAAATGGTCCTCCAGTCTCCGGTCATTTTTCTCCTCTGACTAGACGAGAGAATTGAATTTTTAATTGACGGATTTTTCATCGAAATACTCCGTAAGTATTTCGCTTTATATAAAGATAATAAATATTTATAACATAATAAAAAAAAATCCTGTAAATAAACTTTTAGAATAGATAACGATTCTCTCTCAAAGATACACACGGGCCGAATTTTTATCCCCATAGAAATGCACACTTGCAAGCCGAAGAGTGCAGGTGCTTGGGGCATTCACCTTCGTTCAAGTGAGCAAAGAGAGTTCAAGGTCACCGAAACACGTGATAAATGACTGTAGCGGTATATCTCGATAGTGTCTCGGCGATAAAAAGGAATGGAAACAAGATGCATATACGGCAAATGTATAAAAAAAATATCTGCATCTACATAAAATTAGGATTTGATTTAAAAAAAAAATTAGAAACTTAAATATTTAAATTTTTTAAATCGCGGATTCTACGAGACTATAATCCGAGCAATATAAGATGTATATAATCGCGAGTGTGTATAAACTCTCGTATATTTTCGAGTGCAATCATAAGATAGATATGTTCAAGAATTATTCTAATTCATTAAGCTTGTAGTTAAATTCTTATAATAAAGATATACTTAACGGTATTCAAAGTCACGCCATTGTTGTGACACTCGTTCAGCCTTCAAAATATATTTTTAAATACGTATTCGATATTCGCATCGAAATTTTCAATTTGTAATAAATCACTTGCTTTATAGTCTTCTGTGATATCATTATTTGAGTAAATTCATAGAAAATATTTTTGATCGTAAATAAATCAAACGATGAAACACAACCGTGACTTAATTTGCTCACGACTGATTAATAATAGTTTCATTTGGAACGCGATTTGAAAATGAGTCTCTTTCTATAAACCTTGACTTTTAAATTGAGGAATTAATCGGCGTCCTTGAAGCTGATTTTCACTCCGATTACGAGAGATTGTTTGCGCTCGACGAGCCTTCTCGTTGCGCGTCTGAATAAAAAAACCGACGCATCGTTCCGGGAGCATCTCGATGAATTTTTATATTTATGATTTATACTTGCTCTAGAGAATATCTCTCGAACGATAGAATAAAGAGATGATTACCTCGGTGCAGGACTTAAGATCGAACAATTCAATGGAACGCAATCGATTCCGATCCGAAGGACTCCGGAGACACTTTCGCGCGATGACTGAGAGACTCTGTCTTGAATAGCAGCCGTAGAAGGAAGAGAGGACCTTAGTGTATCATGGGACGCGCGAGACATCCCCTCCTCCGCGATGCCATACCGGCACGCACACTCTTCCACACGCCCTACCTTCCAGCCTCGCGCTCCGTTCCAGTCCTTCGTTCTACGATTCTCATCTAAAAAGTTCCTCCTCCTTTCACATCGCGCGCCGCTCTTGCCGTTTCGTGAACGAGATCACAAGAAGCGAGCTATCGTTTCGCGCCGACTGTATTTCGCTACTTGCAACACCATCACTGGATTAGTAAAAGCGCGATTCATCTTGAGCGGCGTCATCTCAGTTGTGCAATAGCTTAAGCAGGAACCTGTTTCGAGGCGACTAATAATGTAATCGCATAGAAATGAAAGAAAAACAACTGGCATCTCTCCTTAGACTGGCTCGTCTCTCGACGAATATGCCTCGATTTTTGATCTCGATAGACTGTACAGTACGGCGTAAAATCACGAAAAAGTCTGTGGTGAATGAAATTCCGGGCAAAAATTAGTCGCACGACTCGTGGTCTCATTATCGTATATATTTACTGCGTCGATAGTACTTGTATCAATTTATGTAACAATTCCTTTTGCTCCGTGTCAAAGTAAGGATACAATTCGCTCTCGAGTTCCAATACTGCTTGATGATCGTGAGATTGGCATGCTAATACCAGGGATTGCAGTAACAATAATTCATCCTCACTCATATTGAGACCTGGACAAAACGAAAAAAATTTAATTCAATAACTTTAAATGTATTATTACATAATATTCTTGTAAGGTTTGAAATAGTCAAATTCACATGTGATCCTTACTATTATTCACATTCTCTTCGGCCCATGCGTATTTTTCGAGAACTTGGGCGAGAGAAGGTGTTAATCTCTGCGGCGATGGTTGAAGAATGAGTAGTAAAAGTACTCGCGTCACCTCGCACCTACAATCATCGATTTTATTATATATTTTTGATCGTATATTAAATATACGCAGAAGCGTACAAAACGATTATTACAATACCTATGTAGAATAGCGTTGTAATTTCCTCTGGCACCAGCCACAACGCAAGCTTCCGCAAATTCTACGAATTCATTAAGGATCTGTAGTGCAGCTACATAATCTCCTAAAAAGATAAAATTATGACACTATATATAAAGTGAAAAACTATAGATGATAGCAAAAATATAAATTATTTACAAAAAATATGATAAGAATTGTTGAATGATACCAACCTTGGCTTATATGAAAAGACACTAGAGTATTTATAGCTTTTGATGTAGGAAATATATCAATTGCTTTACGCAGCTGTTGAATCCCAGCAGAACCTGGACCCAATGCTAATGCTAATTCTACTGATAGACCTGCAGAAATTGTATTAAATCCTGGTTGATTGCTACATCTTGCCATAGAGTGACCGAAACAACTCACAGCTGCCTGGAATATAGGAGATATTTTTTAGCTTTCACCCTTTACTTCCTTTGTACCACAAATTTATATTCATATAAAAACCTGTATGTTTTCTTGACCTATAGAGGGACATCCTATATCATTGTCTTTTTTCTCAGCTATGAGAAATTGCCTTCCCGCTTTTATCAAAAGATTGATTTCAGAAGAGACATTTTCTAATGTGCCTTGACATCTGGCAGCTGCCAACCAACACAAACCTGCATATTGCCACAATTCTTTCTGTTCGCATTCAGTGGCTAAAGCATCTAAAAACAAGTATTTCCATTTTACATGTTGTTCTGATATAATTGAAAATTTACATGTGCATATATATATTATAATAAATACTCACTAAATTGCTCGCATGCCTCTGAGACGTTTGGCTTCCTCAGAAATCGTCTAAAAGATTAATAAGAAGAAAAAATCTCTCATTGCCATATAAAAAAAGCTTCTCATACAAATATTTCAAAGAACTTACTTTTTCAATTTATTCGAAATATTGTGAAACTTTGTTAAAAAGTCCACGTGTTCCCCTATTCCTTGATCCTGACTGATATAGGACATATTTTCATAATTCGTAATCTAAAGATTCAATTAAATAATGATATTTGACATTTTATATTCCATAACAATTCGACATTGTGCGTCTGTCAGAAAACTTTATTTATTAGTTATATAAAGAACGTTATTTTATTTTTCTTTTCTATAATTCTCCGTCGACAATAGGGGAAACAATCAAGATAAATAATCGTGCAATCATAATACTTTTATAATCGTATTCATAATCGCGAATATTCGTCTGCAAATGCAGATTGGTGCAGAAGTACTGCAATACCGACGACATTCTTTCATCGGGTTTATATGCCATAGATTAGAAAAGGATTAGAAAGGTGAGGACATAAATACGCCATATTGTTGACACAGGCAGGTGTCACAACCAATCGTGATCGCTAATATTAGCAGCCATGTTGCTTCTCAGCACTCGTGAGCGGCATCTGATTGGCTGCTGCTGGCTGCATCCCGAGAAAAAAACAAGAGCACTTGCTTTTTTTACATCACGGTATGTATATAATAATACTGACGGTTGCATGCGCACTAGCAACTAGCAGTCAATCAGTAAACATTCCGGGGATGCATGTTGCGTGATTTGACGTATTCGACAAATTTCGGAGAAATTCTGCATGTGATACGTCAATCGTCAATTAGGATCAAGATTCGTGGGAGATAATATCTCATTTTTTTTTAAATACTTTTTTTCATCATGGATACGGACAGACCTCTGCACGAGGATTGGAAAAAACGGGTATATTACAGGCTCTCGTTTATCAAACGCAATATAATATGAAGCACTACAAATGTTACGCGATTTCGCATACATTGTTACACGCGTCTGCATAAATAAATTAGATGAGTCTTGACACTGATGCAACTAAATGCACTTTAATTCTACTTTTTTGAATTTAATTATGTTATTTAAAATACCTGACATTAATTATATATACAATGTGTTGCTACAACTCTGGTAATGCACAAAAACCTCATCTTGTTCAAGGTGCATAACAACGATATTATGTCTACAATTAAAAAACAATCAAATTTTTATATTTCTAGGCTTTTGTGGGACCACTACCGGATAGTTTCTTGAGAATAGAAGAGCGCAATGCGCAGCTGCAGCAAGAAGCAGCGGATCAGCAAGCTGCTTTAGCTCTCCAACAGCAGATGCAAAATATGCCGGTAACTCATGATCCACGAGTGGGCAGGCTTAGTGTAACAATTTCTCAGGTAATCAGTCTTTTCATATGCATGAGATGTATCAGTCGTTTAATTGACTGAAATAAGCCGACATTGCGACAACCTGTACTTTCTCGTGTTAAGAAACTGTTTTTCTCAGGCCAAATTAGTGAAAAATTATGGAATGACAAGAATGGATCCTTACGTGAGGTTACGAGTGGGACATTCAGTGTATGAGACACATACAGACTCAAATGGTGGAAAAAATCCACATTGGAACAAAGTGATCCAGTGGTGAGAATGCATATATTCTGTTTTCACATATTTGAAAATACATATATCTGTCATAAGTGTTTCAATATTTATCTCATTGTAGCCTCCTTCCACCTGGAGTTACTCAAATATACATAGAAATTTACGACGAGTGTTCCTTTGTGATGGATGAATTGATTGCATGGGGTCACATAGAAATTCCGCCGCAAGTCATTCAGAGGGGAGAGACTCACGAAGATTGGTATATGCTTAGTGGAAAGCAAGGAGAGAATCAGGAAGGCATGATCAATTTAGTTTTTAGTTACACGGTACAAACAATGAATATTATACACCTTATGTCAATTATGTTTATATCATTGCTTTCATGTGTTTAAGATAACAGATTGTCTTGAATTAAATAGTCATTTCAATGTATAATTTAACTATTATTGTAATCTGCATGTTCGTGATATTAATACTGTTAAGAAGGATTATTTTCCTCAAAAATTTTATCAAATATTTTATTTTTTTTTTCGATAAAATTTTTTTTCCATGTTTATTATAGAATAAGTGTCATCCATACATGAGTTCCTCTTCGATAATGATGGTTCCTTCTGCAACGATGTTCGGCGTGCCGTATGCTCCGGTAAATGTTTACACAACACCCCCAGCTGTTGCTGCACCAACAGTTGTACCAAGTTCTTTGCCAAATGCTGAGGTTGAGTTGAAACAGGTACTTAATCTACTGTATATCTCATCGTACAACTTTATCCAATGCTCCTTTTATTATGTACACATAATTGTAATCATATTTGCAGATTGCAGAAATGTTTCCAAACGTTGACAAAGAAGTTATCAAATCAGTATATGACGCTAATCAAGGCAAAAAAGACGTTACAATTAATTCATTGCTTCAAATGTGTGAATAAGCCTCAATTTTTTACGCAGTTTGCCATATGTCACTTTATCGTATATCCTTTGTTGATAAGTATTCCTTTGGAATATAATGTACGAAAGTCTAATTTGTAATACTTCCATACGTAATAATTAAGATAAAATATAATAATTAAGGTCAGAGTATATTATTTGAGTATATGAAATGATATCCTTTTGAAGGAGCATGTTACTTTCAATATAACATTCTTATTGTGTTTTAATAACTTTTGTTACATATGTTATTGTTACTTCAGAGTTTATATTATATTATCTCCTTATTTCTCTTTATTATATATTTATATGTACAAGTATTTATTTTTTGATTTTGCGAGAGTACACGAGATATATGGTCTATTTATCCCTACATATAATTTAAATACACATTGTTCTATAAAATTGTAAGAAGATATACGCTTAATTGATAGTTGCATATCAATTGTAATAAATGTTAAATGTATATAATTTGTACAATTTTATCTATATCAGAGGGAGATAAAACAATCCGAAAGAGAGTGTCAGGGAATATTGAAAATTTTATATATAAACAGTGGAACTGTAGCCATAAAAGTAATTAGTATTGAATATGTATTTCTTATCGTCGAGTTGCAAGGTATGTCATTGGCTTCAGATCGACAAGCACATGCTTCAATAATATATCCTTCAGTCTAAAAGTATATTACAATATATTATATCTGTGTACTTCATTATCGAATAATGTTAATTTATATAATCACACAGCTATGAAGTAAATTATGAAGATTATATATATGATACATACATATGTAACATAACAGCCTGATGTAACCGCTATTGCCTGGTCTTCTATGACTTTTCCACAAAAATAACTAGCATTTACAACTGCAAATAACATTGATACTGGTACAGATCATGTATATGAATTCTCTAATCTCTTTTGTTATAAAATATATTTACCCACTCCATTATATATGTATGTATATTTTATACAAACGCAATTAGATTCCAATGTAGAAAGATATATTCGGTCTTCGATACCCTTTTGTATGTCATCCCACAGTTTAGTTGTATTTGGTCTTGTATTATCTGAAAGAAATATTATACATATTAATAACAACTGATAATACTAATTAACAACTGAAAATAAATATGAAAGCCCAAATTACCCTTATTGGAATATGTAGGTCCTATACAAGGAATATTTGGATACTTTTCGTTATAGCTTGTGCAATTTCTATTGATCCCTGGACCTGGCCATGTAAAACTGAAGCATTCTGCTTCTTTGGAATCTGTAATTATATAAAAGCAGATTTTCTGATTATAAAAAAGAAAGAGAAACTATAAAAAATTGATAAACCTATAAAGCATTCAATGAGGCAAACTGAATATGAATTAAACAAACTAGAAATATATAGTTTTATGTCATATTGTTTCATAATATATAACTTAATTTATTTTTTTACATCACATTCTCTATAATCCACACAGTCATATTAAAGTAACATTTTCCCCATAATATGATACATATTAAATCTTTTTCTTCCATATTTTTATATATAATTTATATATAATGTACATGTGTATATGATATTTATACACAATATGGCCTGTCTTAAAACTTTATGTATATGCGTATACATGCGCTTAAGTGTTCTTTAGTCTATTCTTATCTGCTGATTATTAAATGAAAAACTGCTCGTTATTAAAGTCTTAAATGAAAATATTGCTAATATGTATCGACGGCCTGAAAACGCTACATGACGTTATTTGATATTTATATTCTTATTGTTAGTGTGTGTACGATATTTATAAGATATTACCAAGAATTAAGAACACTTTAAAGAGAAATAAATATACTTACCTAAAAGCACGTTACAGGTGCAATGTATTAAAAACATAATTATAAAAATCCTTTTCATTCTTGTGGATTAATTCGCACGACGTTATACGAGTACTGTTCATGTTGCTATGAGAGATTGGGGGCTTATCTGATAAATATGATTACGATCATATAACGACAGCATATCCGAGATATCACACTGCCGAACAATCGTTATCAGCATAGCAAAATATTACATATGATAATATAAAAGATAAGTAATGAATTAATTCGTCAGGTATCCATAGAAAATAATGATAAGTTAATACAATGACAATATCAAAAGTTTATTATAATAATAACTAATCAGTCTTTATAATTTTTGGCAGATATATAGCATTTCAACATGCACTGGTATAGTCTCTATGAATTATATATAGATTTTATAATATAAATTTTATATAATTAATATTTTATTTTATATAATTTCATAACGATATAAAAAAAACATATTTGCAAAATAAATAGAGAATCTCTGGCTTTTATTTTGTGAGATTATTTATGAGCTAGAAGATCTTAAGTATAGACCGTTATAGGTAAATTGTTCGTTAGTGATCTTTTCTTTTTTATGAGATTATACTTCGTTAAAACTCATCATGTTTTGTTAACATATCGCCATAGTACGTTGCTATAGATTTGACGAATATGTCGCCCTTTTCCAAAATTTCATCCTTTGTGAGTTCGTGATCCCCGTCCGTGTCCACCTTATAAATCAAGAACCTAGATTCTGTCTCTGCTCGATCCTCTGCCTTCGGAAGGGTAACCCATGTCTTTACCTATTTCAAATTAGAATTCGGATATAGTTTCATCATTAAAATAACAATTTTAAGACATGTATCACTAACCTCATCAGCATTTAGGAATCCATCCCTATCTTTATCTCTGTGCAAGGAAAATTGTTTTATCTCATTCTTCACCCATTCTGACAGCTCTTTATCCTCATTGCCTCTGTACATAAAACCTGTCAACAAGTTGGAGATTTCATTTTAAGAACTGCTTAAGCTACCTTTCAAGTGCAATAAAGGATATCCATTTACTAATATATTCTATAAGAGATATCTTTCCATCTCCATCTTTATCAATGTCCTCCATTGTTTCTAGCACTATCACGTCCTTCATGTGCTCTGTCTCTTCAGGAAAAGTGAAGGAAGTGAATTCTATTTTGTCCAGAGCACCGTCGCCGTCCAAATCCGCAGCGGTCCATCTTCTGCGATCCTTTTTTAGCAACTGAAGTTTTAAAAGAAACTCGCCGTACGATTCATCCTTCTCATAATCATACATATCACTATAAAACATCACTGTATAGTCTGTCCAAAGTATTTTCTCTTTTATTTCATCTGGATTATAAATTTTCCACTGATAGTATATACTATCCCTGGTGTAGCGCCGTCGTGAATATATTATCCAATCTTTAAGCTCTTCGTGTGTTACATAGCCGTCCAAATCATAATCTATTCTATCAACAATTATTCCTAGTCTTCTAATACTTTCTTCAGGAGTAAGCTCATTAAAGCCCATCATTTTAACCTCTTCTTTGACTAAAGCTTCATAGTCTGCATACTCTTGCGAGATGATATAATACTCTTCTTTGCTCATATCCTACAATATATATAATACGCTTGATAAATCCTTTAAAAAGTACAATTGTTTATTTATTTCTTACAATTTTAACTATACTAAAATAAAAATAATGTACGAGTTTTAAGAATACTTGATAAATAATAAGTCCATTTTTTTTCTGATAATAAGAAAAGAAATAAATGTTGACAGAATGGAACTTTTACTTAAAATACACAATTATCGAGATCCCTAATTTTTTTTTCTAACCTTATTTAAATTAAAAATGCGATACTCCGCGTCCGGCTTCAGGATCGCCATCACCAGGATCGAGAAACCTAATAAGATTTGCAGGAACATAAGATGTAGCATATTTATCCACCCCATTATATATGTATGTATACTTTATACAAACACAATTAGATTCCAATTTATAAAGATATTTTCGGCTTTGGATACACTTTTCTATATCGTTCCACTGTTTAGTTGTATCTGGTCTTGTAGTCTTGTATCATCTGTAAGAAATATTATATGTATTAATAACAAGTGATAATACTAAAATTAACAACTGAAAATAAATATGAAAGCCCAAATTACACTCACTAGGTAATATAAGATCTATAAAAGGAATATTTGGATACTTTTTGTTATAGCTTGGGCAATTTCTCTCGGTGACCTCTCGACCTTGCCATGTAAAACAAGCATTCTGCTTATTTGGAATTTGTATTTATATAAAAGTAGATTTTTTCTGATTAAAAAAGGGATAAAGAAGCCATAAAAAATTGATAAACTTATAAAGCACTCAATGAGGCAAACTGAATATGAATTAAAACTAGAAATATCATATATAGTTTTATATTGTTAATATATAACTTAATTTATTTTTTTATATCGCATTGTCTATAATCGGCAGAGTCATATTAAAGTAACACTTTCCCCATGATATGAGATATGATACAGATTAAATTAAGTTTTTCTTCCATATTTTTCTATATAATTTATATATAATGTATATGTATATATGATATATATACTTAAGTGTTCTTTACAGTCTATTCTTATCTGCTGACTATGAAATGAGAAACTGCTCGTTATTAAAGTCTTAAATGAAAATATTGCTAATATGTATCGACAGCCTGAAAACGTTACATGATGTTATTTGATATTTATATTCTTATTGTTAGTGTGTGTACGATATTTATAAGATATTACCAAGAATTAAGAACACTTTAAAGAGAAATAAATATACTTACCTAAAAGCACGTTACAGATGCAATGTATTAAAAACATAATCATAAAAATCCTTTTCATTCTTGTGGATTAATTCGTGCAACGACGTTATACGGGTACTGCTCATGTTGCAATGAGAGATGGGGGCTTATCTGATAAATATGATCACGATTGTATAATGACAGCATATCCGACTGATATCACACTGCCGAACAATCGTTATCAGCATAGCAAAATATTATAACAATAATATTAAGGATAAGTATTTAATTAATTAATTCATCAGATATCCATAGAAAATAATGGTAAGTTAATACAATGACAATATCAAAAATTTATTATAACAGCTAATCAATCTTTATAGTTTTTGGCAGATATAGCATTTCATCATGCACTAGTCTTCTCTACACATTTCTATGAATTATATATAGATATTTTATAACAATATAAATTTTATAACTAATATTTTATATATATTTTATATATATATATTTAATATTTTATATATATATAATTTCACAATGACATGAAAAAACATATTTGTTGAGTAAATAGATGATCTCTGTTTTCTATAAATAGAGAATCTCTGGCTCTTATTTTATAAGATTAGTTATGAGCTAGAAGATCTTAAGTATAGACCGTTATAAGTAAATTGTTCGTTAGTGATCTTTTCTTTTTTATGAGATTACACCTCGCTAAAACTCATCATGCCTCGCTAATGCTTCGCCAAAATCGGTCGCCTGAGATCCGACGAATATATCGTACTTTTCTAAAATTTCGTCTTTCGTGAGTTTGTGATCCGCGTCCGTGTCCGCTTCGTAAATCAAGTGCCTAGATTCTGCCTCTGCGTGATCAAACTCCGCAGGGATAATCCACGTCTTTACCTATTTCGAATCAGAATTCGGATACAGCTTTATCGTTACTAATTATTAATGCAAAGAAATAATTTCTTTCAATTTTTTTGATATATATATATATGTATATATATGTTTTTTTTTTTGTAACAATTTTAAGACACGTAAGTATTACCAACCTCATCGGCATTTAAGGATCCATCCCCATCTTTGTCTCTGTACAAGGAAAATTGTTCTTTCTCATTCTTCACCCATTCTGGCTCTTCTTCATCCTCACTGCCTCTGTACATATCACCTGTCAACAAGTTGAAGATTTCAATTAAAAAACTGCTCAAGTTATTTTTCAAAGCAACAAAGAATATCCATTTACCAATATATTCTGTAAGAGATATCTTTCCATCTCCATCTTTATCAATGTCCTCCATTGTTTCTAGCACTATCACATCCTTCATGTGCTCTGCGTGTTCAGCATGAAGAAAGGAAGTGAATTCCTCCTTGGTCAGAGCATCGTCGCTGTCCAAATCCGCAGCGGTCCATCTTCTGCGATCCCTTTTCAGCATTTGAAGATATGAAAAAGATTCATCGTCCAATTTATCCTGCTTTTCCTTCTCATATTCATCTATATCGCCATAAACCATCGCTGTATACTCTGTCCAAAGTATTTTATCTTTTCCATCTGGATTATGAGATCTCCACTGACGTTCCACATCATCCCTGATGTAGCGCTGTTGTGTATACATTATCCAATCCTTCAGCTCTTCTTGCGTCACATAGCCGTCCTTATCGTAATCTATTTTATCAACAATTATCCCTAGTCTTCTGGTACTTTCTTCAGGAGTAAGCTGATCAAAGGTTTTAGCCTCTTCTCCGAGGAAAGCTTCATGATCATAGGCTGGATTGTGTTGCGAGTTGATATAATGATCTTCATTGCTCACATCCTAAAATATATACAATATACTTGATAAATCCTTTAAAAACTACAATTATTTCTTACGACTTTAACTGTACTATAATAAAAATAATAAAATTAATAAAAATAATGTATAAGTTTGAAGGATACTTGATAAATAATAAGTCCATTTTTTCTGATAATAAGAAACGAAATAAATATTGACAGAATGGGATTTTTACTTAATAAAATACACAATTATCGAGATCCCTAATTTTTTTTTCTAACCTTGTTTAAGATGCGATGCTCCGCGTCCGGCTTCGGGATCGCCGTCGCCAGGATCGAGAAACCGAATAAGATTTGCAGGAACATGAGATGTAGCATTCCACGGAAATGTACCGGGGTGAGAAAAAGAAGGAACCGTCAGCCGCGAGAAACTCGGGTGAGGAGTGTTAAGTTTGAACGTCACAAGTGACGTCTCCCGGAACGAACAACGAGTCTTCTCTTTATTCCGCGACTCTTCGGCTTCCACATCAGCAAGAATAACGAAACCAAACGCCACACCCCCACCTCTTAATTTCGTGCTCGTGCTACGCGGCAGACGCGCGTCTGTGTGTGAAAATGTGCGATT
Source organism: Lasius fuliginosus (assembly GCA_949152495.1). NCBI lineage: Eukaryota > Metazoa > Arthropoda > Insecta > Hymenoptera > Formicidae > Lasius > Lasius fuliginosus. The sequence goes on along the minus strand of OX424454.1, from coordinate 2,217,860 downwards.
CTTTCGGACGAGGAACGCTCGTTGGATGTTCGATGGCTATTCTCGTCGAAACGAATCCGCAGCTTCCACGTGGATCGTAACGGAGATCCTATTACGAGAACCCGGCACTCTTTAAACGCGATACATATATAGAATACTTGTCGCGTGTAACTCCAAGTTGTGCTATATAAGTACACAGTATATTTAACAGATATAAAGTATATATAAAAGAATTTAGTATATTTGAAAATTCAACTCTGTACAAGATATTTGAGAAACAGGAGAATTAAACAAATTTATGATAGTTGGGGAGTCACAAAATTTTTGAAATTAAATTTTTATGCAACTTATACTCATATTTTTTATTTAAAACAACTATGTACAATAGAGCTTGTTTTATATTACAGTCTATATTATGAACCTATTGGGATGAAATTGTATTTCGTATTCTCTTATTGTATAAACATTTCCCCAAAATCTGCACTTTCTTTTAATAATAAAGTAGCAGAATGAAAATGTTACACATTGTCTTTACATGGACATGTAATGTAAATAAGAGGTCAGCAGTCCAAAAGGCTTCACTTTATGGACATTCAATTAGTTTGCAATGCAAGAGTTTACTGTACAAGAATTTACAATGAGCGATGCATTATGAGCAGTCTATCAAAGAATCAAAATCAACAATTTTAATTTTCCATTTGCTCATTTGGTTTTTCTACTGCAATCGAAGTAACTTGCGCAATATTCTATGGCTTTTCTATTGAAAGACTCATCCATGTATCAATTACAGATATCATACTTAGATAACTTAGTGAAACAACATAAACAATCCTGACATTATCTATTTGTTATCTCTATGTTTATAACGATCCTTCCATTCTGGTAGTTTTTAGCTTTTTAGGAATTCCGGTTCTCCTAAATTCACTTCTTTCATTTAGATATTGTTCTGTACATTCTTTAATGAAGTCTTGATTATAATACCACTTTTCCATGCACGATTTCATTACTTCATTTTCCTTTCTACACTTTATAACATTTAACAATCCTGAATTGAGACAGCAGTCGTGAAATTCTGTAAAGGAAAAGAATCACAGTTGATACATTCTATTCATGGCAATATAAATTAAGTAATTACCTTTAACTTCATTGACGCATTTTTCCGTTTTGGTTCTTTCTCGCATTATCTTTGGTATCAGTACATCTTTCTCCACTTTCCTTAAGCTCTTGTCATCGGGATCACCTGAAATAAATATATAAAAATTACTCGATTAAAAAAAAAAAAGAACTATAATATTTAGAGAGCTGCTAAATAAGCAAAATGTATGTCAACGAATTTCGAATTGTCCTAGATCCTGTTATTAGCTTCTCGTTAAACAATCCTGAATGAGAATAAAAATATAACCTATTATCGACAGTTTTCGATCTTCCGTAAGTATCAGCAACAAAAAAAGAAATTATATTTATTTCTTTCGCGCACACAATATTTTATATTATTCCTGAATAAAATAAAAATTTTACCCAGTCCCTTCGGTCCCCCGGCGAGTTTAGGCGAGATAACCGAATACGTCTCCTTCATTGTTTTATATTTTGCTCCCTATTTACAAAATAACGTATATATACGTCATACGTCATCAGAGGGCGTAATAAACGTTGGTCGACCGAAATACACGGGAGTTTGACGTCTCTGTTCGTTCTCCTCTCTCCTCTTCTCTCCTCGTCAAGGAACACTGAAGACACTGAAGATAACCAACAGGCTGCGCTCGTGATTATGCACATTTGAGTTTTGTCAGACGGTGACTTGGAGAGGAATGATAATTCGGTTCGTCGCGACGAAAAGGGAATTCTCTCGTTAAGGACGAATCATCGTAAGAATAACCTGTATTCTAATCCGATAAAATTGCGCAATTCGAGCCAAAAGGATCGCCGGGAGATTCAGAATCGACCCAGCGTTCTTTTCTTAACCTCTAAATACTAGCACACTACCATAACGCTTGGAATCTCCGAAGGGCTTTTATATGGCGATTATATTTTTTTCGAGTATTTACAGAGTGTAGAGTTCAATTGACACATCAAGATGGACAGGCTATTACGATTAGGCGGTGGAATGCCGGGTTTAAATCAAGGACCGCCACCCTCCGATGCACCTGTTGTTGACACAGCTGAACAGGTAATCCATATATAGGTTCTAATATTCGTATCCTTATTCCTTTTCAATATCGCTTCAATTTGTTTCGTTTCTAAAAGGTATACATATCGTCCTTGGCCCTCCTGAAAATGCTTAAGCATGGTCGTGCCGGAGTACCGATGGAGGTGATGGGTTTGATGCTGGGAGAATTTGTCGACGACTACACCGTTCGCGTTATTGATGTCTTCGCTATGCCGCAAACAGGAACGGTAAATATTAAGACGCGTTTAAAAATAGAATACGTTTGTATGACACTGGGTATATATTCTTACGTTATCTCAGGGTGTCAGTGTAGAGGCGGTGGATCCAGTATTTCAAGCAAAGATGTTGGACATGCTGAAGCAGACCGGTCGACCGGAAATGGTAGTGGGCTGGTATCATTCTCACCCGGGTTTCGGATGCTGGCTGTCCGGAGTGGATATTAACACTCAACAGTCTTTCGAGGCTCTTAGTGAAAGAGCTGTAGCTGTTGTCATTGATCCCATACAATCGGTAAAGGGAAAGGTTGTTATTGATGCATTTAGATTAATCAATCCAAACATGATGGTAAGTATATATATATATTCGTGCCGATCGTGTGTCTTCTGATTGTGATCCTGGGTATCATGCTGATCGCAGGTCTTGGGACAAGAACCGAGGCAAACAACGTCGAATCTAGGCCATCTACAGAAACCGTCGGTTCAAGCGCTGATACACGGATTAAATCGGCATTATTACAGTATTAGTATTAATTATCGTAAAAACGAGCTGGAACAGAAAATGCTGCTGAATTTACATAAAAAGACATGGATGGACGGTCTGACCCTTGCCGAATATTCGGAGCACAGTCGACTCAATGAGAATATCGTTTCCGAGATGCTTGAACTCGCAAAGAATTACAACAAGGTGAAATACTGCGCGACAATTTCAAAATTTTACAAGTTACTATTTGTATACCATAGAGATGACTAGATATTTCAATTTTTTTTTTACCACAATAATGATCAAAATTAATGTCTTTATAGGCCTTGGAGGAGGAAGAAAAGATGACACCCGAACAATTAGCAATAAAGAATGTGGGCAAGCAAGATCCGAAACGACATCTTGAGGAAAAAGTGGATACGCTAATGGCTACAAATATTGTCCAGTGCTTGGGAGCTATGCTTGACACGGTTGTATTTAAATAATTGTTTTTCGATATACCATTCGCAATATGATATTTAAAGGAAATATACATCTTTTTAAAATAAAAATATCGTACTTTTTTTTATATTCACAACTAATGCGAACAATTAATATGCTCAGTTTTGTGTAAATTTTTATTGAAGTTATACGTTATCTTTATGAATCTAGTATACTTATTGGACTGAATAATATATATATTAGAAATTGTAAATCACGGCATGTAAATGTTTAACGAACAAAAGAAGTACACCATAGATACATGTTGACAATGAGGTAATATACAGTGAATATAAGAGCTTACTAAAAATGCGATATATTAATTATAACTCATAACTCTGGAATCTTGATTGCTTATATGGAATATCTGAGAGATTTCTTTTAGAATTTATAATCTTACACTATTATGTTCATAATAATGATTTATACAAATTAATGTGTGTATTACAGAGAACATACATTTTACTAAAAAAGTATGTATCGGTGATATAAAAATATGTAATTTTTATCGTGATAAAAAAAAAGATGTGTATGTACAGTAAACTCTCTTAATCATTCTTATCAACCCTAATGGGATAAGAATTAAAAATTGTAATTTGGAATATTTTACATTGGAATTCACATGTATCTGAAAAAATGGCATAAATGCAAGATGTCAGCAAACGTTAAGAAAAAATGTCAAATATAAAAAAAATTTTTGATTTTTTTATACTCTTAAAATATAAAGTAAAATTGAGAAGTTACTGTACAACATATAAAACTAGAATTGGATTCTTAGGCTAAAGAATCTAACATATAAAGAAAAAGAAAATAATTTTATATAACAATCATCTAATTCTTTTTTATTTTTTGCATTAAAAATCCACCTAACTTGATGTAGGTTCTCGATTTTTATCCTTTTTCTTCTTCTTTTTCCTCTTCTCCTCCTTTACTGGAGACTCCTATAATATGTGTGTCACATGTAGTTATATATATATCCAAAAATTCTCTGATTGTATATTCAAATTAAAATCATGATCTAATTACCCCACTAGCGCCTTCTTCCACCACCATGGATTCTTCCGTGTTTTGCTTCTCTTTTTTTTTCTTTTTCTTGTCTTTTTTCTCTTTCTTTTTATCTTTTGGTGATGATATTTCCGGCGATATTTCTTCTTGTTTCATAGAAACGTTTGTTGTATCCATTGTTGTATCCATTGTTGTATCCATAGTTGTATCATCTTCTCTTTTCCTTTTTCTAGAGCCAACGTCGCCGTTCTTCTCCGTCTACATTTATTTAAATATTTTATAAATAGTCAATCTCTCATATATATAAAACAACTACTTATACATATATATATATATATAAAAAAAACAATATTGGAGAAATTAAAAAGTTAAAATAATTAAGACTTGCCTTAATTTCTACCGTTGGCGTTGTTGTTGTTGCAGAATAATCCGTGTAATTTTGTAACCAAGAAGCAGGTGTGTTTTCATTTGGTTTTCCATATTTATCCAAGGTCCCTTCAACTATCATACGTTTTTTTTGTGATGCTTTAGGACCCAAACCCCATTTCCTTGGATATGCATCTCTCTCCATGATTACTCTTTTGATCTTTGCAGCCACTCCATGATCACAAGCAGCCATAGTTGGAGATGTCATCAAAGCTATGGCTAAATATATAAATAAAATTGTTCAAATATTATTTGAAAATTATGTTTCTCAAAAATAAATATAAGAGTAATAAACTTTGAATTTCAGATACGAGTTGAACAGCAGATAATACAAGAAGTTGAATAATATACGATGTTGTTATTTATAATTATTCTGAAAATATACTTACCAAGTGCAACAGCTTCGCCTTTAGTAGTCACAATTACAATTTCTTGGTTTAATTCTATCCCTTGGTCATACATTATAACACCTGGCAGCATTATTTTAGCTCCATAACAAATTGCATTCACCTACAAATTTATAACATATGCCATTAAATAAAAATATTAATAAATTAAATTAAATTTAAAAAATCTGTTCTTGTATTAATTAAGAAATAAAGACCCGAATACGTACAGCGCTGTCCTTCAAAATGATCCTCTTGTGATTCATTAATAATACTTCTAATGGTTTTATAACTCTCCTCAGATAAGATTCGTCTCCGTGATTATCGTACAACCATTGGGCATCGAGAATGTCGTGCATTGTAACCATGGCATCTTTTTCGGATTGAACGCCGGAACGACTCCTCCGAAGCTCTTGCATATTGGCACCGGTACCTATGTAGAGTCCGAGATGGACACACATGGTTCTAATGTACGAGCCAGCCTCGCAACTAACACGAAACACTCCCATATTAGTTTCATTATTATAATCGAGCAATTCATTCTCGTATACTGTCCTAATGCGAAGCTGTCTTTTGACCGCCGATATCAATGGCGGCCTTTGAAAGAGAGCACCTCGCAACTTTTCCAATGACTGCTTTACCTAAATCATCATGTGACACATCAGCATATGATATCGTGCAAGATATCTTAGTAAAATTCCAATGATTTACCTTCTGAATACTTTCTGGCGCAGAGTGGAGTTTAAAGACAGCAACATATTCCTTTCCAGCAGACTGTTGTGACTTGGCTAATCTGGTCGCCCTGTCAATACAAACTATCAAACAGCCTGATACTTTGGGATCCAACGTGCCCGAGTGACCGGTCTTTTCCACCCTTAAAATCCTCTTTATCCAAGCCACCACCTCGTGCGACGATGGATTACATGGTTTGTCCAAATTGATGCATCCTGACTTTATATACTCTGTTATGCTACGATTGAGTGGAGTAGAACCGCTTGTTAAGGGAGTGAAATGTTTTGTACGTGTCAGCATTTTGTCAAAATTCTGCAATATATAAATAAAAAATTTGTTTTTGTTAATTACGTCTCGTACGGTTATTATTAACGTGTAAAAAAGATTTACAAAAAAACCAGATCACCGACCTTAAACAGTAGAGGCCAATCTTTACATTCCAGCTTCACCTCCACATTGGAGGGTTCTATCTCGCACTTCATCGTCCTTTGAATTTCGCCAAGCGGTAGCTTGTTCTTCTTCTTACTCTTATCTGCAAGAGGCCCGATGATTAAATCTAACCTATATCTTAATCTCTATACAGTTATATGCAGCAAATCTGTTTCTCTTTCAACTAAATTTGCCAGAGTAAATTTAATGCGCGAAAGCTCTCCATGTGTTAGCATTTTTCAATATTTCCGATAATACTGTCATTTTAATCGATCGTGAAACTAAGCAGAGACACGTGTATATCATGAGATATTACAAGATGGAAATCATAACAGAAACCACGCGGTCCGAGACGCCGCTGACGGTCACAATAATATAAGAAAGCATAAAGCATTCAAAATTAGATTTAGGAAAAAAGATTTTGCGACGCGCGAATAAAAATAATATGTATTACTTACCATCTTCTGCCATTTTCAAGTTGTGTTACAACACGTGCAATTGCAAACTATGCCCGAACTCTGGAACAGTTTTCCGAGAATTGAATAAAGTTGAATAGAAGAGCAACCGAACGATAGATTTCAGAGTTGCGTTTCAAAATCTATTCGGAATAGTGTACGTTTGATTGACCAATCAGAACAAAAGGAACAAGGATTTCTTTATCCTGATTGGTCTATCAAACGCTGTTCCACGAATGGATTTTCGTCCCGAAATAATCGCAACATCGAGAACTATCGAAATCTCGGGACATATGTCATATCGAAGTCGAAAATATTTTCGAATCATTTTGACAATATAAATGTATTTTTCTGATATTGAAATAAAGAATGCATAACTAACAGAATCATTTTTCTTTATGATCTCTGATAAATTTCGATAAATGTTATTTGAATATTTGTTGCAATAAAAAGAAAAAAAAAAATTTAGTCGAACGTCATGGATCAACTGATAGCCGTAGTAGTGTTAGTGTGTCAGTCGCGTCATTCGCGTCAGTCGTATCACTAATACTCCTATGCATTATGCATTAGTAGAAGACCAGCAAGTGCATACAAAGCATAATGAGCAAGAAAATTGAAGAAAATAAAGAGTAACAGAGAATAAAAATGCATCTATGCTGGATTCACTGCCATAGGAGAGAAATAAAAAAGTATATATATTCGTAATTATATAATCTGGTTTGCTCCATTTTTAACACATCGAATGAATCGAGATACTAACATATCATTATTCACGACTAATAATAATCCAGTCATTTGTTCGCCATGAGTGAACAAAACGTCAAAACGTTAATTTTTTCCCCTTTCGATGCTTCGATTTCGTCCGAGAAGCTGAGACTATATCGATTGCACAGACTAACGAAATGAAACATTCTCGTGAAATTTTTGCACGATCCGCCTACCATCATGGAAGCTTATTAATACAGATGTAGCGAGCAGGCGAAGTTATTTTGGGCGTGTGCCTGTTAACCTCAGAAAAGCAGAAATAAATCCCGCTGATTTTAACATTGACTATCTCCCTCGTAGCTCTGACATTCTGGGATATTCTCACTAATCTCGTTTAAACATGGATCCAGATTCCACAGAGATGGCAAACGAAGTCAAGAGCAAAGTCATACTGCACTGGAACTGTCGAGGTCTTGTGGAGTTTCCAGAAGTGATAAGATCGCACGGCAGTCACATTCAAGAGATATATCTTAAATGGAATAAGCTCACTACTCTACCACCTTGGGTTATAGAACTGTTTAATGTAACCAACTTGTACATGTATGGCAATCTGATTGAACAATTGCCCAAGGAACTCGGTCAGATGAGTCAGTTGACGGTGTTGGATCTAAGCGCTAATAAACTGGAACAGATACCTTCCTGCATCGGTAATTTGGGCAATCTGAAGGCCTTATTCTTAAATGACAACTTTGTAGAAAGATTACCAATTGGTAAGTGTGATTACTAGGTATATGTTCTATCACGAGAACAAAGAATTTATTGATTTATCTGATGAACAAAAACAGAATTGAGCAAACTGAGTAATCTGGAAATACTATCTCTATCGGGCAATCAGATTGTTGCGCTACCAGAATGGACAGGCTCTCTACCAAGACTTAAAGAATTGTATATAGATAACAATCAGCTGAGAGAACTACCTAACAGGTTGACAATAGCTCCTGAACTTGCCATGATTTCTGTGTGTTCAAACAGGTTATTATTATTTGTATTAAGATTTTATAAAATAAGCATTTTTATAAAAAATATAAGAAAGTACATTCTCTAACAGAAATTAATTTACATTTTTTAATTTTTTGTAACAAATGTTTATTACAGGCTGAGATATTTACCATTGAATGGATTTTTATCAGCTCCCTGTATCCGATTTGATGCAAATCAATATTTAAATTACGTGTCGTATCCGCTTTTACTTCAACTACTTTCGCAACTCCGGACGACAGTTATACCCGACAGGAGTAGTTTGGCATTTGGGTAAGCTCTTTAGAGATGTTAACAACCAGGATATGTGCACATTGATGTAACTGAAAGATAAATTCTGAGCAGCTGTTATTATTTATTACATGTACAAAGTAAATTTGTATAATTCATGTGTGTACATATGCAATCACAGGTGTTTTAAAACGCATTATGACACTACTGTGTTAAATACAAATATGAAATTGTACATAGAGATGAAAGGATTGCATGAAATGAACGCCGACGTTATAATCGAATTACCACGGCAGCTTCTAAAAATTCACGAAGTTCACGAAAACACGACCTGCTCGCTATGGGAATTAGCACTGCGAAGAATTTATATCGAGAGGTAATTCAAGGCGCCTTATGTAAAAATATCAGGAATATCTTCATTTCTATCTTCACAAAATATAAGTATCTCATAATTCAACGCAAGTACATTTTAGGTACAAACACACACTCGATGTGCTCACGTCTACTCCAAACGTAACGATACTCTACGAATCACTTCCCAAGAATACTAAATTGGACTTTACATTATCTTCTACAAACTATACTTTATACAGTTTATTAATGAACGGGCCCTCCAGTATCTGTATAAATACACAGTGTCAGCAACCTATATTTACAGAAGCGTGGATCATTATCGGTATCAGCCGTTACGCGGAGTCCATGATAATGATAGCTTTATGTTGTAGCAAAAGGTAACGTATAAAATAATTGTATAGTACCTGAGTATATATCAGTTCTCATAAGTCTTTTTTAATTTTGCAGTTGCGCCACTGCATTTGCTACACATTCGAATATGACTATTAAGCTTCATTGGCACTCGATCAATTGATGAATTCTCCTCATCTAGATATTGATAGGTACTTAATTAATGCACTTTTGTATATAAAAGATATTAGAGAAATAAAAAAAATTCTTGTTTGTTGAAATCTTGCGACAATATTCTGTAAATTAAATCTCTAGCTTGCTATGCGATCATGTAATTTATTCTGCAGCAGTTAGCTATCAATGGTAAATGTTTTGTTTAATAATGCCCAGTAAGAATTCAAATTCCATGACATAATAACATAGATTAAGTTAAATTATTATAATATCATATGGTTGAATATAGCTTTCTCTAGATATCATTATTCAAGACTAGTCTCATTGAATAGTATTTTTTATTTTTTATTTTTTTTTTATTAAAATATACCTTGTGATTTTGAGATGCGATGTATCTTCCATGTAATGTATAAAAAGTTAAATTTCTTTTTCTTCTTTAGATTCCATCTCTATTTTCACATAAAAACAAATCGCGGAAAATATTCTCTGGTCTATATATATTTTATAGATGTCGATTTGATCGTTTACTCAAGCGATCAAAAGATCTAACGCTTTGTCACGATCGAAATTACACTTCACTAACGCCGCGGAGACTGCATCTTCGTGAAATCCTAGATCTTTCAATGTACATAAATTCTCGTAGTAGATTCTTGCTTTGGATTGATCGTGCTGCGTGAGCGTCAGTGCTTTCTCGGCGTAGTCATTCGGGACGCCGTTCTCCTCTAGAAATTGGACGGCCAATAAGTATTCTACGATCTTCTTCTCGTGTACGCGACCTAATTCCAACACCGCGCGTGCTGCTCTGCACTTGGGAAATCCCATGTCACTCAACTGCATCACCAACTTTAAATCATCCTCCGTCATACTCGACAACAAATCCGTTGACGATTTCGCGTGATTCGATGAAATCGCATCATCGTGTCTCGGAGTTGCACACCTGTCACTATCTGGGCTCTCCAAATCGGGCCACGGCTTCCAATTCTGTTGCAAGGATAGATCGATTAATATCAGTAATAAACTATATACTGCAAAAAAAAAAAAAAAGATTTATTACTTCCATAACAGGCCGTTCTAATTCCTTTTGAAGTTCTTGCATTATTGCTGAAATGCTACGGTGATTTTCAACATTAGCTAGTTCATCCTCGTCGGCTTGACTGTCCACTGGAGTTTTCGTATCGTCAACTTTCTCTTCCTTAGAAATTTCCGAAGTATCATCGATTGTTAGTTCATTTATAATGTTCTCCATTTTTCCTGCTGGTATCCATTGTGATCTAGGTTGTAAAACCTACATACAAAAAATATCAAGAATGTAAGACAATTATGAAATTTATCTATAATACGCATAATTATTTAATAATATTCATTCGAGTTACACAAGAAGAATGTAACTTTGTAGAGTGACTATTAGTTTCTTACTCACCTGTGCCAATTCCTCCATATCGTTAATAGTTTTTAATTCCATATTGTCAAATGGGCTGCTTGTGTCATTATCGAAATCAGCATAGTTCAGACCTCCATTGGTCTTTACATGATCCTGAAGGTCATTCGCCGGAGGTGACAAAGGTTGCGGTGTAAGTATTGTCGTTTCTGGAGCAGGTGTATTGATAGGCAATTGTTTCACACAGTCTAGTGGCGGTGACGGAGGAGTCTCCTTTTTCTCCTTTTTCCTCTTTTCCTTCAATCGAGCTTGAAGCGCTTTGCTGTAGGCCTGTCTAGCTTTGCGCCATTCGCACATCTGAATACAAATTAATTTTTGGATCAATAGGATTATAGGATTTCTTTAAACGACAAACGAGTTGTAAGACAATTTCTCCACGTAGTACGTGGAACGTCCAAGTATTATGTCGTCTAACGTAATGATCACACCTCACCTTTTCGAGTACCGATTTCTCTAAGCTGAAGTCGTACGTCAGCTTTGACACATCGGGCAAACGGTTGTTATACGCCGCTGGCAGACCGATCTTCCTCGGCGGTTTGTAGGCCTCCGCGATTTTCACATGAACGCCGTCCATGTACGAGGCGACTAGATCGCATTGTGCCGAGAATCGAGCCATTATCTCCCTCGGACACGAGGGAGAAACGATAGGAAATAACGCGCGTACCTGCGGAGAGCTCTCGTTTTTATTCGCTATCCTTTCGGGAACATAACCTCATTTACGCAAGAGATCTCGTTCGATCGCGTTGGATATCGCATACCACCGACACATCACGCGTATATAATTGCAATTTAATTGAATATCAGATCTCTCTCGCTTGCAGCTTGAGACTCGCGAGATATATCTCTAATATCTGAAATAATACACTACTGTTTGACAGATCGAAATGCCTGGCTGTCACCATTAATCGCCATATTGCTTTTTAGCGGAGATTCAAACCTAACCTTACGTTTAATTAGCGAAGATTCAAACCTCAATTTATCATAGGATTCGAATCCCTGCTAAATAAGTTTATCTATTTTCTGCAATATATTGTTGGCAATGTCAGTAATCTTTAACACATAAAGCTTTGCAGCGAAGAAAATAATAATTATATATATAATTTCATCCAATTTTATTCTGTACATTTTTTATATTGTCAACAATTTGTGTAAAATGTCTTATTGTCAATTATACTTTCACTAGAAAATATCTAAAAATACATACTTTCGCAATTCGTTTTTAATTTAATATTACTAATACGTACTAATATCATACAACAAGTTCTATCTGCAAAAATAAGTAATATTTTTGTACTGTCAATATATCACATATCGTGTCATACAGTAATAAAATATAAATATGTAGTGTTTCCAATTAATTGTATATAAGTTTTCCTAGAGTATGTACAAATAAATTAGTCTAATAGCATGTCAATATTCTAAAACTTTCATCGTAGTAGAGGAATCTGCATATGGCCGGTTCTCACATTAGATTGTGCTTTGTTCTCTAATTTGGGATTAATATCGTTAATGCCTAGATCCTTCTCCTTTCGCTTGGCTGCAGAAGCCTTCATGTATGCAAGGAAACAAGTCCAAACCAAACTGCATACGCTGACGTACACAACGCGATTCCGCTCCGGGATCAGGGCGAAATTGATGGTTTGCAGAATTGGCCATACACAAATAGCAACCTAGAAGGAAAATAATATCTCATTAATCTCTTTAATCTCATGATTAAGAACTTATCTCTGTATTGTGAGAAATGGTACCTTGTATGTTGGCCAGAATTTAATTTTGACCTCCTCAATGCATTCCGAAACTGGCTTTAATTCAAGAAAATTCATGCCAAAGAAGAAGGAACACATAGCTGCAGGGCTGTACGTAACTTGCTCAACCAAAGCCTGTAATTATTAATTAATTATTATCTCAAGTTATTTAATTCTGTTTTTTGTATGTGAATAAATGTAGAATGATTTACAACAAGATTAAATTGTGTATAAAATGTTACAATTCCTTTATGCGTATGTACCTTAGTGATCGCAGACTTTAAATTTGCTTTAGGCCAAAGGTAAGATGCACATTTCAGCCAGCAGTACAACGTAGGTGCTACGTAAAGGCTACCGTACAAACTAAACCGCATAGCTTCCGCGTAATCAAACTCCTCCTTGCCCATTATTTTCTGTTGCAGCAAGTTCGCGGTTGGCCATATAACCGAGTAGGATGCCATGCCTCGAACGATCGGATACTTCTGCGAGATCTCGCGAAATTTCACGAATATTATGCGCATTTTCGATATGCTCCTGTTTACAGAAATATATAAATCTTTTGAAATTATCGAGTCATTTAAACTATTCGAAGAAAAGAGTCTGGGCTTGGAACAGCGCGCCAAAAAGTAAAGTGTCTGTATCTGGCGCGCTTCGAAAAGAATCGCATTTCACGGAAAAGAAAAAAAAAATAAGAATGTCATCGAAATCGATTAGAATAGACTTTAGAGAAAATTGCACTATTTTTTTTTTAAATAATCCCTTTTTCAAATTATTTATATATAATATATATTCATGTCTGTATATATCTCGATAAATGATCATGTTTTCAAAAATCCCTCTATCTATACGGACGTATGAGTTTTGCAATCTTACGATTCATTACGTCATGTGTGGACTTATATGAGAAGTTACCTTCCGCAGCGTTACCGAGAACAAAGAACCGGAAGCGAATCGAGGCGCACCGAGTTGCAACGCTCCTTGGTGAACACGCTCGCTGCAACTTTGACAGATTGCAGTTTGTTGATGCGTCGGTATGTGTGTGTGTTATGCCGCCGTAATACGGATCGATGCATCTGGTGCGCGTGTGTCTCGCTGTGACGCGACACCGACTGACAGTCTTCTCCGTCGCGTTGACACGCGACATGCGCCTCATCGTCGACGACGATGACGAAATCGGTCGGATCCATTCTTATCTGTCCTTGGTTACACTTCGTGGCGACGCTGAATCAATCGCGCGTTGCAAAATCAGCAAATCTATTACGCACCTTCCTGATAACGTAGAACTCGAAAGACGTCGGTAATGTTGTATATACGCGCGACTATTTATAATTGTACAGAGGTATTAGTTTTCATCTATATATCGATAATCAATTTAATATATAGATCTCACCTATAAATATATGGCGAAAACGAAACGATATAATTTCGTGTATAGTTGTATATTCAAGTAATATATCAAACATGAGATACGAGCTATCCTAAGGAATACAATTGATTTAATGATCCCTTGCGTGTCGCGTGATTGAAGGAAGATATACTGTACATAAATATAAGTAAATACATGCATGCTAACAATATATATATATATATATATATATATATATATATATATAAAGCTGTATATATAACTGATAAAATATTTAAAAAGAATTTGCTCGATTATACACAATGTACATTATATTTATTTCTATATATATCATAGTATTCATAGAATACCTCAGGGAGATATGTGCATATAAATTTTTAGCAAAATTTAACATTTGGAAAAAGCTTACTTTATGATATTATAAGTAACCATGTTCTCTCTGATTATATGTATCCGTATATAGTCAGATTTCATATGAAACAATTATATATTTTTGGACAGTAATGTTCACAAAGCAAGCTTGTGTGATAATCCAACTTAAAATTACAAGGATGATAACTAGATCTGGTAAGTGTATATAAAAAGACGTCTTTAAAACTTTGCATTACTCTTAACACTGTACAAAATAAACAGTGGCCAAAACAGATTGTACTAAGATATCTTTACAGTGTGTCACATTAGCTTCTCATATTTTTAATAATAAAAAAATACTGTATACTCTCAATGATTGCGTGATCCATTAATTTCCCTAAAACTATATGCACAAATTCTTAAAATTTTATCAAGTTTCCCATTAATTTTGCATGCTGTTGGCACAGTCCATTTTGTAATGAAAACTACACTAATCCAACTCATTACGTCGTAATGTCGAATAAATCACAAACACCCTCATTCTCACTAAGATTGAAGTGATAATCTTTCTCCCCTGGAGGTGGACTTAATCTCACCAATGGTCCATAATCTGCAAATAAAATTCAGATGGACAGATTAGATAGTGATAGCAAGATATTACAAGAATGTAATGTAAGATTTGACTTACAAGAATCAGAATATATTTGGTCGAGAAACTCAATATCCGTTTGAAGGATATCTGTAATAAAATATTTATTATCTTAAAAAATTTATATTTACAATGTAAAAGATCTATTTACAACAAATGGTAAATTTTAAGATTTAAACCATGAAATAAATTTACCTGCAGAGCTCACATCATGCAGGACTATCTTGGCTTCTATCAATTCTTGATCTTCATCTTCCTCGTCATCAGTGAATACTGGACTCTGCGGTTTGATACTGCTTTTTGGTGGTCTGTTAAAATAAATTGTGTTCAATATGTTTGTATGCAATCATAGTCTTGAAAGGAAAATGGAACATTTAAATGTACATTTTGTGTCAAGTGAATAGCTCAAGCTTGATAACTATTCACCCCCGTTACAAAATCAATTGGCGCAATTATACTATTTGCTCTGTGCAGATCAAGAATATTGTTTTACTATTCCTGATACGATGAGAGCATATATAAAGATACATTTGCAAATACAACAAATTTCCATTTACCTGCCAACTTTCCTCTTTGGTTTAACAGTGACTTCTTCCTCTTTTTTTTCATCCTCCTCATTTCCACGCTTTATGCCTTTTGATGCTTCTTTTAATCTCATTTCTAACACTTTATTATCATAAGTTTTTGCTAATTCAGGTTGAACCATGTACACTTTAATTTCTCCCGAATTACTCTTCAAGTACATGTTATAGCTTATCACTGCATCGTCTTGTATGACAGTCTATTAAATATATGTACAAAATAAAAACATATGAGAGACAATTTGATATATCCTAAATAATTTTCAGAATTGTTTAAAAAATACCTTCAAAATGTTTGGTACTGTTAATTCCGTGTCTGGAGGAGCTTGTATTCCTAATACAAATTGATCTAGAAAGTTTTCCTTGACATCCTCGTAAGTAATATATGCATATTTCCTATTTATCATATCATTCTCTATATTTTTTATACTCTGCTGAATCCACTGAGTATGAGTGTCTAGGAGATGTTCGTGATCCTCCAGTTTTCTGATCTCGTCCTTCAGATCTGTGAGCTTCTCGCCAACCTCTTGAGTATTGCAGCCAGGTCCTGCACCCCTTTGATCACAATTTGCAAAATGTAGCGACGCGTATTACGAGAAAGTAGAATATCACAAATCGCAAAAAGAGATAAAATAAAAAAATAGCAGTTTATATAGTCGAGTAAAAAAAACTTACTTCCATTGGATGCTGTTCTTGCTCTTCTTCTCTATGAGACCGATACCCTCGAGGACGTTTGTGATGTCGTAAATGCGCCGTTTCTGTCGCACCTCCAAGAGATCCGCGGCCTGCAACGGTTAACGATTCGATGATACCTTATCGAGGTACGTTCTACTGGATTAGGTTAGGGCGTGAGTGTGCGTTACGATGTTGAAATATCCGTAATAACGCATCGCCTACGGGGCGGAAAATCGGCGCCGAGCCTCGCCAGTTCGGACGAAATGTTTTGCGCGATCGAGGATCGATTAAGCGAGCGTAAGCGAACGATCCCTCCTCGCCACGCACTTCTTTCAAAATTCCCGCAACCCAGATATGGCGTATATTCGCCCGCGATAACTTAACCTAGTGCTTCAGGTTAACTTTCTCTCGGTGCGGAGAAGTTGATATACTCACGACTTTCAAATCTAGCACGCCGTCCTTGGCTTTCTGCAGCAAGGTTACGAAGCGGGTGGTCAGCAATCCGAGGGATTTCTCGAAACGGCTCTGCTGATTATCTGCCATTATCACGCTCGTTGTCAAAATTTTCAAAACTTGCTAGTCCCTTCGAAATTGCCGCAACAGCACGGACGCCATCCCGGTTAACGTGCAACGGCTATTCAAATATGAGCGCGTCTCTGCTGTCGGTAATAACGAATTTCTGCCGCGAATAACGAGATAAAAATATGCGCAGATACGCGAAAAAAAGTATTCGAAATTTATTTCGATCATTCGTTCGGAATTTACAAATATGCTTATTCCTAATTAATTCTAGAAGATAAAATTTATTTTACGAATTATATATCTAGAGAAAGTTACTCTGTGCACTATTGTTATTTTCCTTTAATATGTATGTAATATAATATTATAATATAATAATGTTATAATATTAATATTATAATATAATAATGTTATAATATTAATATTATAATATTATATTATAATATAATATTATAATGTGTATAAGTAGAACCAATTTTTTACATATAAAAAATTTCTTTAATATTTTTACACTAATAATTTGACATATTTATTAATATATATTCACAATGATATTTATAAATAATATATGTATAATTTAAGAGAATTTCTCTTATTATACCTTATCCTATTCTATTTATACATTCTACTTATATACACTTTACATTTTTGTTGTAATATTTTAAATGTATAAAAATTATAAAAGATATAAACAGTATTATAAGAGTATTAAAAAAAGAATTTAAAATACATGCTCCAACAACAAATAATCTTAGGGAAAAAGAAATTCGTTGGTGACAGTTGGCTCTGGACTTTGGCTGGAACTAGCGGAACTAAGAGTCTCATCTTTAATCTTTAAAGCGGATGAATCCTTGTCCTTTTTATTATCCTTCTCTTTGTCTTTACCCTTATCCTTTTCCTTCTTCTCCTTCTCCTTCTCCTTATTATGCTTATGATCATGTTTATGCTTATGCTTATGTTTGTGCTTCTTCTTATCCTTCTTTTTCTTTTTACTCTGTAAGAAGCACAGTGATATATCACAAATCTCAAGTATTTTTTATTCCTAACATATTAAGAATATACATATATTTCATAAGGATATCTTTTACTACACAAAAAGTTTCACATACCTTATTGACAGAGTCACTTTTTGGTTTATGCTCTTCCAAATCCTTTTTAAACATTCCTGGTTCAAAACCTACTGGACCAGGAGTTCCCATGATACCAGGCAATGATGCTGAATTATCGCTATAGTACTCGGACTTTACTTTTCCTTCACCGGGTACCGGAATTCCCCGTTCATCCTGCTGTAAATAGCCAAAATTGATTTGATTTATACCGACAATGACAAAAGAGAAGGAAGTAAAATCATTTCTTATACATTGTTTGCCATCTTCTGTCGTTTTACTTCTATCCCATGCTCTGCTGAATTTGGTGGACCAGTAGGATCCCTATTTGGAGATGCTTTTCTTTTGTTCGAAACAGGCGGGTTCTCAACTTCATCGATTGATTCGTGTCTTACATGTTGCACTGGTACAGGTTTCACCTATAAAGCGGAGAATGTATTATAATAAAGTAAATGTTATAATTACATAAAACGCAGAAAGCATTGAACGAATATCTTACCTCACGTTCAGGACTTGGTGGACCGGCTTTCCTAGGTTTCATAATCATCGCGAGTTCGGGAATGGGAAGACAAAATGGAACCTTTGTACCGTACAAAGAATAATACAAATCCACTAAATCGCAACGCAGTTTCGCGTCGTGCGATAACATGCCGCTATATGACAAAATTATGTGTTAATTGACATGAAAAAAAAAGTGATTTACACAAGAAAGATTAAAGTATTGCCGTACTTAATCAAGTTCCATATACGATCAACTAAATCTGGTTTATCCAGACGGTGTTTGTGAGCTCTCTCGAATGGTGGATTTTCTACCATTAAGCGTACAAGTCTGTGACGTACACCAGGGTGCGGATCCATTTCCGCCATGTCCAGCAGGAATTCCAAGTCTTCCCATTTACCGTCCACGCGAGTAAAATCGACCAAAGCTTCTAACGCCGCCATTCGGACGTCTGGAAAACATTAATTATAAAAAATTGTGGCAATTAAAAAAAAAAGAGATATCAATGTAATTATCAAAGAAATGTTATGTCTGAAGTATTACCTATAAATTGCCCGTATGCTGCATATGCCCTGAAAATATGAGGATTGCTTGGAAGATGACCAAACTTTTGTAGAATACGGATGACTTTCAGACAAGCTACACTGACGGTATATTTGTAGCAGGATAATAATTTTTCTAAATTTAAATTTCTTGTGACCTCTTCTAGGATGGCTTTTGTGTCAATTGACAAAGATTCTGCTGTGATAGCCGTTCTGTAATAACAAAATAAAAAAATATATCTGATAAGATGATGGATCTTAACTTTGTATAGCTTTGTATTAGTGTTATTGTTTTTAAGCTGGTAATTGGCAGTCCTGGTTCGATTCTAAACAGTTATCCTATATATATCTCTGATTAAGAGATCTAATAAGAGCATTTATTTGCGATAAGGCATAATAGACTTTGTCTGAGTATCGCACAAACGGATAAAACCGCCTTCAAAATTATATACATATGCATGTATCTTTATCAGATAATCAGATCTATCTAGTGTATATAAATAAAAATTCAAGTGACATACCCCTGTTGCACACTGATAACCGGTGTAACAGTTGCGCCTAAAGCCTCTATCAGCGCGGCTCTGTAGTAATTGTCGGAATATCTATTCTTGCTATTGTCGTTATACTTGAAGAGATCCATTAAGAAAGCTAGAACTTCCGGTGGACAAATACCATGGGCATTGCGTAATCCCGCCATTGCGACCGGTATAGTCTGTGCATAGATTCAAAATTCAGAAGAAAATTTCATACGTAAAATATATACATATATATATATATATATGATACATAATTCTGATACATAAGTATGGAATATATGTTAACTCGCGGAATGTATATTAACCTTTTGTAGAAAATAATGTTGAAAATTCGAGAAGTTGTTCTGCTTAATAATTCGCCGACAGGACGCCGATCCGAATAATTTTCTAAATATTGTCAACATTGCCGGTGGACCCGCCCATGTTGCTACCATAGCGTTGGCTACCTGTAATATATATATATATATATATATATATATATATATATATATGTAAAATTGTATTAAACAAGTAAATATTTAATAATGACTGACCTTTGTCAAACAATGAGCAGCGCGAAGTCTAACTTTATAATAACAGTGTTCGTTTTCGATTGTATCGGTCAATGCCATTCGTGTGGCAGGTGTTGAATGATGTTGCAAAGCTACGATTGCTTCTAATTGTGCAGTAACGTCTCTCTCGTGTCTCAATTGATATTGCCACTGATAATCGGGTTGCTCAATCTGCACAGCGCGCATGATTGTCATTTCAGGATCAAGTCTGATCCATAATACTGGGGAGTCACTGTAAATAAGCAATGAATTCTTTTAGAAGATATTGCGCAAAGATAACGCGACTTTTATATGACGTCTTTACAATTATTGCGTAAGGTCTAATAAAATCGTGATCTTACTCCATAGCAGAAAGATCCATATCAACCTCTTCACCAGTACACAGTGGAATCTTCTTTTTCTTATTTCTACGGCTTTTACTGTGGCACGTGATATCCGCCCTGGCCATTGTACCTTCAATTTGTAAAGTGTGCTTAAAGGTACCATCGAGTTCTTGAATATTGACTACTAACGGACCCACATATTTTCTGATTCCTCTTTGATGTGCAGTGTCTTGTCTAATTTCTAATTCCACTGTATTTCTGTATATGCATATGTCATTTTAACATACATACACATATAAATGAAATAATAGTATATGCAATTAAATTTAAGTAGAAGAGCACCTTTTTCTATTAAATACGAAACTTAAGCTGAATTTTGCGTGTCCTCCTGTTCTGACCCATTGATCTATGAATACCGACATATCTTTTCCTGTCACTGTAAAGATCGCCTTAGCGAATACATTTGTACTAATTAGCATGTGTGACCACAGGCCAGACTCAATCTTTTGTTGCGCGGCATTGGCTGCCAGAGACAATTGTTTATTAAATACCTATAAAGAATTAGATATGATAATCGACAGTTCAATCTATTATTATGCGTTTGGAGAGCAGAGAAAAAAATATTTACTTGAAGTAACAATTCTTGTCCGATCCTATGCTCCAACATTCTCATAATCAAATGCGCCTTCTTGCGGAGAACTTCAATGTATCTAGGAGACATTGTATGTAAATTTTTAATCGGAAAATAAAATCCGGGATCAGGAGCTCGAGGAGCAGGTGCTGGAGTATTGGCTGCAATGGGCAATGGTGCCGGTGCTTGAGATGGATCCAATATTATGCCACCAAATTGTTCTTCATATTTCACGACTTCTTGCAACTCCTAGAAAGTTTAACAAAACAAGCATAATGAGTATGTCAAAAAGAATAAAATATATCAATATTGTGACTTGTAAATACTTACAGATTGAATCCATTCTCTGTATTCATTGTTTCCAAAGCATTTCTTGGCATACAGTCCTGTAAGATATGTAGAGATACCCTTAGGCAGCCAAGTATCTGACCAATTGTGCATAGATATGAAACATCCGAAAAATTGTTCCGCAATTGCTTGTGCCATTGCTTTCTTAGTAATATATACTTGATCTATAATTGCAGTAGAATGTAACAAATTCGTGCTGGAAGAAAACAAATTATCATAAAGAAATATAGTAATAGATCTCAACCAACATTAAATATGTAAAAAATGTATATAAATAGGAGAGATTAGTTTTACTTTAGAATGCTCATAGTAGCATAAGCATTGATGTCTTCATCTATCTCATCAACGAAGACCTGCTTATAACAAGAATATGGATATCGATTTGACAAGGTTTCTTCATAAAATTCAAATGCTTCGTGCATGTATTTTGCAGACACTTTTAGAGATGGCAAAAGTTGAGGTAAACAGAAATGAGTCACTTCATGCATGTAAGGATCCACAAAGATCTCAAAGGGTCTATAGAGAAAAAAAATTCACATTATTATATTGTAAATCACTTTTTCTTTTAATTTAGAGAATGCTTCTATTTAATTTATTTACCCGACTGCCAGTGCAATGTTTGGAGCACACGCAGGAGTATTTAGAACATAGTGAAACGTTTTTCTACGCATGTCAGGCGTATAGACGACCTCGACCAGATCTCCACAGGAAACGGCAGTCATCGAGTCGTCGACGGTAAATTCCAATTTCCAAGTGCATGGTTCAGCAAAGCTGTCTACACACGGGAACCATAATCTAGACGAATTTTCATAGCTGTACGTATACATATGGGCGCCTCTCTAAAAAAGAATCATTATTGATGTAATAAAAGGATTAATCTGTCTAGTATAACTTTTCTAATGGAGGCTAATAAAATTTACCTCAGCTAGAGTTCCTTCGCAACTTGGTACTACAAAATGTACACCTCCCTGTGGCTGTTCCAAGGAAAATTCAATGCTAATCCTTAATCCTCGACCTTCTGCGACTAAGTGTGCTGCATCCGGCGGTATTTGAACTACTAATTCCCCAGCATTGTTATCGGGATCAACTTTTTGAGCCGCTGCTAGATGCATGTTTGAGAAAAATTCCAAGGAACGTCTACAAAGATTTTATAGATTAATAATCTGTAATAATATTATTATGGCTACGAAAAAAGAAATCACTCACTGTTTACTGTCCCCTTGGCAAATATCCAAAAATGGATCAAAATATTGAAAAGGAGCCTCATAAGTATCATTTAAGCACACTCTATATATCCTGCATTGTTTGGCATTGAGTTTTATCAGCCTTAATGTGTCTCGCAGTGGAATAATTGTCAATTCAACAAACCCAATTATGCTTTTTCTTTGAAAACTTATCCCTGTCAAGCTGACTATCTGATGAGCTGTAAAGTATCAATCAATAATTATTTCGACAGAAGTGGAGTCATACTAATGCATAAATATAATTTGTGGTATAATTTTTCTAAAAATGTGATTTTTATTCATTTTTCAATATAATCCTACGCATTTTGTATCCTCTGTTAAAAATGCTCACAATTAACGATATACGACAAATAAATATAATTTCAGTGAATATTGTCTTAGGAACTTTTTCGAAACGCAAATACAACGAGAAAAAGAACACAATTTTTTTTTTTTAGTATTTAAACATTTTGAGCATTCCTCACTAACGTCATTTCCAAAGATACTTATAATTTATATGGACGACTGGTGTCACCCGTTTTTTCCTTCTTCATATTTTCGGTTATACGCAATTCTTGTACTCATAGAAAATTACAACAGAGCAATGAATGCAACGGAATGCAAAACTATTTCAAGCATTCCAAGCCACTCGGTATCATTTGCACTAGTTACACACTCATAGCCCGTATCAGAATGTATACTGACATAAATGAATGAGTATGATGAATATAAAAGAGAATATATATAAGATACATCACGCTGGCATAGAACTACATATAATATATATTCTATAGTGCATATAAACTATACACCAATATGGCTGCGATCGGGGAGACACTAGAGACACATGACCAATCAGGACGAAAAGATTAAACATTCTTTATCCTGATTGGTTAACGCAATGCTTCGAAACCATGGACGTAGGAAATATCTGGACGGAGCGTAATGTAAATTTGTGCTTTAATGGCCTTCACTTCCAGCACATTCTCAGATCGGACGCATCGTGTCTAGATATTTATACATTACGACTGTTGATTATACACCGAAATTGCCATCATCTGATATCCTCTCCCCCTCTTTCTTCCTCCTTACCGTAAATCTTTCACTCATTTCAGAAAAGGCTCCGTCTATGTATTTTTATATATGTTATTGACTCCGTTGTGAGAAGAATCGTGCTTCGTTTGTCGTCTTTTTTCATTTTGTTCGAAAATGAAAGATTGTGGATGATTCTGTACATTCTCAATAAGATCTGATATGGTTTGATAGGCGATTCGAAGGAGGCCTCGACACGAGAAATTTGACATTCTTTGAAGAGAATATTTTGCAAGATCTTTATAACATCCCAAATGGACGAGAGACAAACCGACAATACGTAAGTTTAAAAGAAAAATATGGAAACGAGGTATATTCTGTGTAAATCTTTGTTTCTGTTTTTCCTAAATTTTTTACTTAACGACAAAACATTACAGCCGTGTTTATGCGTTACAATATTGTCTCTTTTTGAGAGAACTAAAAATTGTTTAAGACAGATTAGAAGTTTAGGAACCGTTCTATCTTTTAGAATCTCTGTGGATTGTTCAGACAATACTACTGTACCTGTAGTGACAGCTAATTTAGAAATGCTTACCATAGATGTTAACTCTTCGTCTACAGAACCTACCAAGAGGATTCTTAGAAAGAAGATACCCAAATCTGTTTCTACAGATGTTCTTAATAGAAGGTAATAATTTAATATCAAACTAATTATATATATATATATATATATAGGCTGTGTTTTGCCGAACCTCCGATAGCTAAGCAGTCGCTCGTTTGGTAGCGGTTTCGATTGCAGCGCTGCTTAGTGCTATTGAGGTATTGGCTGTTGAGGTTACTGCTAACTACTCAGCGCTTCTGTCCAGCCAAATATTTGTGTAGCAAGCGCTCGCCGCTTACGTGCGCTTAGCTTAGCGGAGGTTCGGCAAAACACAGCCATATATACTCATCTTTCATATCTAATAATACCTTGTACATTTACCTACAAGATGTAGCCTCAAACCAAAAAAGAGGAGGCTCTCAGAGATAGACACAGATGAAGAAAACATAAAGGAGTATTATTTAGATAAGAAGATAAATAAGAAAATTAATCTTGAAACAATATATGAAGAGAGTGACAGTTCGAGCGATGATACCAGGGCACGCATGAGTGCAAAGAAATTTAAAAGAATGTTACTGTTTTCTCCAACGGCTTCCAAGCTGAAGAAGAGACGCGTGAAAGTACAGAGAGTTTTTGGCTCTAAGATTAGGTGGTATAAGAGGTATGATTCAATGCAGACTCTTGAAGATAAGTTAAATGCTCTGAAAGAAAGTTCACCGATAAAAATTGATAGGGAACTCAAATGATAGCAAGTTCCTCTTGTATTTAAATGCTAATCTCTCCAGTTCCTGAAGATGGTATGCTGTCCTATTTCAGGATTTTATAAGTTATTTCCTTCTGTACTTGTGCATAAATCTATAAAAGAGATTGCATGGAAAGAGATATCGATATTTATTACTATAATATTTAATTAAAATTGTGGAAATTTTTGTCATCTTTCTATTAAAAGTATTATATGATATGAATTTCTTTGCATTGATATTTGCATTATAGATATGATATGCAAGCCACAAGGACCATAAATAATGTGTGATAATATTTATATTTGCTATTATTTACTATTATTGATAATATATGTAATATATATATATTCATAATATAAGAAATAATGTACTTTGTATTTCTTTAAACAGAATGTTCGTACCACATATTGCATTTGTAGATTAGTTTAAAAATTCAGCATTTACACATATTTGAATAATGATTAAAGTAAATATTTTTTATAAACACATTGAACTTATGTAACATGAAAGAAGCAACATTGTTCTTAACAATAAAATAGAAGCAGAAAGACTGATAAATTGAAAGTTCAAGTAAAAAATCAATTTTTTTAAATAAAGTACTATTTTTTATTTTTTTGAATGTTGTATATGTATGTTCTGTGTTGCATAGATAAAATATGTTGATATTATATGTAATAAAACTTGTAAGCTGTATCTATATATATACTTTAAAGAATGCGTGCTTTAGAGAATATCATATATTTTTAGCTTTATACAAAATTATATTTATTTTATTTGTACTTTTATAAACTAGAGGCACTAATTCTATAATGAATATAAAAATATGACAAATTTTATAAAGATAATATCTTAAACTTAAACATTTTCACATATATTGTAATATTGTATAAATATAAAATATGAATATATATTTCTGGTCCTCTTCCTTGATCTGACAGAGACGCAGTATTTTAATTAATATTGTTTCACACTACGACTTGGTCCTGGAAACTACGTTTCCAGAACACATTTTGTCTCATATTTTGCACAGCCATTGTATTCTCTTAACATAGCTTTGTTCTCTTCATATTCCATACTATCTAGTTTGACACAAGCGCATCTAGATGTGCTTTGTGTACTCGCAGTCTCAAATAGCATTCTTGGTACTCCTACCCAATCTCTCTCAATTCCACCACTGTTAAATACAAAATAAATTATGTAATCGTGTCTTTTAAGAAAAAAATATATTATATTACTTTAGTTTTTCTTTATTCAATATTAAAAAATGGTTACCTCCTATTAGTACACCAGAATAAAGTACCAATCGCTGGATTCCATTCTATATTACAGGGTGGGAACATTCTTTTCTGTTTCTCTTCCAGTGACTTTTCCTGTTTAGCAACTAGTAGTTTTTCTTGTACCTTATCAGACTCTACAGTTGGACTGCCATCTTGATTATAATATCTGCCATATAATTTTCCTGAGGAACAAACAAATATTTTAGAAAGTGCTGTATGTGCGAATTGTTCCACTTCATGCAATGTTCATATATCAAGCATAATTAACAATTCTCTCTTCTTGCACAGTAAATAGAATATACCTTTGCCTTTATTCTTGCTGCGTAGATTAATAAAGTATCATGATTTTCTTTTGACTCTTATTAGAGTAAAATTATTGTGAAGTGGATCAATCGCTCTTATGTCTTCCATTGCAGTTTAAATGATTGTACCTTTGTAAATGTAGTTTGTGTTATAAAATTGTAGCCAATCATCCAGCGTCTTAACTTGTCGCGCAGACAAGCTAGATATGTCGTCTGTTAATTCTTCTTCAAATTCTCCAGTAATAAATGCCAAGGAAGCATCGCGACCTATAAACGAATAATTCCATATACACAGTGGCCAATATATACGTATATATCTTTCAACATGAGGAATAGTTACCAATGAAAGCGTGATACCGTTTTCCGGGTCCGTAATGCTTTTCACCTTTCGTCACATCGAAAACTTGGCCTAAGATCGAGAGATATAGACCGTTCTCCAGATTCGTATATCGTTTCAATTCACTCGTGGTGAACACCCTTTGCCCGCCGAGCTCCTCATTTAATCCAAGATATATCGCGTCAACTATATTCAACGTTCCGTCCATCAAGTGAATCTTCATCTTCCTGATGAAGTCGCGCGAATATAAAAAATACACGATTCCCAGTAGCAGCGACAGCCAAAGATACTTGGAGAACATAATTATGTTGTCTACAAATACTCGGGGAAAACTCCGGCATGTGCATGTGTGCACGCTACTCCACAATCCTTCACGATCTCTCTCTTTCGATATGTACATATGTAACTTGAAATTATTACAGAGTCTCTGCATTGTTGGCTTTAGTCGATCGTGTCTGCGTTTTAGAACTACGTAGCAAAGTCCACGAATTTCTCTCCTGTTGGTAACACATGGTATATAAGAAAAAAAATGAAATTCGGTTATAAGGGTGAAGATGTATGCATGTAAAGCGATATACAAAAATTAAATAATCTGTAAATAAATTAGTAGTTAATAAGTCATCGTAAGCATCGAACTCGCAATCGAACTCGTTAAAGTATAGTATCAATTATCGCGCTTCCATCAAACGAGAGCGGTTATTATAAATATAAAACACACGTTCCGATCGAATGGTGAACGAGGCGCAAACATTACACGTATTGTTTAATAACCTGATAAATCACTCGTAATAATATTACGCGTTATTGTGCTCGAAAACAAAAGGTACGTGGACTCTCCCAGAGCTTGAATTTCGCCTCTCGGCTTTCGTACGTATTCATACAAAAAATTAATAAATATAATTAGAGTTATTAACTTTCATGCAATAATTGTTTACTCCCTACTTTTCGTGTCCCTCTAGATATCTTAAATAAGCGACAAAAATAATTATCAGAAAGTTATTATCAAGTGGCAAAAGAGAGACAGAGAGAAAGAGATCGCGGGAAAGATAATTATTTGCAATAGCCAAGCCTTTCTAAAATATCCGCATAGCAAAGGTAATCTAATGTAACATATCTATATCTCACAGATAAGCAAAAATAGAATCTCTTTATCTATACTGCTATTTAAGATCGTTGGAATTAGAGTCATTTCCCAAAAATTTCATTTCCAGACTTTCGTCTAGAGTTTCGTGGCCAAGAAACGTCGTCGCGAGATCGATCGTTTTTTTATCCCGATTGACAAGCGGCGCGTGCAAAGGCAAACGTTTGACATTTCGAGAGATTTACGGACGTCTACCAGCTGATATACCACGACAACCGGTAGCCGGACAGTGGCAATAAATGACGTCTAAGGCTGGAGGACGGCTGGAGGAGTCACGCTTGGCTAACCAAGACAATCGGGATCAACGGTCAGTCGCGTGTCGACGTGTATCCTTGTTGCACCGCGCACGAGAGTGCATCCGTCGACTTTCCTCATACTTTCCATCATCCGCGTCATTTCTCTTCGAGCGAGCTTTGTCAACAACGATCGTCCGTCCTTCAACAGTGCATCTCCGTAGAGAGAACGCGACTATCGCGGCGCGATCAGTTCTTGTTTAATTAATTCGTCGATATTTTATTTCCGCGCGTTGCAATTCTCTATTTTGCATCCTTCGATTTCGATTTTTCATTAAAAAAGTAAAATCTATAAATGACGATTGATTAAGCACAGCGGTTGAAATCGTAATAAGACGCGAGATGAGGGAAGTTCGGAAAGTTCGCCTGCATAGGGGTAAAAACTTGTAAACAAACTTGTTACAAATACTTTTTAATCGAGAGAACCTGTTTGATTAGATTTAACTGTCCTAGTAAAATCGCATTTCCCCCCTCTGTAGTTATTCAAGAAAGAAAAAACGAACAACAAGAAAGTTCAACGCGAAGATTTTGTGTACAAAACCGGGATCGCCAAGAATCGCCTCCGTCCTATTCGGCGCACAATTAGCTCGACGAGATATCGCTGAAACGCAGAGAAGAAAGACACTATCGGACGTGCAGATAAGACACATACAAAGATTCTCGATATGCTCCGGCTAGTAATTTCACAGTTAGTATAGAATGAGCGGCGGCCGAATGCATTATGCACATCAAGTTTTCGCGATTCGCGCGGCCCGTGTTCGTCCTGTTCATCTGCACGACGACTGCGATCTTCTGCGTGCTGTTACTGTTTCCGGGTTTCCCCGTCGCTGACAGAAGATACTCCGCGTCTCGGAAGAAGCAGACATCCATGAGAGAAACGGAGGAAGAACATGGAAGATCCGCTCCGACGCAGTCTAACGCACGAGAGCTATTTACGAGGATGATGTCCTTTGATAAACATCTCCTGGAGAGGGGCTTCACCGACGAGCAGGTAGAATGTTGCGTTTTATCATTTTATTTAATCTTTCGCGATATGAAAAATATACCGTTTTTTATTTAATCGATCGATCGGAAAAGAGAGAGGGAGCATCGGATAAGCAACATGTGACCCGTGTTTCTATCAGATAGGCAATATGTCTCTTCTCGGGAAATGGTTGTTGGCGCCGGAAGGAACTCCACCGCCGCGATCCAACATCACCAATAGAAGCTACTTGATCCTGATCTGGAAGCACGGGCCATTCCTGGAACGTAGGCATATCAGACGTTTCACGAAGACCAAGTTAGTTTCAATATATTTTTTTTTCTTTTTTTATCATAGCCGTAATCGTTTATCTTAGCCGAAATTCGAGATAAGATAGGCTTGCGAGAAGATAAATTAATTTCAATCGGAGATTATGTCGACCTTGTAAGCTGAAGGAAATTATGCTTCGTTTAAATTTTAGATTAATGAGAAAGCACGATTGTATGACTTACTTTGTAAGAGTGAAAAATAATATTTCGACAGAGATTTACGAAATTATACGTTTTAGATTTTCACCGTGGGATCGATGTTCCGTGGGGAATTGTACGCTGAGCTACGACGAAAAGGACTTGCACCGAGCGAATGCCGTGGTGTTTCATTTGCACTTCACGAACAGTCCTTCGGAGCTGCCGGTGAGAAGCCGAGCGGATCAACGGTGGATCTTCCTGACGGACGAGTCGCCCTTTCACACGTTTCTGCACGGCAGGCAGAGATTATCGGACTACGACGGTCTGTTCAATTGGTCCATGTCCTATCGAATGGACAGCGATGTACCGGTTCCCTACGGAAGAACGGTGCGAATCCCTAACGATGTTTCCGACAGCAACGTCAGATACTGGGACGCCATCGTGAGGACTACCAAGATCAAACTGGTCGCCGTAATGGGCAGCAACTGCGGCGGTCGTAACAAACGATGGTCCTACGTGAAGGCACTCAAGTCGCTGCTCGGCGACGACCTGGACATTCTCGGGAGATGCCTGGACGGCAACAGAACCGTCTGTCCGGGCCACTTCGATCGGGACTGCGCCGCCTTGAGCGCGTACAAGTTCTACCTGTCGTTCGAGAACTCCAATTGTCGGGAATACCTGACGGAGAAGGTGTTCTGGAACGCGTACGGCAAACTCGCGATCCCGATAATAATGGGAGCGTCGCGGAACGACTGTCAGCGATTGTTGCCGCCGCGCTCCTTTCTTCACGCGGACGATTTCGCCGGTGCGGATGTACTCGCCGACTATCTCAGGTATCTGGACCGCAACGACAAGCAATACATCAAGTATCACGAGTGGCGCGATCGTTATCGGGTGATCAACGAACACGGCTACTTCGGCAGCGTATCCAGGCACTATTGTCGCGTCTGCGAGGCGCTGCACTATAACTCTGTCGCGCCAAAGGTCTACACGAGACTCGAGCATTTTTGGAGCAAGAGAGATTGTGCTCCAGCGAGCGCTTAGATGTTTCAGTTAACGCCGTTAATTATGGTTATCTAGTCTTCGCAAAATATGAATTAATTAAATGGATTAATATATAAATTTTCCATCAATAGCTTTTGAAAAGAATTTGTGCAATTAGTCAGCACTAATTTGTTACATTTGAGTTCTTTAGATGCATTTATTTTATAGCGTCTTTATAGAGAAAAAATAAAATTTTATATTATATATTAGCTATCATATATTTATTATACTTATAATCATAATGAAGAAAAATTCTTATGCGCATTTTTCCGAATAATTATATAAAAATTTCAAAATTTTGTAGCAGCAACAAATAACAAAATGACCATTAGCCACTGACGAAAGATTGATTTTTCGCGTTTATTTTTTAAATTATTCGTTATTTATATTATATAACTTTAATGTGTGGACGTAAAATTCAATATAATTAATTTAATGTAGGTGGAAATGTGTATACAAAAAAATGTGTATACAAAAAAAAATTTATGATCTATGATAAATATTGTAATTTTAATTAATGCGGTATGTGTGTATGTGTGATTCATCATTATTTGTTATGTATTTAAATTGAAATGTACATTGAATTGTAAAATATTTTTATGGAGATATATGTAAAGAAAAATAATAATTCTCTTGCGTATGTACGTTAATACAATAACAAATTCATACTTGCCGCCTAAACAGAAATTACGAAAGTTCTCTAGAATATTTAAATTTTTCCACTTTGGTAAATCTTCCAGATATGTAAAAGTTACAATGTAATTTACAACATTTAAAGTTCACATTTAATTTCATGAGTGTGTATTGTGTGTGGGGGGGGGGGGGGGGGGAGAATATCTCTGAATCTCGATTCAAAAAGAGGAGTCTCATCTCTCGTTTCCAGCGAGATTTATTGTAAGAAACATGACACGAATTAATCTTCAGAAAAGTTTTTTCGGCCGAGTTTTCGAAAAGAAAAAAAAAAAACCGGCATCTAAGAAGAGGCGGAGACCGGTTGCGATTAAAAATGAAACGAGGATACGATGCAACGCGATGACGACGCAGGGCGGAAGTAGTGGAGAGAGAGATAGACGGCGACTCCGTGCACATGTTGCAAAGTTGCAAATGGCAGGCGGTGCGTGACATTCCGTCACTCTGTGTTCTTCGTGCTGAAGCTCTTGCGTTGTCCACGTAACACCGATTCCTCTTCCGCGCGAGGAATCGTATCACCGAGAGAACCCCTTCCCTCTTACTCCCTCGATCAAATATACTCCCCTGGGCATTCGCGGGGTACGTTGACCGGGCCCCTATATCCTACCGAAGGGAGAGAGAGGGCGGCGACAACGGCCGCGAGCGAGCACGGACCTTGAAACAAGGGAGATTTTGAGTTCGTAGGATCCGGATCGCGGGAGCACGTTACGTACGGAGAGAGAGAACACGATGGCGAAGCTGATAAACATTTGGCGGGACGATGAACCGGTGAAGCTGTCGTGCAAGCAAATGCCGTTGATCATCGACGAGAGTTTGACGGTGAGCGCTTCAAGCCGCGCGGTCCCTGGCTTCCCCGACTCCTGGTGCGCGACGACGTCTTACGTAACGACGACGAGCGCTTCCTCGCGGAACGACCTTAACCTTAAAAAGAAAAAAAGAAAAACGCGAAAAAAAGCACGTAGACTTCTCGGAGGTAAGAGCACGTTCGCGCGACTGGTTCGCGAATCTGAGAGCTCGTTCTTCATTCGTTTCGATCGTGTATTATTGGAACCATCTGCGAGATATCGTCGCCGACTGCGACAAGGATAATAGCATCGTGGTTGTTCTCGCACTTGGTGTCATATATTCTCCAGACGATTGTACGATCTTTTGATTTCTATGCGTAAGGCAAACGAGAAGACGTGTGTAATAATATACCGTAGATTATTATCGTTATAATAATTTTTAGCAGCAAAAATTTTCCCTTTGAAAGATCAGTGCACAATATTCTACATTGTCGTTAAATGTAATTTATTGCATCATACTGCAAACTATATAAGCTTGTGTTCTTTTAGATGATCATGGATATAAGTAATTTAGGGGCAGTCAGTGATAGTCCCTTAGTGCGAGGTAAACAGCTGGACGAATTTACAAGAAAATTTGATATGCTCACAAAGGAAGAAATCAAAGCATCATTTGAGGTTACTTGCAAGGATATGCTTGCCATTTTGGGCCAGACAGAACCGTGCATCGGTTGTCGAAGAAGGTGATTATTTTCTTTTGTTATAATAATATATCATTCTGCTCTTGTGCCAGAAAGTGACGGTAAAATATTCCATGTTTAGTGTTGAAAGATTATTCTACGACCTGATGAAGTCAGGACATCCAGCGTTGGATCCGCTAGTTATTACTCCCAATGGTCTACTTTCTATAAAAGATGATGTTCTGGAATCACCTCAACAGCTTTGCACAATATTGCACGGACACAGGTATTTCACAGACGATTGTGAAAACGATTATTCGAGACACGTATGTAGGAGAGAGTCATCATTGTCATTTATGTCTTTGCAGCGCTAGGTTACATAATTTAGTGGAGAAACAACCAAGAAATAGAAAATCCCGACGATGCGTACTGCACTCTTTAGAAATTCAACGAATGCGACCGCCGCCGAATGCATGGAGGGAAGTATGGGATTCCATGAAACTACCGTGTCAACAGGAGTTGACTTTAATCGAGACTGATACACTTGACGATACTTTGGACACTTATCTACGTAAACATAGGTATATAAATTCTGTGTCTATACCTCTTAATATGTGAAACATACGTTTTTGTGACACTCTCGCGATTTCTCTTAGGTTTTGCGCCGAGTGTCGTAACAAGGTATTATTGGCGTCGTCTCTCCTAACACGAGAACCCGAACCTACGAAAGAGAAAGGTTACGTAGCAGTTTTATACTCTGGAATTAAGCGTTGTATAGCCGATCATCATGTTCACTTGCCAACTATCACGGAATACATTGGTACCCTTATTGGTCGCGCGCAGCCAGAACTCATGGGAAGGTACTGATTTTCGATGGTGCATACTTTTGTGTAGTATTCTTAAAGGCATAAGAGATGTTGAATTTCAGGGAGCGTCATGCGAAAACGCTGGAAATTGCTCAAGAGGAAGTACTTACGTGCTTAGGTATATGTATCGCGGAGCGATTGCATAGAGTCCATAGACGGCTGAAGGAAGAAGAGACCGTATGTAAAGTATTAGCCGCTGTCGCGGTAGACGCATTGTCCAGAAATTTCCAGGTAATAAGATTTTATTTGTTATAAGATAATGTTATTTATTTAAGGAGAAAAAAATCTTTCTATATACTTTATATATTTACATACAATTTGTTGGGCTGTCAAAGTTAAGTATCTTGTCTTATGTAGATGGCAGTTGAGGTGAAACAAGGTATCTCTCAATTAGAACTGTTGTATGAGGAAATTACAAGGGAGGAAATAGCAAAGCAGCAGAGGCGTGAAAAGTTACGGCTGAAACGTAAGAAAAAGAAGGAACGTCGTTATGAAACGGAGGAGAAGGAGAATTCTTGCGACGTATGTTGTAATATATATTTTTGTAAATTATCTTTTGCAAACTATTTAAACAATTGTTTTCTATTAAGAGGATATATAACATATCCAGAAAAATAAAATTAAAATTAAAACAATTATCTGCATATATGTACAATAAATATAGCTAAAAGTTGTATATGTTGCCATAGTGTTCAAGTAAAAGGCAAGGTAAATCCTCCTGTACTTGTGCAGAATCAAAGCCAACGACGCAAAATATCGACCGACATAAGGTACCGACAAAGTTCAGTTTTACATATCTTTTATATTCATGTGCATGCAAACAAAAAATAGAATGCAAACACATACGTGCTTCTGTATATTAGTGTGCTTTTATTTCAGTTACAGGTCTTGGATCCAAAAAATAAAGGGCCACCAACATGTAAATGTCCAGATTGTTTAAAGAAACAAAAAACATCTAGTAGTATATCGCAATCGCAGAGTAAAGTAGAATTAGCATTCCCTGTGAAAAAGACAAGTGCACAAAAAGCTATTGTTAAAAATGGCACTTCCGAAGCGAAAACGAAATTTAGTACAAGTCAATCAAAGCAAAGTGACACATCTCGCAAACAATTATCTCAAGAGGATTCGTCCGATACTTGCGAATCATGTAAGGTAAGGTAACAATATTAGTTGTCAAAATTTTTCATAATTTTACAGAAATGTTTTCAAAATTAAAATATTTGAAATCCTTTTTTTCCTCGTTCCAAGGAAAGTGAAAAAGTTGATAAGGGTCAGTGGCATGTATATGATGAAATCTGCAAAGATTCCGTGACCAATGAACTCGTAGATGCTTGGATAACAAAAACCAATAAAGCTAAATATACCATGTGGATGGAGATGAAGAAACGTTTCGAAATGTCCGAGAGGAAGAGCCATTCCTCTTGCGAGCAATCGTTCCAAGATTGCGGATATTTTTCCGGACACAATATCAGTAGTTCCTCTCTTCCTAGTACACCAGAGGGCTCCGAAGTAGCCTGCAACGATGAATGTTGTAATCACGAAGGGGCTTGTCACGATAAACTTAATCATTCCAGTCCTAGTATCTCTTTATTACAAGAAGGAGGTTTGACGCTCTCGCAAATGCTAAAGGTAAAAATTTATACATATATAATATACATATAATAGTCTGAATATCGATAAATTTTTTTCTCTGTAGAAAAGCATTTAAACTCGGTATTTGTATTGCTTTCAGGATTCCAATTTTTCCGATGATGACGAGAAGGAGAGTTATATTCCAGTAGAGGAAGTGTTAGAGTTCAAGTCGCGAATGTGTCAACTTACGGAGAAGCGGCAGGAACTCCGACAAACGCTCAGAGACCGTTTTGCTGCTATGTTGTGCAACCATCAGAAACCACTTACCATTTTTCATTAAGAATTCCTCCTAATTACGGTAATTCAATACAATATCTCTTTTTTTTCTTTTTTACATTGATTTACTGCCAGTAGCAGGAGACACAAATACGATAGATGTATTTTGAATAACTGTTATTATTCGAAGTCGAACCTTCTAATGTTAATGAAATGCTGAAAATGTATACAACATACACAAATACACATATATACAAAACATACAACATCAAGAAAGAACAGAAACATAATATAACATTATTTATCTCTGCAAGCAGAGAATTGCGCATAATAAATAAAAGATGTCAAGACGAAAAAGATTTGGTTTCGAATCATAGTCGAATAACATTGACTTTGAGAAGATTACGAAATACACAATGCGAATCATAAGACTAGAAAATTGAATTGGATTGTATAGATCTGTACAATTGAAGTAAACGTAGATATTTTGTATGAATATGCCTTGACTACTGTTGAGAATATGGCAGGTCCGATTCTGTTGCGTGCAGTAAATGCGAATTGTTATAGACACAAGTTCTCCAGTGTGATTGCTGCATATTTAAAAAATATTGTATTTTCTTGAAAATTTCCTCATTTTCAAGAAGATCGTATTTACGCGGTGATACGATTACGTGGACTCGTGTCAATGTTGTAATAGTAGAGATGTGATGGAACATTTGTCGGAATCTTAATATAAAATGAATGTGTTGCATTCCAATATAATATATATAAATATATACACACACACACACACACACACACACACACATATACATATATTTTATTATTCCGATGTACATCCTCTCTGTGTGTAACTTTCATTACACACACACATACACATACACATACACTGCAAGAACATTCTATAAAAAAGATTATTGTCGTAAATCATATTTACATATATTGTATGTTACATAAAAATTATTAAAAATATTTAAACTGCTCAACACTGGTAATCAGTTGTGTGAGATTTAATTCGTCATTGAATTTGCTTCTCTCGGATCTTGTTTCAAATGTATTTCTTCTTTCAAATGTATATATATATATATATATATATACATATGTTACAAAAATAGTGTTCTTTCTATATCAATTGAACAATAGAAATATCAAAGAAACTGTCTACGTCTCTTATGGGCTTATTCTCTCGTACTTGTATACTTCAATTAATTGCGTTTGAAGAAATGAAAAAGTAGTGAATTCCGTCTATTGGCATATAATTATAATCGTTTTCAAATCTGTTCAATCGACATATTGCGCAAAGCACAGGCACGCATTCGTCCCACCGAAACCAAAGGCGTTCTTCAAAGCCGTTCGACGCTTCGTCGTATTCCATTTCGCCTTCGTATGCGGCACAAAGTTCAAGCGCGTCTCCATGTCCAGGTTGTTCAGATTCAACGTGGGCGGTATTACGCCCTCCTTGATGGCCAGGATCGTGAAGGCGGCCTCCAGATTACCGGCGGCACCTAACAAGTGGCCGTGCGCACCCTTGGTACTCGTCACCGTCACATTCCTGCTGTGTTCGCCCATCAGCGACTCGATCGCCTTCACCTCGATCGTATCGCCCAACGGCGTGGACGTGGCGTGCGCGTTTATGAATGTCACTTCCGAGCTCTCGATGCCGGCGTCCTTCACCGTCCGGTCCATCGCCAGTAACGCGCCGATGCCGTCCTCGCTGGGCGCCGTTATGTGAGACGCGTCACCGGACAGACCGTAGCCCAGCACCTCCGCGTAGATGGGCACGTCCCGGGCGAGCGCGTGATTCAGCTCCTCCAGCACTAGTATCGCGGCGCCCTCGCCCATCACGAAACCGTCGCGGTCCCGGTCGAACGGTCGCGACGCTTCCTCGGGCGTGTCGTTCTTCGTTGTGCTCAGCGCACGTAGACGGCAGAACGCTGCTATCGCCAAGGGGCTGACGCATGCCTCCGCACCACCGCACACCATCACGCTCGTCTCGCCGCCGCGGATGAAGCGAAACGCGTCACCTGCGGAAGGTAATCGCGATGCGTTAGAATGGATTAGAAAAACGAAATGGAATCTTTTTTGTCGCTAATCAGAGAGTTACCGATAGCATGCGCTCCCGTTGCGCACGCAGTCGACACAGCATGATTAGGTCCATGGAAACCGTACTTGATACTGATATGACCAGCTGTCATATTCGGCAATATTCTTGGTACAAAGAATGGACTGATCTTGCTGTATCCTTTCTTCAAAGCTTCATATGTTGTGCATACATCTACCAGATCTATCATACCGATTCCTACCGACACTCCAGTGTCACGTTTATCATTCTCATCGTTTGGTATCCATTTCGCATCCAAGAGTGCCTCTTCCGTAGCTATCAGTGCGTACGCAGTGTGCGTACACATTGTGCGTAATTCACTCTTCGTAAAGTGAGAATCAATGTTAAGTTCATGAGGAGCATTTCCTTTCGGCACCAATGCGGCTATAAAATATGAATTAATTGTTACATGACTATCGTACAAAAAATAAAATATAGCTTTGAGTGACACTAATTATAACAGTACTTGGGGTTGATAATTTTTTGTTTATTTGTATATTTACAGAATAGTCATAGAGAATAAATTTCACAATACACATGTTTGAAAGTAATATATTAGATACTGCTCACCTATTTTACATGGTAATTTGTTATAATCCGGTTCGGAAAGCTTCGTGATCCCGCACTTAGAATCGACGAGAGCTTCCCAAGCATTTCGCATCCCAACTCCTAAGGGGCATACAATCCCTATCCCGGTCACAACAACACGCCTAGACCTCGCGACATTTGTCAACGACCGGACGAGTGGAATAGACATCGCAATCTCCAAAATATTAACAGACGCTTTGTTTTCAATAATTACGCAAGTTGCACCATCGCTTCATCATAATCGGCACGTAAAACATGAAAATGTTTATAAAAGTACATTCACACTCTCAGCTATGCGGAGGTTATGTTTCTCATTTTCATGTATGTGCCACGTGACTAGAAGCAGAGAGAGAGAGAGAGAGAGAGGGGAGAGATATCTATTCCACTCGTAAACATCAGCTGATCGCTGATCGTTGACCGGCGCGAGATCTAAGTAGCGTGTTGTGACCGGGAGAGTTGTATGCTCCTTAGAAGTCGGGATGTAAAATGCTTGAGAAGCTCTCCTCGATTCTAAGTACGGGATCACGAAGCTTTCCGAGCCGGATTACAACAAATTACCATGTAAAATAGGTGAGCAGTATGTAACATATTACTTTCAAACATGTGTGTATTGTAAAATTTATTCTCTATGACTATTAATTTATATTTTATAGCTGCATTGGTGTCGAAAGGAAATGCTCCTCTCTCTCTCTCATGAACTTAACATTGATTCTCACTTTACGAAGAATGAGTTACGCACAAAGTGTCCTACCACTGCGTACGCACTGATAGCTATGAAAGAGGCACTCTTGGCTGTGAAATGGATACTAAACGATGAGAATGATAAACGTGACACTGAGTGTCGGTAGGAATCAGTATAATAGATCTGTTAGACGTATGCACGACATACGGAGCTTTGAAGGAAGGAGGCAAGATCAGTCCAGTCTTTGTACCAAGAATATTGTCAAATATGGCAGCTGGTCAGATCAGTATCAAGTACGGCTTCCAAGGACCTAATCATGTTGTGTCAACTGCATGCTATCGGTAATAACTTTTCAATTAGCGAAAAAATTCTATTTCGTTTTTCTAATATTCTAACGCATCACGATTACCTTCTGCATTTTTTATTAGAGCTGTCGGTGCAGCTATAATTTTTCATCGTTGACACTCTTATACAATCATAGACTATTTTAATCTCAGATAAAAAATGCTAGAAATAAGAATTGATCAAATGGATTGAAAATACAAAGAAATCTGATTTGTGTGATGCCTCATCCAGAGCAATAGTACATAAAAACAACAAATATTATTACCAAGGGGAATAATACAATAAGATAATATACAGAAAATACGTTTAAAAACTTTATTTTGGTTCGCTTTTTGTAATTGGGAAAAATATATATATGTATATATTTTGTATATATATTTTGCATGTACCTGTAGGAACTTTGGGCTACAGATTATGTCAAGGATAATCGTCGCTTAGGATAACATATCAATTTAAAAAAGAAAAAGAATTAAAACATGCAAATATGTCACCAACGAAATAAAAAAAGAATCTTATTCCTACACTAAAACTAATGTTTTGTTAAATCTAAATATATGTATGCGTTGGTAACAAAGTAATATAAAATATTGCATGTTACATAGGTTTTTACATTTGACATGAATGTATGCAAGGCCTGACTTGTGCTTCCGCAGCCTGCGTTTCATATACAAAAATCAATTGTACAAATCATAGATGATAAGAAATATAACTGGACATAGAATGTAAAATAGGTTTTCTAGAAAGGTAGATTTTAAGGATTCGAATAAAAGAGAAAGGGAGAAGTAGAGGGAGAAAGGAAGGAAGGGAAAGAGAGAGAGATTGAATACCTCATTTTTTACCCTTTCAATGTATCGAATAAAGCATGATTATAATTTTTTTATAACAAAATGCACATTGCTACTTTATGAATAATACGTATTGTGACCAAATATAACATTCTCTGTAGGCTCAATATATTTCTTGGATAAATGTTCTGTTTAATAACTTCTTACGTCCTTACGGCATAAAACGAAGAGAAGAGAGACAAAGAGAAGAAAAGAAAAAGAGATAGAAAAAAATAGAATCTATGATTATAAAAAAAGAAAAAAAACTTTTTTAAAGGCGTCTAAGATTTAAAAAGGAAATGTATGTATTTTAACAGACACAATATAAAAGTTGATGTATAAACAATTGATGTATATATTGGAAATAATATTTTATCTTAATAAATGTAATCAATGTGTATTTCGTTATACAGAATATATTACGATATATAAAACCAAGCATTTTATTCGATACAAGAGTGTTAAATAAAAAATTGGAGAAAATATTTCTCAATATCTTTTTCA
This sequence comes from Lasius fuliginosus, assembly GCA_949152495.1. Lineage (NCBI taxonomy): Eukaryota > Metazoa > Arthropoda > Insecta > Hymenoptera > Formicidae > Lasius > Lasius fuliginosus. The sequence goes on along the minus strand of OX424454.1, from coordinate 2,177,079 downwards.
GGACTAATTTATAGTCCCAATCCGCCCCTGATCTTACGCATGGCACGCGATTATTAACTGACATTCTAAATTCCGACGCTGAACAACTCTGTTAAATCGTATAAAATTATGTACAGCATCGCGATACTCTTACTATTGTGCTTTACTTTTATGCCTCGGGATTATCTTTTATTCCCCTTTGTATCCGTTTTTCGAAAACTCGAAACCTTCGACTAGCGCATGTATATATATATATATATATATTTGTGTGTGTATGTTTGTGTGTATGCATATCCACGTAAGAAAGTCTAGAAAATTAGACATAACGCGAGGCCCGTAACCAATGGTATCGAATGTTTCATTAATTTTGGTCATCAAGAAAAGTTAGTTTTCTTCATCTAAAATTCAGACAAGTGCAAGAAATCTCGCGAATTTGCTCTGTAAAGAGGAGAACATAGAATCTCCTTCGAGAGGGGGAAAAGAGGCTCTAAAGCGTCAGTAAATGCTTTCTATTCAATAAAGGGCAACATCATCCGTTCGCCTCGACAAAAATCTTTTTCTTATTAGATGAACACGCATAGTGTTAGTCAACACAATGCATGTTGATCTTTCTTCAAAAATCTCTCATTTTTCTTCTTCAATCATCTCGCTCAATATATGTCCTTGAGCTTCTTTTCTTGACTAGATTCATATTATACAGATATCTCTCGCCTGGTGCCATTGTACACACCAACTGTCTGCAGGAACGTCGGGCGTTAAACGTTGGGCTTGACCTTGCTGTTCTCGGACTCGAGCGGGTAGTCCGAACAATACTCGGAATGCGTTGCCCATGCGGCAAGCTACAGATATTATAAATCATTGATAATTATTAATCATTAATACAAATCGATAAAAATCTTAAGCGCGATCTAATATATGCGATCTAATATATGCGACGTAGATATATTAGAAGCTAAACTGTTTATACCTGACATGTACGGCTGCAATACCACTGATTTCCGCATCCAGCGCAAACGAATTGTGCAGGACGAATCATACATCCTTGACACTTGGGTGGAGCGCTTGGTGAAGGCGGATTGTCCTTTGCGACTTGTTTACCGTCCCTTCCGCTTGCGGAGCTTCCTTTCCTATCGTCGATTACCGTTGCTTCTTCCTCTACGTCTTCCTAGAAGATTCAATCTGACAATTGGAATATGAACGTGTGCACAAAAGTACGTATGAATAAATCGAAAAGGAAGTATTTACCACTTGAATTAAATCGTTGGAGTGAGACTGCGCAGAGGAGTTGACGACGGGGGTTATAGTTATCTCTGTGCGAGCCTGAAAAAATCTCGTATTATCAAAATGTGAAGACTATTTCTCGCCCAACTTCTCACCCAGATAGCGAACCCCGGGTTTCCTCTCTATCTAGATTTTTCCATAAAACTTATATTATTTATTCGTATATTGTTTGTTGTTATTTATATTCATAAACTCTATATAAAACTCTGTTTATAATACGCTCGAGTATTCGAGTATCGTGTTTAAAGAAACTGCGAACTTTTATAACGCTGATTTAAATTGCAAAAAGATTAGTAATTGCAAGGAATATAAAAAAAGCTAAGAACCTTGGAAGAAGACAGGATATCGTTTATAGAAACCAGATTAGAGCCTTGGTACGTCTGCAAAAGGTGTTGAGTTGTGGCGCTCTGCTGCGACATAGACGCCATCGCCGCCGCCGCCGCTGCAGCCGGAGAACTCCTTTCTCTTTCAGGCGCGGTGAGTAATCTCGCTAAAGTAGGTGAAAAAGTGGTAGATCTTGGCGATTGCGCTTTCGTTAGAATTCCATGAAGCAACGAACCGGTCGGTTGAGACGCGGTATTCTGGGACACGGATGAGGGTGCCGCTACAGGGTGAAGCGTCACGTCCGGATAATTCTGCGGTACCTTAGCCGCGGTACCTTCACCTAAACACACATATTGAAACGCGACTGTAAATCACCGACCGATCGGCGGATCGTTGCGAATTACATCTCGCAATTTGCGAAATAAACTCAATTAAGTTGAAAATTTGAGAAAACGGATATTACCTTGTTGGCTCATCTTGGCAAATTGCACTAGTATGTCCTTGTAGTTCATAGAATCGTTCGTGCTCGGATTGCTTTTGCACGATTCCGTGCTAGATGGTCTCGAGTCGGTATTATGTCCCGTTTCGACCATGGCGCCACCAGCTCCTAACGCGACATTCACCGAGTTCCTCATCCTTCGTCCTCTGTATAATTAGAAAAAAACAATTATATTTGTTTTATAAGACGTGTCTCAATCGGAGAGATGATGATGATTTAACGAATTACATTTCATGCCGATCCGATGTACATACATTTTATATTCCTCGAATGTTTATAGAAATTATATAGAACTCGATATTATATACCGATTTGACATTATAGAAAAAGTTACGCTCTCTTTTTCTTTCTCTAAAGTCTCTTGTTTATTCAATCGTAATTAATTACCTCCTTGGTACGGTTTCTGGATGCTTGAGTCTGTGATCAGCGATAATAGATCTGACATCCACTATCGCGCCTTGACGACCTTCTCCGATTTGTCGACTTTCGGGACTCGATGTCTGATTTCGTTTGCGACTGTTTTCCCCATTGGTTTTCGGGGGAATTATCCGTTGTTGTGGGCTAACCTTCGCAGCCTTCTCCCTTTTCGATGAGTCTGAAGATCTTTCTCCGGTTATATCCTCCTTAGACTCAAATTTCTCTCTCGATACGGGAATCGCAGTGTCGCTGTTGTCCCACTCAACAGGTCCCAAAGATGATGTAGCAAGCGGCAAGGGATCCGCTAGCTGTCCGTCGCTCTCCATGTAAGCTGTCATCTGTATCTTCCTTTCGAGCCTCACATATGCCTCTTCCTTTAGCTTCCTCTTTCTCAGAATCTCGTTCCATTCCATTTCTTTGGCATGCGCTAAATTCTCGAGAGCCTGCGTACAGAGATTGGTAGAAAGCGTAAAATAAATGTTAAAAAAGAAAAATAAAAAAGGGAAAGAGAAAAGAGTAGGTTCGATAAAATAATCACAAGAGAGACACTCACCAGGATATCAGCTCGCAGCCGATCTGCCCTCACCATAAGTACGTCGACTGTCTCGTTGTCGTTGCCGACAATTTGCGAAATATACTCTTCCCGTTCGTCATCGTTGCAAAATTTCTTCCTGGGATTCACGGACAGCTGTCCGTTGGTGGACTTCCGTTTCTTATTCTCGACAGACTCGGACGTGACTTTGGTGTGACGTTGCGTAACGTTGCCGCCACTCGTGGCAGCCACCTTCTGTCGTGACGTACCCGCGAGCAACTGTCTGCTCTTTGTGTTCGACGTCTCGGTGTCGGGCGATTCCGCCTTCCTCTTGACGCGAACGCGACTCACCGTCGCCGTCGGCGCCGCGGCTGTCTCTTCCGGAAGAGCGGCGCCGTTCTGTTGACTCTGGGGTATCTCCGACGACGATGACGTCTTCGGCGTTTTGTCATCATCGTCCTCCGCGGTGTCCACTTGCCTTCGCCTGCCTTCGGTCGCGCCCTCCATCGCGTGCATCCTGTTCAAACTGCGAACACACACACACACACACGATACTTTACATTAATAACGGGGTCTCATGCTTCGACAGGTGAACTTGACATTTCACTTTGATATCTAAAATTGTAGCTGATTTTTTTGTTTGGTAGAAAAATAATTTTAATCGTATAAAATTTATTATAAATATAGAACAAGATATAAATATGTATAATATATAATAATATATATAATAAATATGTATATGTAATAATATTGTAATATGTAATAATTATGTAATAAAATAATGAGTGTATATTAGATATATAGTAAAATTTGTGAAACTTATTTCCATCCTCTGACTGAAGATCAAATATGTAATTAATATTTCATCAAAGATACCGCTAGTTTTTGGCTTCACAAATACGAAATTTTCGACAGCAAAATATATATTTCGTACAGCGATTATAGAGTAAAAAATAAATTCTATATTAATTTTAATTAAATTTCCCTAAAGGTGAGAATATGAAATATTTTGCTTTTGTTTCAACTTGATCATGGCAGCAAATAACAAATATCGTACAATACAACATATGTTAATTTTTAATTATTAGCAACTCCGAATGCATTAAATAATAATCGCTTGTAATTGTTGCGCTTTTAGATCCAGATAGAATCCGCGGTGTTTTCCCAAATTTCCCGATTAACCGTCGTGTTCACTGAACGTGTCTCTCGCAAAATTCGCTTGGTATGTACAAAAAAATGTGGTAGGTGTTCACGATTAAAAGATTGTCTTAAAACTCATTAGTCATCGAGATTCACCTAGCTTTATTTCATTTGAGGAAAATCACGCGCAGCAAGCGACGCAGTGCGCACTTGCAGAAGGTCAGTCCTGCGAAACATCCGTTCGAGAAACGATGACATTGATAAATATCGATAACGCCGCGGCTGGTGGAGAGTTTCAGTCGACCTTGCCTAGAAAATAGTCGTTCGCCGGGGGTCCCAAGGACGCGAAGACGCCGGCAAAACGGTCCTTACGCGGCGTTTATGTTTGCTATCGTTTCCCGCAACATCATTAATTCGCGCCGTGTAATTCCTCACGTATCGCGGCATAAATAAAATCTTCATATCACGACCTGATTAGCGCTATAATTAGACACCGCGCGTAATTAATCGGCGCTCCATATCATCGGTGTCCCGATTAAACGCGCGTAAAGCAAACGTTACGTTTGACGAAACGGAAACGATTTCTTGTTCTTTTTCGACGAAGCAGCGAAAATTCTACTCGTTACAAAATGACAGTCATCTATTATAGTTTCGACATTTCGTTGCGCGAAATTTCCGGCATACGTGGAATTTAGTCTCTCTATTCATAATTTGACGTTAAATTGGGATTATGGGATAGAAATCCTTTCTCTTTCTCATTTCGCATTCAAGCAAAGAGAGCTAATGACGGTCAGGTTGCGAGATTTTTTTCTACCCCCTCGACCCGACACACATTCACATACTCATACACGCAACACATAGCGTACGCAGCATAGTGTATTCTTGCGGAACCTTTTTCCCCCTTTAAACGACATCGATTTTCCTCTTACGAAGCGCTCCGTTTCGCTGCTGATCCATCAGGCAATCGCTAGAGTTTCCAGAAGGGTGAACTTTACGAAATGTTTACAGATAAGTACGCCTTTCGACATTACTAGATCGACATTGTAAGACGCGTCGTTGGCGCATTTAACGTGCGACTCGTGATGCACATCAGTCGGTGCATCAACCGAGTATTAAGCGCGACCGACTCTTGTCATGCCACGTTGACGCTATCGCGACAGGTTCCCTTGACATCGCGACTCGGTCGGACTTGCACTTTCCACGTCACATCGCATCGTCGCGTTCGATCGTGGATCGCGAAAATGGGCCTTAATCCGCGTGCGCCGCATTTGATAGGAGACGTCGTCGAGCGAGATGGTCAGAGAAGAGCAGAGGAGGAGGAGGAGGAGGAGGAGGAGGGGGAGGGGGAGGGGGAGGAGGAGGAGGTCGGGAGGAGGGATGGGACGGTGCCGGTCGGTGGAGGAGCAGGAGTGCGTTGAAAAGAGAGAAGGAGAGGGGGGGGGGGAGAGAGAGAGAGAAAGGAAAAGATACGGAGCGGAGTTCGTTGCACCCGCTCGCGTTCACTGCGCTTTATAGACGCGGATATAGGTTTCGCGGTACCAATTCTGAAAAGGCGCTCTTCCTTGCTCGCGAGAGCTCGATTCGTCGCCTTGGGGAGACGTGGTCTCGCAGGGATTAGATAGGAGCGTTCGCGTTTCTAGGACAGGCCCTTCCTTATCATTAACAGAGCTATCCGTTGATATCTTGAAAATAATTGTTACATGAAATTAAAAGAAAACGCATGCATGAAGTGAAAGAAGGGAGACTGAAAACATTAAATATTAGCCGCCTAAAATAATTAAACGCTCCAAGATAGGCTGTATAGTTCCAAGAAAGATAAATCTAACAATTTTTACTTGGGAAATACATCTCATTAACGAAATGACTGAACGAGTGTCATATCGTTCTTTGTCACGAACGTCAATGCAGAAATCGATTAAGTGTCGAAAGGGATTGCTTTTGATCGGATCGTAATTGTGGAGCTTTCGAAGAATGCGCTTTCATCCTTTTTTTTTTTCTTTTTTTTTCACGGTAACAGCTAACAGGTGGTCAAAACATGCTTGTTTTTGCGCTCGGCGGCTAAATTAATTCACGATTATGCATAATCGAGGAAACGTTTATTTGGATGGCGCGTTAATATGCTTCATAAAATACGTCGCGATATATAAATGCTTTATAAATGTGGAACAGGAAAGTGAAATGATCGAAATACAACGCGACGACACTGATATCTCCGTCGGAAACAGAACGGAAGAAAGGGAAGAGAAGAACGGACAAACGCGATCAAATATTTGACAATTGTGAAGAGGAATTTCGAGTATAATTTGACGCACCCGCATAATTTTATTCGCGACGCTCTCTCTCGAATTTTTCTGAATGGATAATTTCGCTTCGAGAGAGGTTTTCGAGACGCGTCGCTCATACCTCGGCGTCCTTGGCAAGGGCTCGGAAATACAGGAAGCCCTTCGAGTGTACCCGCAGAAACTCGATAACCACCAACGAACGCTCCCACCGATCTACGGTGACTATATACGTATAGAGATCCAGTTCGCAGTTTCGTAAAGTGAATTAAATTGTCGTCGACATCAACATGCGTACTGGAGCAACCTTTCTTTACACGCTCCCTTATCGTTCGCAAACTGCAGATAAGGGGGTTCCTCTTCGTACGCGGATGAGTCTTCGCGGGAGGGAGGAAAGTATCGATTATCGGAGATCTATTCATCGCGAGATAAGCGATAGCCAAGATGTATCGATTCGAATGATGATGGTAACGAACACACACACACACATGCACGCGCGAGCTGATGTAACGTGCGTACACATAATTTGTGTCACCTACGCTTAAGGAGCTACCTGCGTCTTGTCTAAGGACTCTGTCGCGATTGACGAACCCTCTCATTTGAAACAATACCTGTATTTTTCCGCGTCGCGCTCTACCTTTTACATCTAGTCATCGAGCGAGCAGTCACTAGCTTTCCTTGCCGTTTTCACGATATAACGATAGCGAAAGCGAGGGGAGAAAGCGAGACTAACTGTCCGGTGGGCGGCACTTGCTTGAAATCCTGCGCAAGCACGTGAAACGGGAAAAATAAGTCGTCGGTGAACGAACGGAGGAGATGCAATATCGCATAGACATTGATTTTTACAACCGCGCGATCGCCGTTATTCGAGTAAGATCGCGAAAACTTGGACCAGATGCGAAGAAAGCTCTCTCCGGAAAAACTTAAAAAATATATATATATATATGCAAAAAATATATATATATGTAAATTTGCATTATTTTCTATTCTGCATTTGCTCATCGATTCCATGGATTTTCACAGGTTGAAATTTTGATAAGGGTACGCGCAGTAATCGAAGAAAAGGGGGCGTCCACGGAACGGCGGGTTTGCACAGCACTGTGCAATCTCTTCAAGATCCGGCAAGTCAACGGCTCTCTAACACACGTGGGCATATAAATATATCGAGCGGTACGCCGGCGTATCGCGCCGGAATAGTGCATTAGAAAGCAGTTTCGATTCTTTAGGATCTTCAAACCAGACGTTCGCGCGACATTAATACGTTCCAGTCTGTTTCGACTGGTCTCTCGCTAGTTTTCGTCGAACAGCTGTTTATTTATTTATTTCTTTTTGTGCAAAATAATTCGCGGCAATCGATTATAACGCGTCTTTCGATTTAATTGGCATTTTTATAGAAACGTTCTTTCTTTTTGCGGGGGTGTTATTCTTGCGTCGCGTGCACTATTATTATTATTATTATTATTATTATTTAGATCGTTGCTAATGCAATTGCGCTGCGCAATCGCAAGCAGAGGACGAGTTCGGCAAAGTATAAAGTTCATAACTTACGGTTGATAAACGGATCGAAGTCGTACAGTCGCAATCGTGTTTACACTCAAAGATTTACGAATCCCATTATCGCGCGACCTTCACGAACGAGTGCAAATGAGTGCAAGTACAGTAACCGGCGTTTTTCTTCGCGATCGAAGCACAGGGGAAGATCGGTCACATCCTCCCCGTGTCTTCAACCACTGCACACATTCGTGTTTCGAACGCGGATAAAACCGGAGCACGGCGAGAACCGGAGACGAGAGCGACGACGAACAGATTCGCGACCAGAAGTGCACGCACGCAAGACGACTCGCTCGCGCGCACGCTGCACTTGCACTTCTCACCGCGAACGTCTCTTTTTCACCCGGCGACTCCTTTACTTTCTCGCCCCCTGCTTATTCTCCGACCGTCGTCCTCCAGCTACCTCCCACGCTATCCCAGCGGATGCAGACTGATCGGCCCGATCGGTCAGCGGTCGTTTGGTCTCGCGGGACTCCCTCCAACAACGCCTCGTGCTCGTTCTCGTCAGGTAGCGGGCGAGGGAGGTCACGAAAGGTCGCGCTTGCCCCGACGTTACACAACAACTCGCTCCACGTCTGATCGTCTCCACCAACTAATCCTCTTCGAAGTAAGGGAAATCCGTATCCTCTCCCGAGTAGTCTACGAAAAAGGACGCGACGCCCGGCGTTCCACTTGATCGACGTCCTCGAGGAGCGCTCGAGTGTCTATCTACCTCTCTCTCTCCCTCTCCCTCCCTCCCTCTCGTAGCGACGACGAAGAGGAAGACGCGGGGAACGCGAACGTGCATCGACCACGACGCGGTATCGGGGTCGAGAGTTCCACGACCGAGCGCAACGGACCACCTCTCCTCGACCACGACGACGGCGGCTCGTCGCATTCGTGTGCCCGCTCCCTCACTCTCTTCTCTATTCCGTGCCGCTCATCTACCACGAGCCCGAGAGCGGTGTTCTCGCGCGCTCGCAATTGGCCGGCGTACTGGTCGCGTCACGACGAAGTCGCCGAGCGTCGCCGCCGCCGCTGCCGCCGTCTCCAAGTCGCTACTCCTCCCCCGGTGCTTGCGACTCGACGAGGGCGATCGTAAGTCCTTCGCTCGGCCTAACTTCTCCAGTTCCACGGACTTGATTGGGTCCAGATCGAGCGAACACATACGAAGACATATTAGTGAAGAAGAGCGCAGAGAGAAAGAGGGAGAAGAGGAGAGAGCGTCATTTAATCAATCATTTTAGAAAGAAACAATTTTATTAAATTATTCTAAAAAAAATAAAAAAAACTTGATTGGGTCCAGATCGAGCGAACACATCCGAAGAATAATTAGTGAAGAAGAGCGCAGAGAGAGAAGAGGAGAGAGCGTTATTTAATCAATCATTTTAGAAAGAAACATAATTTTATGAAATTATTCTAAAATAAAAAAATGGGGAAAAAAATGTATAAATTTTCAAGTTGGTTCTCGTTTGATCCGTGATTTGCTTTAGAGATGAATAGATTCGAAGGTATTCGGGCCCTTTTCGGAATTTGAGAAACTAGCTTAATCTAAGATTTAAGGATTTTTTTTCAAGGTTTTTTATGTTAAGTGAAAATGTTGTGGGAGATTGTTATTTATCATCATTTCCAATTCTTAATATTACAGCCTTGTAACTCGAGCCTCAAATTAGAGTCTTCAATGTAAAATCTATTTACATCAAAATTTTCTGAAATTTAGTTTTCGGAAAATACATTATGTTTCTTCATTCATATCTCGAAAGCTACAGGTGTCTCGGCATTTTTATATATATATATAAAAAAAAAAAAATGATTTAAAATTGAATTAAAAAATGCAGTTAAAAAAAGAATGTTTAAGCATCGTTCTTCGCGTTTTAATATTTTGTGATCATGCTACAAGCAGTAAGATAAGTTATTATAAAAATAGTTTAACTATGTAATATTGCAAATTCGACGAGATTTTAACAATTTCCAAGGTACGAAAATATTTACGTTTTTAATCGATCAAAATTGATAAATGTTTTAAAAATTTCATACATTTTTTATATAATTAAAAAAAGAAGGAAAAAAAGAGCAGACAAATTCTGTGGCTTACGTTATCAGAATCCAAATAATATACATTTCTAAAATATTATCTACGACGTATTCTAAATAATCCTTTGAAATGTTGGACATTTTGATCAGTTTTTCGAATAACTAACATATAATAATATTTACGTAGGTTCTATTTTTTTCTTTATGTAGAATATTCAATATCTAATCATCCTCTAAAAACATTATCTCAGTCCGCAAAGATTATTATACACAAAACACGATATCCAGCAAAAATATTTAGCGTAATAAATTACAGCAATTGCACGAGCGAGAAACGTGAACCAGGTAGGTTGAATTTTGCCTTGCCGGTTAAGAAGCGGAATCACCGAGACATTACCGTAACATAGTTGTTGCGTTACGTGACGATTATATTACGGCGAATTATGCGTGCTCGTGCGTGTCGGTGGCTGGAGTTACGAGTTCGGTCGCGCCTTCCAGTCCGGAGATGCAGGAACAGAAGGTAAATTGTGCGCGAGGAAAAGCGAGAGACGACAGAGTCAGGGACGACAGAGAGCGCGGATCCGCGCGCGCAAGAAACAGACCTTCGAGCATCGACGGCCCTCGAAGAAGGTCGGCGTGTTAAACGATCAGGAATGCATATCCTCGCGAGGCGAGGAGGAGGCGCACGCGCGCGATAAAATATGCGCTTCGCCTTCGTTGCACAAGCGGGCAGCTGTATTTAAGCGTGGACGGATGACGCATATCTCGGACCTTCGGGACGCTTTCGGCGAACGAAGGAAGAACGAGATATACGCGTAGAGAATGAGAGCGCGCAATTAAAAGATAGTAATTTCCGATATATTAAATTTCCCATTGAGTTTCGATGGGGTCTCATTCAAACTCGAGACTAAACCGTGGAAAAAGTCTCCGATGACCCCTTTTTTGTGGTCTCAAAAATATTCTTTCGTGTTTCCGTCCCTTATCATTTTCAAATTTGACAGATACATTCGTATCTCTCGAACAGAGAAATTCTGCGCATGCAATATTATTTGAAATATTATTTGTTATTCTTATATGTCCTATATATATTTTCCATTATTCATATATTGTGATTTATTATTTTATAGATATTTAACTACAATATACATGGTTTTTTTTGTCGAGATCACGGAAATTTAATGGGCTTGCACAAATTCAACACGCATATTTTCCTATGTAAAAATAATGATTAAACTCGATCGTAGGACTCAACGCGCTACGAGTATTTTTTGTATCTCGTCAAAATAAATTTATCTAAAATGCAATCTGTTTTACGTTTGTATTCCTGCCCGTTCCAAGAAGTGGTGCATCCTGGTACCGTGCCGTGCAAAGTCGAAGGTTCAAGGTCGCCAGAAAAGTTCGGTGAAAGGAACAATTTTTACGACGAGACCTCGCTCGACTAGTTCGCGAATCAACGTATTAGATGCAGTTTGCATAAATTAAAATAAAGAGTATATATACCTTGTAGGATATAAGGGGCATGTTTTTTTTCCGAATCCCTATAGATTGAAAATGATTCGAATAGAGAGACTAAGATCTCAACAGACGTAGGCTGTATATATTTTTTTCGCACGCGCCTACCTTTATCGGCTCTCGTGCATCTGCCTACCTTGATCAACATTTATTCGCACGATTCGATTTCCAGTGACGAGCGTGTGTAATTGTACGATACATCGATGGACGATAGTTGTCGATGTTGTATGTGAAAAGAAAAAAAAAAAAAAAATTACATCACTCCTCTCGATGCGTTTATCCATCGGAGACCCGGCGCGGAAGGGAAAAACCTCGGAGGGCGGTCGAAATCGCCGTTATTATTGACGTCGAATTGGTTACGAGAGTGCATGTGTCTCGCTCTCTCGCTCTCTCGTCGTCGTCGTCGTCGTCGTCGTCATCGTCTCGACCTAATTCGCGGACGGAGGAGCGGTCGGTCTCGCACGCCCGAGGTGTCCCTGAGCGCCAAGGACGCGTTCTCTTCGCGTTGGTGAACCGCTCGTCGTCTCACGAGGTTACGCTAGGTTGCAGCCGGCTTAGATCGAGGCTACCCGAGCAGGTAGGACCTATGACACGTTACCCCGCGCGACAAAGGACTCGTATTTTTCTATTTCTCCCTCGACGGCGAACATTCTCGGCTCGACACTTGGTCAGAACTCTAAAGAACCTCCGAATATTCTCACGAGAGAGCTTTAAGAGTGTCACCGCGGAGACTAATGTATAGAGCGCATCCATGTGTTTACGATAATTTAATGATTTATATTAAATTATTATAAACATTTGTTTTATAGATTTTCGAATTTTTTACATGTATTGAAATACACTATGAGAGTTATAGTATAGAATTATTTTAGAAATAATAAACACGCGGATGATTGCTTTAGATGCCAGGAATGAAGTGTTCGCGATCTCTGCTCGAAAAAAATTTTCTCGTAATTCGTCGCATCGCGCAAAGGATCGAATTCGATTAAGTTGTAGAGCTCTATAAGGTTATTCTTTCTTGGTACTCTCCGAACCGTCTCGCAATTGTACTGATGAAAGAAAAGTGTACAATCTCATTGAAATTTTATATTAATCGACGCAGGAATCGATCCCGACTTTGTTAGATAAATAAAGCAGGAGTGCAAATGCAGTTGCAGCAACACGTTGTCGCAATCCTCCGCGCATTATGTGGCTGTTCAACTTTGTGCCCGATCGATTGCCAGGTCGGTCGCGTCAAAGTCCATGGTACGAGCAAACATAATCGCGGACTTCTCGAGGTCAACGCAAGTGCGATGAGCGCCGCCGTTGAATCCTGCTTAAGGTTATAGGAGTCTAATGAGTCGGAAATAAGATACTTTTTAACATCGCTAAAAAATATATATATATAATATATATATATATATTTAATGATAAAATGAAGATGAAAAATTGTAAAAGATAGTGAAACAAAAGAACAATAATGACGTAAAATCTTTTTGCAATTTTTCATCTTCATTTTATTATTAAAAATATATTGAAAAAAAGTATTATATATCTGTTTAGATAAAAATTTTATACGATATTATAAAAGTATCTTGTCGATTGCTAGATTTCTAATCCCTTAATCGAACTGTAAAAAAAAGAAGAAAAAAAATAATAATAATTTGAAAAACGCGCAGTGTTGTCCGTAAAATAATTTCTAGCAAAATTTCTTCACTCAAATCTTTTACATATATGCTAATGGTATGGATCGGCAACAAGAAAAATATGCGAGAATCGAGCATGAAAAATATCGAAAGACGTTCGGTAATTTAAAAGAATAGCATTTTGAAAAAAAATTTATTAATTGCGACAAAATTGTTAATGAATTGCCTCTATTGAAACTATGATGATCCAAACATATGAATGATTTCGCAGGTGAACTTCGCGCGTGCAAGGCCGATTATTTTTTTGCTCTTTTTTTTTCTTACATTATAAAGTCTTGCATCTGAGAAAAATGATAATAAATCGGAAAAGCTCTGAAATAGAAATATGAAATCAATATAAAAAGGGCTAATAAGAGCCAGTACGCGGGTATTAAGCATAACAGTTTTACTTCTAAATTCTTCTTTAAACGTTTCGGTCCTTCCTTTGGACCCTTCATTCTCAGTATGTTAGTTAATAATAAAAATCACGTGTCAATGTCACATCCCTGATAAATCCTCACAGCAAGCGAGAACGAGATGAAGAACAAGGAACGCAAACATCCTGACCTCCGCAAATAAACAAACAATACAGTATTGTTTGTTTATTGAGGATTGTTGTTACTGAGGATGGTCCAAAGGAAGGACCGAAACGTTTAAAGAAGAATTTAGAAATAAAACTATTATGCTTAATATCAACGTACTGGCTCTTATTAGCCCTTTTTATGTTGATATTTCATATTTGAGAAAAATGATTTGTTCTAAAAGAAACGCCGAACATTTTCCATATAAGAATATTTGACGTTAGAGTGACATGATATACAGTCTTTATAGACTTTTACGTGGTCAAATTGCCTTCGCGAAACTAGCCCTTAAAGCTTATTAAAGATGATCCAACTTTCGATCATTTTCTCGCAAAAATAATCTGGACTTGACGCCTGATTTTTGACGCCTTGCATCCCTTAGACTTTTTTTATGTTTGGTGAATTTAGATATCAAGATAAATTTACTCTGCTCGTTATATTTTAATAATAAATATTCCTAAACAATTTTTGTTTTTAATCCCGAGATTTATCGGTCCCCGGTTATTTTTTAGGAAATTGACAAGCGAGCTTCTTCTCGAACATACGTGTTTCGTATCGCGTCGAACTCTTTGTATAACATCTTTGTATTTTGCGCATGCACATACCATTATTTTGGAATATGACCCGAGCGATAACGTTTCTTCGATATCGATAACGAACGTTCTCCTCGCGTATTCAACGGCGCGATGAATGATCCTCGGTTCTATTCGAGGTTAAGACTAGACCGTACTGCAACATTTACGTACAATGAATTGTGGTAGCACGAGTCAGTTATATCGATTTCAAAATGTATTTTAAGAGTTTGATCGAAAAAAATGTCAAATAGTTTAAGTAAAGCATTTTTTCTTACTGCTCTTGTTACGTTTCAGTGACCAAATAATTACGTAAAATTTAACTGTAAAATGAGAAGCGTTTTTTTTTTTTCGTCTTACATCTCTTCGCGGATTACAGTTTTAAGCGTTATAGCGTCATTAACTTTCTTATTCGACGAAACGAGAAGCATTCACGTGCAGGAGTCAACGAGGAACATCGAATTTCTCCTTGGCGTGGATTGCGGCGAAATGACCTTGAAATCAGCGGGACGCGACACAACCGCGCGCACGTGGCCGACTAACACACTTATTATCGAGAGAAGTCCTTTGAATGACATCGTTGTCCTTCGCGAGGATATCAATGGCGGATTTTCCGCGTGCAATTACGCTAGCTTTCTGCCAAAAGTTTTGTCACGTGCTCAAATCTTTCGCGTTCACGATTGCGTTTCACGACGCAATCATCATCAAAACGTCATGAAGAACGACGTAAAAATCGCAACGTAATAAATATAATATCCTGTATAATTTAGCAATAAAATCTATAAAGATATAATTATATAAGAGTATATATGTATGTATATATATTGCTAATCTTGCGACAATTCATACATCACAAGGCGATGAATTTCTAGAGATTATGACCGCGTTCGAATGGAGATTAAATAAATTTTCCTTGTATATTTTATCGTCATTTTATTGTGAAAAGTTAACGTGCGGTAATTTTTATGCCTGAGAAAGAGATGGTCCACGTATTTTTATATATATATATAAAATCTTTATACTTTTATAATATAACTAAATAAATATAGATACATAATAATATAATATAATTAATAAATATAGATACATATAATATAATAATATAATATTATATTATATAATATTATATTATATTAATATAATATAATATTCTTTTATAATATAATTAAATAAATATAGATACATATAATTAGCAAATATAAATAAAGAATTTATATAAAAACATCTTGTTTTAGGCATAAAAATTACCGTCGTGCGTTTTCACAAAATGGCTACCTCTAGAACTCTGTAGAAATCTATCGCCACGTGGCATATAAACTTGCAAAATTTGCGTTAAAACCACGAGAAAAAAGAAATTTTAAACATCGCAAGGGAGAAACATCGCGATAATCGATAATTACCTTGGTTTTCACGCACGTGATGGAACACGCGGAGAGATGATATTATCTCGACCTCTGCGTCCCAACACGTGCACCAAGACCAAAATGGCGGACGGTTTTGGTCGCTCTTGGAGAAGCGATTAAACGAATTTTGCCTTTGCACATTTCAAATATAAAAATATGAAAAGAAGGAAAGAAGGTAGAACGCTCGGTCGCCGAATGGCGACGGAGCAGCTTAGACGGAAACGGTGACTCACCACGATAATTGTTGGTCAATGAGACCAAGTGCCCTTAAAAAAGTAAGCTTTCGTTTTAAGTCCGTATCCGATTCTTCCTCTTCGTTTAAAGTAGCTGCCACTATAGTCGCTTCGTTTACGGTGCTGCTACTGCTACTGCTGCTGCTGCTGCTGCTGCTGTTACTATTGTTGGTGCTGTTGCTACCCTCGCCCTCGGCATTGTCGCCTTCCCCGTCGTACTTGTGTGGTCCCTCGTCTGCGTGGTCCAGAGCGGCCGCCTTCTGTCCGTCCGAAGTACGAAGGAGAACGCGCTTCGGATTCGGGACCTTGAGACGGGCCGCCTGCGCGGATCGCTTCTTCTCGTTCTCGTTGAGCAGATCGAAGCACGGCTCCACGCGGACCGGCACGGCGACCGTCGGCACGGCGCCGAGTCGCAGCCTGTTCCGCTTCTGATTGCCCTGCATCACCTGTTCCCTGCTCTCGTCCTCGTAGAACTCCACGAGGAAGTGGCGCGAGCAGACGCGCGCCGTGTTGATGTTGAACGGCGCGTCGCCGTTCGCGAGGGGCTCGCGGCCGCACGCGCGCACCCACAACTCGCGCACTTCTGGCTTGTGCGGAAACCGGTGATAGCGGACCGATTGTTTGCGGGTCCGACGGTGACTATTGCGGCACGTAGACACGGCACACTGCGGCATCCTATCGAGAGTGACTTGGAATTATTTCACACGAGGGAGGAGGAAAGACCGTGACGACCGCGCGAAGCTAACTCGAGCGCAGGCGTGTGATCTTACAGTGGAAGTGTGTGTTCTTCCGTTCACGGTCTTCGACCAATGTGAACGAAGAGACGCGAGGACGAGGGATGGTACACACGGTGGTGATTTTCGGGAGGGCAGGAAAAAAATACTCGTCGGAATCGGATCAATTTTATACTCGAGCTTTAGAATTAAAATATACTTCAATTCTTAAAATGATAAATATTCTTCTCGACAAAAATAATGAGATTTTTAAGGCACAGGGAAAGGAAATGACGGAGACAAGGAAAATCTTTTCGAAGAGAGAAGGGTACACGTAAGAGGTACAGAAAAGAAGAAGAAAGGGATATACGAACGACGTCTAAGGGATATATCGCGTCTAAGATTAAAAATCTAATAAAAAAGAAAAAGAAGGAATATAGGATGCGGGTTTAAAGATACAACCAGGCTGAAACGCAAAAGGATTTTAAAATCGAATGAATTGAAACGAATAATAATGACGCTAAATGCTACCGAGATCGTTAATAAAACTTTGGACGCAAGTATCCCTTTCCCCTTCTTTTCGACGAGCTGATATTTTTGAGTCAAAGAATAAAGTGGTGGTAGAACCAAAAATGCAAAAGCAAGACAGAGAAAAAGAGAGGGTGAGGGAGCAAGGGAAGTGAAAAAGGAGGGTGGGAGGGAGTGAGAAAAAGTGGAGGGATGAAACACGCAATGTCAAACAATGATACATGCGAGGGATCGAGTGCGTGGCGTTCGCGAGAGGTGTCGCCTTTTGTACCCTATTACGATGATCGACTACCCGTTCGCATCGAGATGGCGTTGTAAGTGACAGAATAAATAATCAAATGACCGACCAACCGGCCGGCCGGCCGGCGTCTGAAGCAGCGTGGAGAACGCTATTCAGAAGAGAAAGACAGCGAGAGAAAGAGGGAGAAGGAAAGAGAGAAAGAGAGAGACCCACCTCTTAAATGGATCTTGATGACACCGGAAGTAAACGCGTACACGTCGGAGAGAGAAAGGGATAAAAAGAACGCGAGAAGGAATGTTGGACACTCCGGATAAAAAAAAAACACGGACACGCGAAACGCCCGATATTTCGCGCGACGCGATAACAACAACAACGACGACGACGACGACGACGACGGACACGACGAGGACGATGACACAGGGTGATTACGCGCTTCACCCGCACTCGCGACGCTTCTCCACCGAACTGACGTCTTGTTCCGATCGGCCTGTAGCGTAAGAGGTGGCAGGCACAGCCAAGTGGCAGCTGCGTGTACCGTGCCTGCGTGAACCCGGTGAACCAATGATCGTGCTCCACCGTTGCCGTCGCGGCAGGGATGACGAGGACGTCGTGGAGGGGGAGGGGAAGAGGGGCGCGCAGCAACCTGGGGTTGCAAGGAAGAGCCGCGTGCGCGAGGGTCGTCGCCGAAGGGAAAACGCGCGGGGGAGGGAGATCACCGTGCGCGCTGCTACTGCGAACGAGGGTCCTTTTTAGGGTCCTTTCGGAGCACCCTCGTGGCGCGCACGCCTTCCGTTGTCGCGCCGATTTATCTTCCCGCGTCTCCCGCGTTATCAGGCGCGATCTCAACCGCTATCTGGTTGATCTGGTTCATTCACACTTTCTGTTCTCCGATCATGTTTTTACGTCACTTTTATAATCTCACTACTATATTCCTTTTGTAACGTTCGCGATCGGTCTCTAGCAAGGACTTGTTCTCCAGAGTGGATAACTATGTATATATATATATATGTATCACTGTCGTATCGCACTATCATTGCTTCTTTCATACCCCTCTCTCACTCTATCTTCATCTCGTTTCCTGTTTATTCTCATTCTTTTCTTCGCTGCGTGACGAAACAATGTCAATTATGTTTCCTATAGCCTACACGCAATGTCAAAAATATTTTACGATAAAAATATACTCTATCGAATCTAGAAGAAGATATATGTTAAGATTTTTTCGAATTTTTAAACTTTTCAAGCGTTTTCGATTACTCTGATCCTGAGTCATTTATTATATTTATATATTTCTATGAACTGTCCTTGGAAGGATCTTTATATATAAAACTTTTCTCTTTTCTATAATACAATACTATTGTCGCGCGTTATTTTATTCATCTGAATGATCTCGAGTCACGGGATGTATTGAGATGCGCACATTTCTCTAACCGATATATTCTCGACAATTATTTGTAACACGATTAAAATGCTTCGAAAGGTGAAGATATCCTTATAGACCAAGATAATAAATAATCCTTATATGTTATGTCGAAGATTATAACAAATTATATCAAAGTTTTATATCTAATAATATCAAAAGGATCGCGTTTTCGATTAAGAATAATATAACAATTAATCGAAAAGATAAAAATATGAACATTTATTTATTTCGTTTAAAACAATGCATTTTCGAGAACTTTGTCACCGGAAAAAAATGCTCATTTTTTGACAATAAGTATCTGTCTAATCCTACCTACATATATGAGATTTCCGAAGCAGTGACAGATCAGCAGTGACAGAAGAAAAGTCTTAAGTATGTTATTCATTCCCGAAGGGTTGAACGACGAGAAAGTTACGCGACAGAAAACAAAAAAAATTCCAGAGATTCTAATCAATTTAATGAAATATTAACAGCGTGAAAAAAAGCAAATTCGGGACTGCGTGATTAATCTGGCGTATGGATCGCGATAGAATTTCGGCTGCAATTAAATCAAATTTTTCTTCCTCTTCTTCTTTTTCTATCGCGCAAAACATTATGGACAAGTCGATCAATAACAAAAAGGATTACGTCATTTACAACGTAATAGTAAGAATCCAAATAACGAGTATCTCGACGAGTCGCTCCAGAAGCGAGAGATTTTAACGCTATCGAAATAGGTCTAGGAACTTGTTCTCCAACACACATCTCCTGAATTATTAAATCCTCCGCGATCTTGGATATTATAAGACACGAAATTGTCGATGTATGATAACATCAAACTATAAATTATTCTTTTAGACTCGCGTTATCATTAACTTTTAATTCGATTTTTTATACATTTTAAATTAATTCTATTAGAAATACACAATTATAGTCAAAATCGATTATGATTCGATCGATATCTGCTGGGTATATTTATGTAAATACCGATAATGTAAGGAGATCGTGACCAGTTCGATAGTCTGTTGCGTAGCTTGTTCGATTAGAAATCCGCCCCGCTTCGGGGAAGCTTTATTGGCCAGAAAATTATTGACACTATTGCCTTCTCGTAATAGTCAGTCAAGATTGATCGTAAACGAAACGTTCGAGCGAGACTAATTGCGTAAGTATAACTAATATAAGGATCGTCCCAAGAATCTTTTAAATTTCAATCTTCTTTTGTCGTTAATCTATAAAAAAGTCTTTCATTGTTATTGCCAGTAAAAACAATAGTTATATCAGTTTAATAGACGTGTTGGTTCTAATGCTTGAAATAATCCTCAACAGGAGATAGTTTTCAGGACCCAGGTATCGACGTACTATAACTAGAACGTCGATATATTCGCACCATATTAAGAGAGAAATAAATAGAAGATGGTCTTAAAATATTTATCGATTAACTATGACACCTAAAAAATATCTTTCACAATAATTATGATGTTTAAAAAATATTTACCGAAAAATATTTAACAAAGAAATATTTCAAGAAATATTTGAACGGATGTCTAATAATTAAGTGTGTATTCGTTAAATTTAATTTTCCCGAAAAGTTTTCATCGCGGCTCTTCTCGTCTGATCTCTGCTAGAGAGCGATTCGGAGGCGTCTTCGCGGAGGCTCCGCCGAGGAACGTTTTTGCATCCCGTTCTTCTCCCTCTCCTCTCCTTCTCTCGATCGCTCGCGTGGGTCTCCCGATCGAGCGAAGGGAAGAAAGCCGCCGAAAAGAGTGGAGGAGGCCTTGCCTGGCCTCGGTGCGGTTCACCAAGCGGCCGCTCAAATAAGGACAGACTGATTTCCGGTGATCTCGCTCTCTCTCTCTCTCTCTCTCTCTCACCTTCTCCTGCACGCGACTCTTTTCGGCTCTTTCGCTCGATTTTCGTCACGAGAGCTTCAGATTCCTGAAGTGAAGTTTTTCATCATTTCAAAGCGCACTTCAATCGTGACACGTTTTTGGAAATTAATTCCTATTAATCTCATTATTTATTCAGACAACCCTTGAAGATTTTCTCAGAGGAAAATTATTTTTCCTTCGAGAAAAAGATATTGATGTGTGAAAACTGGATTAGTAACAGATTCTAACGCTGCTGCATAGAAAAATATTACCGCTTTCAATTGTACAGTACTCATTAATCCGTATCAATATTTTTCTCTACGTTTTAATATTTTTTTATATCTTTCGACCGCTGCGGTTTCTCATTGTTTCACTGCAGCAACTCGTTGAAAAAGTGAAAAAGTTCTTTAACATGTTCAAAGCAACGTGTGCTTAGATAAGACCGGAAACTTTCGCCGAAACATCTCGGACCCGGGACCCGTTATCCGAATAATCCGAATCATTTTGGGCTTGCTGGGAATACCGACCGGCCGGATCGCGTTAGAGTTCCCTCGGATAACCCTGGTTCCGCAAATATCTAGGGGCCTGCGCCTTGTTCCCATCATCGGCTCTCCTCGCGCGGCCCTTCCCGCCGGAATATGCGACCGGAGAGACAGAGAGAAAAGGGAGAGCCCCGGTTCACTCGCGCGTCTCTCTCGCTTGCTCTCTCGCAGCCGACACCCGGACACTATCCTTCGCCCTCCCGTGACTCTCTCATGCGCGTAGCTCGATTCGCCGCCGCCGCCGCCGCCGTCACCGCTGCTGCCACCGCCATCGCCATCGCCATCGCCATCGCCATCGCCGCGACGCACAGCTGGCGCAGGAGGGAAACGGCGTCGTCGGCCCCGTGGCCACCAGACGCTCGCCTGGAGAACGACGAAGGATGATGCGCAGCTGCGGCGAGCTGAGAGGATGAAGTGGGGCAGGTCGAAGAAGAGTTTCAGCGCCCACGGAAAACGGAGAGGCGATATCTTGCACGGCGAACAGAGAGGCAGGCAGGCAGGCAGGCAAGCATCGCTGTATATCGACGAATTTTTCTTCTAACGTTTTTCTTCTATTACGTATCTATTGCGCGTCATTTAACTCCGAGCACCTATTCACGATTTGTACGAAGGGTGACCTTCATCCCTGATTTAGGTCTCTTTCAGGCGAATTTAGACGGAGCGAGATACGGTAGAAGAGGATGAATCGGATTCTAAATTAAAATTGATTTTATTTATTCGCGGTACCAATCCTCTGGTTATCGAAAATAAGAGACACTTATGTTTCTACGTCGTGTTTTCAATCGATGGGATTGTAAAATTTTTCAAACGGGTTTATATATATATATAGTGAAACAGAAAAGAGAATTAAATTCCTCCTCCGACCATCTTTCTTCGTCATTCGAGTATTCCTGATATGACATATTCGCGTTTGTTGACACTGCGCTCGGATAGCAACAACGAGGAAGGCGGCGAGACGAGAAACGCTCTCTCGTCGAGGGGAAATGAAAGAACGACCGTGGGTCGACCAACGCGATACATCCTCCTCTCATTCTTTCCGCGATGTTCATGCGATAGCTTCACGCGTTAAGATGATTAACTTTACGATCAAGCGAAAATTAAAATATTCGCACGGCGCGATCGTCTGAACGTTCCGTCATAATTTATATCGATATGCATTTAGACATGCGCGAAATATCGCATTTTTATCGCTCGATTCAAAAATTATTCTTGCATTTAATGGCATATTTACCGCGATGCACCTGCACTTGGCGAAAATGCACAGCTGCGATTGTATTTTCTGACACTATCTTTATCATACTTTACAAGGACGACTCAAACCTGAATTTTTTTTTCACGAAAATGCAATGTATTCTTTATACATTTTGTAAAATTACTTAATTAATAAAATCAATTCCCTAAATCAATGTAAAAAAATTGTCTTTTAGAAAGATTTCTTCTTTCCTCGAGATTTTTTCTTTCTATATATTTAAGACATCGAGTGTGTGTGTGTGTCTATTAACTGAAGAGAGAAAGTCTATTAGCAAAAGAGCTATAAATCTTAAGAAATCTTTTCTAAAATATAAGTACGTATAATCTGACACCATGCGTATCTTCGTAAATTTTTCGAACCTTTTCAATCTTTTTAAACCTATTTATCTTTTGTATTACTTAAAATGTAGTTGACTCTTCAGATTTACAAGTACGTTTCTTTAAGATTATTAAGATCGTCATTTTTCAACGTAACGTACAAAGTGCTACTCAAAAGTTTCGAAAATTTATTTGAAAAGAAAAATTGTCTTATTCAAAGTTCTAATCGCTACTGTCTAAAGTAACTCCCGTTGCACAACGATCTCATCCCAACATTTCTGTCATAATCGCGAACCATCCTGGAAGTTCTTTTGTGTCATTACGTTTATCACTTGATGCCATTCAATCTAGATCTCATTTATTGTCAAATTTTCTCCTCTTTAACTTGATTTTTATTTTCATTTTTACTTTGAAGAAGGAACCACAGAAGATTAAATCAGATGAGAAAGGGGATTATATAGAATTACCGTTGTTTTCAAAAGTCAAAAAATAGGCTTGACATCTAAAGAAGCTTTCAAGTTAAATCACGAAAAATGATAAATACGCTAATACAAAAGAACTTGAAAGATTTACATCCGGAGACCTTTTTATTACCGATATTATTTTGAAAACCTGGTTGGACCACACAAATGCTATAACCTTTCCCTAAACTCTCTTTTGAATTATAGACTGACGCGGTTCTTCTGTCTTCTCTTCTCGACTGCTCTTCCTATCATCATCGGCGAAAGAATACGAGAGAAAGAGAGATATATGAAGGGAGATATAGAGAGAAACTCCGGCAGAGCGCGGAGAGGGGAGGTACCCTTCATCCTTGAGGTGGGGTCCGGCTACCCCGCTGCTACCGCTTCGCCGGGATCAATACCCACCACCCCGACCAAGGTCCAAGCCACCCTCCCTTTGCCTGCACGCCCGCTCTGTCTGCCTGCCAAACCTGCCAAGTCGCGCTGGAGTCTCCAGGGAACCACAAGCGGCTCTTCTCACAGACTTGCGCGTTTGCGATCTGACAGATCCAAGATCGTTCCTCGATCAGGACGAATAGGTCAACGATGGCCGTTGGCGGATATTTCGCTCTTACTCGAGCTAGTTTTATAACTAAAACCCTCTTTTCTTTCCGCCCACATCGCGATGGCATGACGTTAACCTCGCTCGACCTGTTGCTCGCGCGATGAAAAAAAAAAAAAAAAGCGGTCCAACTAGCGGTTTAGGTTTCTATTCGAACGAGATACATCCTCGTCGTGTATTCGCGTGTTGTATCCGCCGGCATATGCCCTCGAGGGCTTAGTTTCTGCACTCGAGATTATTTACACGTCGATACGGAGCACGTGGTGGTGCCGAGATCACCCAACGCTGACGGCCAACAACGACTCGTGCTACCATTCACAATCGTGTATCACATGACGAAGATGCTTTTCCATTTATATAATTACTAATATTAATTAATCACGATACGCCTGATACAACGTGATAAGTTTCTGTTAGGGGACAAGATAAAAATCTTGATATCTATGTAGTTTAAGTAGTTTAAAATCCAATAAAATTAATAATTTATAATATTGATTTTAGTGGCACGATCATCGACGAAGATTCGGTGCATAAATTTCAGCTTATACACGACGAATCTTAAAACGACAAATGTGACATTCTAATAAAGCATAAACCACGTGATATTTATGTGTTAATATTGACACGGGATGAATCGAGAATCATCCTTCTGTGTCACCTATAACGAAACATCGTTCGAAATCCGCGAACACTCCGCTGGATTTCTTGATGAGATCTATTCAGACTGGGAACCACTACGGAGGATCTGGTTTCATATTCGGGTTTGACGAGTAACAGATGAAGCTTCGCGGCGTACACGCCTATCTGCCTTGTAAAATGCAGAGATAAAATTTCGACTTCAACTCTCTATTAAAAATAATGCGAATGTTCCTAAATTTTTCAATTAACAAATTTTCAGGAACGCTCGAATTTTCGATCGCGCTTATACATTAGACCGTGAACAAATAGATAATAAACTAGATAAATGACGTTATTAATGAATATTCTTTGCTATTCTTTGAAAGCTCCTCGTGGTCCCTTATTAGAAAACGTATTTGTTTCAAAGAGAGATCGAAACTTTTCAATTTCGTTCCACCATTACTACTGATTCTAACATACAATAAAGATCGAAAATTGCAGTCGAGGCGTTTCACAGTCAAAGCATTGTTACAGTTCAAAATCTCTATACAAACAATCGGGTAATTCTTCACTGTTTTTGCGTTTTTCTTTTTCGTAGTGATTAAAAAAAAAAAAAAAAAAATCTGTGTGTTGATTCTTTTAGATAATCTATATACCCTATCGCTCAAAAGTATGGAGCGTTCTATAACAGTTTTAGATAAAATTATCTTTTTCTCACAAATACAATAATTGTATCTAAAAATTATAGTGCTCCAAGCTTTTGAGAGATAATATATATTTGTTACATATAACGCACGTGTATGCGTGCGCCCAAATAATATATCATTCGTCACAGTGCCGGTGCACAAAAATTCGGCAAATAGACGTAGAAGCAATAAACTGGTGAAGGAGAGAATATCCAACATTTTCTACGCGTTCTCGTGCTGGTCTCGCTTCGCTTCGGATACCTGCTCTATCTGGCTCTCGTTATAGCGGCAACGACGGCGGTAGTGGTGGTGCGAGAGGGGTCAGAGTCCGCTCGGAGGGCGACGGAATTGCGAAGGGGATCGCCGGAGGGGGCGAGCGAGAGAAAGCGAGAGAGAAGAGGGACTGGAGGGTTGATCCGAGGGTGGTGGCGGCGGCGGCGATGCTGATCGTGACGGTGGGTAGTGATGGCGTTGGCGGTGCGCGATGCTAACCGACGGTTACCCGGGGTCTTTGGATCACACACGCCGGATGACGTCACTCTCCGGCGTTACCAGGATACGAGGGATCGGAAGACGAAGAAGACACGGAACATTGTCGCGGAACAGTATCTGGATCTCCGCGCAGATCAATCACGATTGAAAGTAACGACGTTTTATATCTCGACGACGCCAATGTAAATTTCTTTAAAAATTGACGAGAAATAAAAGAGAAATTTAGAGACAAGAAAAAAAAAAAAGAGAAAAAAGAGAATTGTTGCGTCTAATTTCTGCGCCTGGATGTTATTAGCCCGTTTCCTACTTGAACTTATACATTTATATGTCAGAGCCTTTTCGTTTTATTATAAATAAAAGAGAATTTTCGTGACGCCTGAAACTAATATTCCTGTATCCTGAGAACCATTTTCTTTGATTTAATTAAGGCAATAATTATCTCTTTTATCGAGATTATATTTACTTTTTGAAATACGGAATTTTTTTCGTTACATCTGTACATATAGGCTGCAAATGTTCCATCCAGCTCATTCAGATCACAAATAATTCAATCTTTGAAAAATCTAAGCCTGAGTGTCGTTCATCATTCAATTCTGTGTGGTGGTTTTTTTTTTCCCCCAGATAAATTTATCAAGACGCACATGTTCCGTATCTTCTTCTCCATGGTTTGAATTTAAAGATGAAAGTCTATTTTGACGAAACACTATATCGTATTTTACAGCTTTCGAATTTTCGTAGCAATAAAGCAATATTTCCCAAGGTCATGGAAAAGTTGTAACTTAATATTCCCTGACAAGATCGTCGAAACTCTAAAATTGTTTAATATACGGAATAATTACCACGATTATGTTCTCGATTTAAATTTTCGCGTGAATAACTCGACTCGTAAATGGATACAGCGAATAAATGCAAATCTCTTGAAACGACTTGCTCGTAATGAGACAACCAAACTCGGGGAGAGACAACCGCTACAAGTGTGAAGCAACCACTCCGCCATGATGGTACCGTCACGACGAACATCCCTCGTGAGCGTGTCACTCTACGTATGTACACAAGCGAGAGATATACACACACACACACACACACACATATATGAAAGAGCGACGCAGGATACGTACACACACATACATATACACATGTACGTTCGTGCGTGCGGTCAACAGAATTCTTCGTCGCTCCCCCAACATCTGGCTGCGGTCCTTCGCCCGAAAGACGGGATTCACGAACAAAAGAAGACCTTCCCATTTTCCTCTAATGTCCTTGGGCTTGGATTTTCGAGGAGCGATTTCTTCGGCATTGACCATTTGAATAAGTTCGAATCGACTTGGGACACGAGAGACACGCTAGATACAGCTATAATCCGTACAAATCACGCGGGTAAAAACGTCGAAACGCAAAA
This sequence comes from Lasius fuliginosus, assembly GCA_949152495.1. Lineage (NCBI taxonomy): Eukaryota > Metazoa > Arthropoda > Insecta > Hymenoptera > Formicidae > Lasius > Lasius fuliginosus. The sequence continues at coordinate 2,149,982 of OX424454.1, read as the reverse complement.
TGATATAAGATCGTTCGATATCCCCGCGCGACTCTGACTTCTACTCTCTTTTACATAAATCCTACAATCTATTATTATAGATTAAATTATAAATTTCTTCCATTCTTCGTCGAGATAGCGCGAGATGGTTTTGTGTATAAGAAAGGACGCATCGGCGTAGATCCAGATGGACGCGGATCGAGCGTGTGCATATAGGGTCGGGTGTCGGTATAATCGAGTCGAAGGGCTGGATGGAACGAGCCCTTCCAGCCGGTACCGGAGTGGTTGGTCTCCGACGGTGACTGCACATAACGACCCTAGCGGTACCGTTTCTATGGTACCGTTCGTGGGGATTAACGCCCCTCTCGCGTCGTCGCCGCTCCACTTTCATCCGGCGCGGCGCGGCGCGGCGCGGCGGTGGCGGCTGCTGCTGCTGCTGCCGCCGCCGCCATCGTCGTTCTGCGGGGTGAGACCAGCCTTGGCCTGGGACCATGGAAACTGGATAGCCTTCCCATGAAACACGCGCGCGCATATATATACATATATATATGTATATATATTGGTCGATCGCGCGTATTATAATTATATCCCGGGTCTCGACTATAACGGTTTCCGAGAGGCACTTGGAAAAATGTCACTTGATCTATCGATTTAGCGATCGAGAAATAAATCGCACATCGGACTTTCTTTCTATATATAGAGTGTTCGAGACGCAGTACGAATATAGTTACTCGCGAAGTTGATCAAATTTTAATGAAAATTCATTTTTTGTAAAAGTTTATGTAAAACGTTTTAATATAAGAAAGAGAGAGAAGGGAGAGAAAGAGAGAGAAGCAAGAGAGAAGAGAGTATGTAAAAACAATTTTTTATGGGGCTTTTTTATACTATCAGAAGAATGCAAATACTATTTCATCAATTTTGATTCACTGTTCACAAAACGTTAATAAATCAAACTCTTCATGATAAAATGGCAAAAGACAATGGTGTTTATATTCAGAGAAAAAAAAAAGAAAATTGTTTTCAGATATAAAATATCTAATGTAATAATTTTGAATTATCGTGTATTTACAAACGACTGTCCACTCGATGACAGATAATGAAGAAATAATATCCAATGTCACAAATAAAATTCTGTCGAAAGGAATGCTAATCTAGTAAATTATTGTTTTTTGTAAATTGGTGAACAGTTCTGCTAATTGATAAGATACAGTGCGATATCAATCGACACATAATCGCGAACCAAAATATAAGATATAATCATACAATAAATAACCTTAACTGCTTTTCGCTTTTATACTACTATTAAATGACTGGTTTAAATGATATATATAATCATTCTGAAAGTTCATTAATTAATAGAGAAAACAAGGTAAGTTTCCGGAAATTGTTTACTGCACGCTCTCGATATTAATTTTTTAGCGGCGATAACCGTGATACTAGTTATTTTTTTCCAATGTACATACGTATATACGTAAAGATCGAGGTAACACTTTGATAGCGATAACAACATCATCATAGGCGCAGCACTGCTCATGCGAGGTTACGCCTGGCGTCATCAAAGGCATATTGTCGCCGTTTAACCTTCGTGTCATCGAAGCATTGATAACCGTGACTACGGCAATTGACAAAATTATATTTGTTTTTCTCTCTTCCGTACGATTTTTTTTAAGAACGCATTATTTAAGAAGAAAATATTCCGTGATATGTCGGAAATAAACGTTCTCCAACGTCACACGGACAGATGGTACCAATAAAAAATGTCAATTATAAAATTTTCACTTTTTTAAATGTCAAGTAATTATAAATTTTAACTTTTATAAACAAATTATTTATGCACTAATTTTCTTCCTTTTCAAATTTGCTGAATAGTTGTAATTATGACAAAAATAAAATAATAAATATAGAATAACATAGACTAAAAGTTAGTTAGTACATTATTAATTATATAATATTGAAAAATGATTGTAAAATTTCTTATTGTAACTGAAAATGATTATAATTGTTATAATTTTGAAAACACAATTTCAAATATACTTATAATATTTTTTTACTTTTAGTAAAACGAAAAGGCTCTGATATATAAATACAAATTCAGGTAGAAAACGGGTTAATAAAAGCCAAGCGCGGAAATTGTCTTTTTAGGCGCAATAAAATTGTTTTAAAATCTTTATTTAATTTGAACATTTCGGTTCTTCCTTTGGACCATCTTCAGATCGATTAACAAAAAAGGAAGTAAGACGGAGATATGAATCGAAACACACGAATGTTTTTTGTTAATCGATCTGCTGAAGATCCAAAAGAAGGACCAAAACGTTCAAATTAAATAAAGAAGATTTAAAAGTTTGTTGCACCTAATTTCTACGCTTAGTTCATATTAGTCCGTTTCTTACCTGAATTTGTATTGTTATTTTTAGTATTGCTGGTTCCTTTGAAAGTGCTTTCTAAAGATTTTTCCAACATATGTTTACCTTAAATCAAACGGTAAGAATTCTCTTAAAAGAAAAAAATTTTTTTAAATTCTTTTAAAATAGCCCATAAAGAATTTGCAGTTATAAACATAAAATGACGTGAAAGAAGATTCAAAAGAAATATAGTTATATACAAAAACTATATAAACAAAGGGAACATAAATGAACTAGATAATTAATTCTACATTCCTCTCAAAAAATGCTTGAAACACTTCTTTTGCACTCACAGTTTTGTGAATCACCGTATCTACAGAGTTAAGTAATAAATAAATTTTTTCATTTTTTTTTTTTGACGTGGCTTAACATAGAAGAGAATGTGCATGTGCGCGTCCTACAGCGAAGATATTTATGATGCAAACACGGAAAAATAAAGGACACTCTCTCGTAGGTAAGCGGAGATTGAAGAAGGAGAGAGCATGCTGTAGAAATAGTCATCCTGTTATCGATATCACCGTTTACTTATCGTCCCACGGTCAATATTTCGCTCCCTCCGGTTTTTTTCTCTCATCTTTGCCTCTCCTCCCTCTTTATCCCGGTATCGTTAGCGTGCGTTTGCGCGTCTGTCAACGCGCTCGCCACTTATCCTGGTTTTATCAGCCGATAACACCAATCTCGGCCACCATCGCCGGTGGTCACGAAGAAAAAAGGAGATATTTGTTATATCCAGAAATATGTAAAGAAATATCTTAGAGAACGCGATGCATTTTGGTGCATCGCTGTGCATCGGAAAGAATAGCATACGCTCCCGATGGCATTGAAATCGCGCGAATAGATTGGCAACTCCTTCTCGCAAGAAAAAAATTGTGCAATTCGAGTTAAAAAAAAAAATCAATATTTATAATCTCCCTGTTTCTAGATGTTTAATTATGCAATCATATCGCGAAACGTATCTGTGTTCCTATCTATTTTTTCATTTAATTTGAGAGAGAAGAAAAAATGATTATACTTTTAAATTTGAGAGATAAGCAAGGACGATTATAAGTGCGAGAATTATTATCGCAGAATAGTGTTTCATTTTCCGCTCCGCGCTTTTGATCAGCGCATATACACAATGCGCGTGTGTATAGTTAATAATTAATAATTAAATATATGATATCAGTAATATAATGTAAATATACGTCACTCACCACTTGATGCTCTTCTTTATGATGTTGCTGACAATCTTCTGCGATTTTCTGGATGATATGACATGGACATCGTCAAGCTTCTGTCGTTTCGCTGTCTCCATCGTATCCTTTTCGTACATTTCTGGTTGACATTCCTCAGCAATGTTGTTTTCCTCGTCGGCATTTACCTTCACCGAGTTCTCGACCCATTCTACTATGTGATCTTTTTGATCGACGGATAATGCAGAGTCGCCTCCAAGCTCTTCTTCATTAATAAGCTCGCTGATCGTTGTCGGAGAACCAACAATTCCAATCTCCGATTTCTCTTCTGCCCTCATCGAGAAATTTTTCGAATCCCTTTCGTCTTCTGTATTTTTTAAGATCGCGGAAGCAGTATACTTCTTCGAGCTATCCACTGCATTGTCTTCCGGAGTAGTTTCTTCCTTTTTTACCGTCTGCTGCTCTTTTTCACTGCCGTCTTCGTCGTTGTCTTTTACGGTTGTAGAAACGCTGGCAACCCTCTGGAGCAAATCTCCGTGCACAACTTTTAAGATCTCGTCCAGTCTTTTGTCTACGTCGGAGAGGCATTTCGTGGCTTCTTGATTGCCAGATTTTGCTTCCGTAGAAGAGAATTCCTTGAGATTCTCTTCGACTTCTTCAATCTTCTCAGAAGACACGTTTCCAGGATTAGTTTCCTCCTTAGAATCTCCATTGCAATCAGTTTTAAAAGCATTTTGTTCCTCTTTATCAAGCAAATCTGTATCTTCGACAACTTTCTCATTTTTGTCTGCAGCTTCTTTAGAAGTAGATGCTTTGTCAATGTCTGTAAGTTCACCCTTCTCTTCATCAGAGGAACCTGCTTTATTGGTTGCAGAAGTTGTTGGAGGAGTCCCGGACATATCGTTTTTATTCACTGAGAGTTTAGTGTCCTCTGTAGTGTTTTCTGCCATTGTTATTATTGTAGATATTTCCAGAAATCAGTTTTCTAACATCTCAATAAATTTGGACAATATGCTCTTTTTTAGCAATTAGGAAGACTTACGTTGTTATGATGGGCATGTTGCGTGGAGTGGAAGATATATATTCCTATATTCTTCACAGATTTTTCTTCCAACTGCGCTCTTTGTGGTTTGTTTCTATAATAAAATAAAATATGATTAAGAATCACGAATCATAAAACATATGTATATACATATAGTATATTGCAAAAATCTTCAGATTTTTTTTTAATGGTGAATTCTTTGGTCAATTTGTTTTCCTCAGTTACATTACAAGAGAGATAATCATTTTTATTGCAAGTTTCTAATTTTTTTCATCATATATCTTTGGAAGCTTCAAATTAAAATTCTACTTGAAATTAATTTAAAAGCTTGTAGTTTTATTATTATTTTGGCTTTCTAAAGTTTAGTTCGCAAAAAGCTTTTCTATTTTCAATTGCTTATAATTTCAAAATTATTGATGCTCGTCAAAAGAAAATCGACACGAAATTAGTCAAAGAATTTACAGTTAAAAAAACATTCGATAATTTTGGGACACTTTCTCTAAATATGTAAAATAAATTGATTTATTAAAATAATTGTTCTCATTATTTTTTTAAATTATTGATAATGTCATTAACATATTATCATTAATGTATTATTACAATATACAGTATATTTCTTTACTCCACGATTGATATTTTTAATTTATTTTACGAGACTCAATCATTCTCAGAATCATTTCGAGCAAACGAATCTCTTTACCTGAATAAATTTAACATGACCATTTGATTCGAATTCCGGTAACACTTAAGCTCGCCAATTATTAGCTTTTATTCTCTTTCACTCATTTTTATAGCCGTCCTTGAACGAGCGACCAAAAAGATTTATGGAAGATGGAAGTTCTTGAAAAGAAAAATTACACGCTGCTTCACTTAAATGGTATCGGCCGATTTTACACAACAGGCGTATAAAATGAGAAGTACAGTAGTAAAAAAAACATGTTTATTATAAAAAAAAAAACTCACCAACAAATGATTCGTGAAAGATTGTTTTCATCGATAAGTGAGTTTCCTGCATTATCGAGCTAACGTACGACGAGGTTAGGAAGCGTCGAAATATTACACAAGATATTTTACCGCAGTTTCACATAAATGTCGACATTATTTCTCTCGTACACAATACTAACCGCATACGAGTTTCTCAAGAAAGACGTTCGACTGCGTAACACACGTAACAATTATCGCGTAACATCGTTTCACGGCTTAACACTTAAAAAAAATTACACACGCGATACGTTATAATTATAAACACACGCGTTTAATAAGCATTGATCGTCATTGAAAATTTTCGCGTAAAATCGAGTCGAGAATGCTACTAAGCGACTTTTTGCGCAAAACGATGCCCCCGCAAGGTTGTGTCACCTTATGTTCGCGGGCGGAACGACAATAGGTTTTTTTCCGCAACGCGATGTTTATTCGAGACGATGACAACCGTAACCTATCGCCAAAAAGCTGCGTCTGTAAGATTTGTCGGCCGCTTTTTACGCTTTTCCGTATTCAATCTAATCTAACCACTTTCTCGCGAAATATACTTGGCCGAGATTTCGTCTCTCTTCTGTCAAACAATACAGTTCCGACGATCCCTTTCAGCGCGGAATTTGTCGCATAAGCGAACGCTGTCACACTCCGATAAAGAGGATCGACACACTATCGCTTCTCCGGATTTATAGTTTTGTTTGCAACATTGACGCGACGAGGAAGCCCGACGAGACACAAAACCGACCCGATATCGCGACGAGGTTTATTACTCGCTCGATCGTTGCGGGAGTATCTCACGGGCGGGCGCGACGTAACGTAGCGCGCGCACCTAACCTCTATCACTTAATTCGGACGCAGACCGGCGTCCGGCCGACGAGGCCGCGACGCGAAGAAGCACGGGCGAAAATGTCGGAGAATGACGCAGAAGGGCAAAATTCGTCTCGAATGAAATCCTTCTTTACGTACCTCGCTTCACATACCGGTGATCCGGAATTCGTCGAGAGCTGCGAGAGTAGCCGCCGACGTCGGCCGAATAGAGCCGTTCCGAAGGACGATGACGATAGCACGAAATTCGCGTCGGAAATGGCAGCGAAGCGAATCGCGGCGCGATCGCAGCGAAACGAACGAGAGAGAGAGAGAGAGAGAGAGAGAGAGAGAGAGAGAGAGGTGCGAATCTCCTCGTGAAAAAAGTCTCCACGGGAAATACGAGAGCACGTATATCAACCAACGCGAGAGCGGTCTGTGTTGAGGCTGCTGACCTCACTGAAATTTAGCCATATTGAAATGCGCAGTCCGTGGCACGAGAGAGACAGCGCTCTCGAGATGGCGCTGTCTCTCTCTCTCTCTCTCTCTCTTCCCCCTCCTACTTTCCCCCTCTCTCTTTGCAGTCTAATAAGAGATATACTCTAAAGAGATATACTCTTTAATCTCTTCTAGAGACACTAAAGAGTACATCCCACTTGCGCCGTTCGCAACGCTCGCGCTCGCGAGCGTCACTTATCTTTGTTTAACTCTCGGTGAACGACAAGGATGAAATGAGCTCGCGAGCGTTGCGAATGTCAAGTGGAACGTGTTTTAAGAAAGTTTATTTTATGTATTTCATTAGAGAGAGAGAGAGAGGTCTCTCCTCTCAAAAGATTTCTTTTATGAAAAATATGTTATTAACTATTAATATACGCGATATTGAATTAATGATACGTCTGTATATTTTAAAGTCGATATTGAATCCTGATAATAATAAGACTTGTAAAGCTTTTACGCGTTTTAAAGGTCAAAGTTACTTCTCTGACACATTCTCCCTCTCTCTCTTTCTCTCTTTCTCGGCTCATGTTTTTTTTATACGAGAATAATACACGCGGAAGCCTATGAAATTCAGTTCTTAAATGTGATGCTTTATCAACTACAGTGAAATAAAAATTTATCATCCCGAATTTCGTGCAAATATAATATTCGATTAAAGAATTAATGCTCGTTAGATATATAAAGAGATCATTTGCGCATTTTATCTAGAAATTCTCCGAATCGGAAGAGAATCTAGCTCTTATACATTAAATTGTATTTATATTTATTATTATATTAATTCTTTCATTATCGTTTACAATATTTTAAAAATACGTTGAATCCAAAAAAAGTGGAATCTTAAAATGAAACGAGACACTTACCGGGAAAGACGAAGCGTCGAAGGCGTTCGCGCCATTTTGGCGATCTATTTCCGGTTCAATTCGATGTTCCTATGATCGGAGGGAAGTCGTCGTCGGAATGGCTGCGCAGTGCGCAGCGCGAGTTCGATTCATCGTCGATGCAGAGATTTTCTCAGGTATATTTTATATATTCGCGTATTTGCGTAGGTGTCATCGCCGTGCGATGTCTCTCGTTTACATTTCGCGTTTATGTTCGCGATCCTCGTCGATGACATCGTCGCCCGACGCGAATTTTCCACGTAAATTATATCCGCGTTACCCAAAATATTTACGTGCCTGAAGTATGCGAGTTCCGTGCCTTACCAGCTTACCACTGCGCATGCGCGTGACTCGTCACAACATGGCGGTCGGCGCCGGCGCGACGCCTGTGTTGTTGTTGTCGTCGCGGTTTTCGACGCGCGCGTTTCGTCGATCGTGTAATATCGTGCGCGAATCTGTTTACGATCGAGTTGTGCGTAGCTCAAATTCCGACCGAATCGTGCCGGAGTGCCGGAGTCGAGGACTTGTTCTCGCGAGAGATGAACCCGCGGCTGAATCCCCGGAGAAACGTCGCGACGATCAACGGACATCGACGGAGTGAGTTTTGAATCGAGTTTCACATCGCGGGACACATCGGATACACAACCTCGAGCACGCGTATTACCTTCACGATGATCGACGCGAATGCCGGAAGCGGCGATGCAGCAAAAAGGTAAGCGGCAACGATACTTGTTCAAGGCGTCATCGAGTCAGACGTCGATTTTTTGCGTTATCTCGGGGAGGATGAGAAGGGAAAGCTGTCTAGATAATTTTTGGGAGAGACACGACTCTGCGGTGTTCTCGTATATTTACAGATTATTCGTAATTCATAGTCAATAGTAATCATATATATAATATATATATATATATATATATATATAATATGTATATATCAACAAAATAATATTTTAGTCATTCTTACGTCGCTAATAAAATCTAGAAGCTAAACAGTCACAGGGTCTCGATCATCTAAAAAGTTGATGGCTCTTGCCTATCCGCGAATCGTCACGCACATTTCGCGCTCTCTACCTAACAATAAATAAACAAGTACAAATCTATACATTCGCGCGCATTAATGATGGTTGATGATTATTATGAATGCTGAGAGTGCCACACGATCGTAGATAACGAGACGATATCGATTAATTACGACGATTCTTTACGTAGATCGGGGAACTGAGTCGCGGACAATTTTTTATTAGCACCGTTTAGAGTAAATAACGTACAGAAGAAATAACGAAACGTTATTAGATCGATTTTCTGGCCGTAAGAGAGAAAGTGTTTACAATATATTTTGAACAAGAATATTTGTCTATTTTTGTTAGGAATATTAAAAAAAAGATATTCTCTTTCTTCTCTCTCTCTCTCTCTCTCTCTCTCTCTCTCTCTCTCTCTCTCTCTCTCTCTCTCTCTCTCTCACATTAAAAAATATTACATATCTAAGGCGTAAAAATATTTTCAGCCTCTCACATTATACCGCGTATTATATTTAATTATTTATGCATTTATAATTGGATTTTCTTATACAAGTCGGCCTTGACTTCAGATTTCTGCTAGTAATACTTCCTTTTGAATCGGAATGAGGTGAAGGATTAATTGAAGTCAATTGCGCGTATTCGAAATAATTTTTTTTTTTTGTGTCGCCGATCGTCTTATTCTCGCTGATAATCTTGTGCATAGTAGCGTCTGTATCGTCTTACCGATGGCGAAATGAGGACAGAACAGTCGTTGTCTTTATTTTTGCCGCGGCGTAGCGTGCCACGTGATCCGTCTTCGTCGTCGCGAATGTCGTAGGTGTGTATGTTAAAACTGCGGTTTCTCTAACGAGGTCGTCGCGGATACCGCTAATAATCGCGTGCGTTTCCGTCGGAATTGAAACGGCCGATGCACCGTTGAACGATCTCGTCGCTTCGTTATCTACGACTGTAAACGCAAATGCATCATCTCTCTCTTTCTCTCTCTCTCTCTCTCTCTCTCTCTCTCTCTCTCTCTCTCTCTCTCTCTGTCTCGCACATAGCCGCGTTAATTGTACATCCGGGATCGATTATGCTCCGGTTAATACCTCGCGATAGCTCCGTTAACCTGGCAATATAATATTCCGTGTTGGTGCTTTTATAAAAATTTTTAAATATTTTTAAAATTTATCTTTTTACAGTACATCTTTGAGCAATTAATTATCAATTAATTCTGATACATTTGTTTCTTGTTTGCGATTCGTTATAAGTGTTTTTTTTATAGTGATGGTGTTAGCATAATGTTAAGTCAGCATCCTCATTTTTAATATCAATTTGGTGCTGATTGGTAGAAGCAATAAATTAGAATAAAAAATTAGCAATAAATAGGCATTTGATTATATTTGAATTTTATTTCTCGTGATGGAAATGCCAAGTTAACGGAAGTATCCGCGATAATTAATCCGTTTTTTTTTTCTTTATATCGTAGCTACAGACATAACATAAATAAATGAAGGTTTGATTAATTCGATGCGATCGCCGATGTTCAATTATTTGTTCGTTTAATTGAATGGTTAACGCTTCACTCTCTGATTATATAGCTCTAACTACGATATAGTCGGAGAAATGGAATTCTGTGGCTCCATGATTTACGTGCCATGTATCCTACACTGTATTAAATCTCAAAAAGACAGAATAATACCAGTTTCATTCCAGGAATGAAATTTGCTTTGAATTAAAATTGAAATTGTCTCTGAAGTAATTTTTATGATCAAATCATAGAAAAGAGAATCTAATATACTCATTCATAATATTATTATATTAAATATATTACTGTTTAAGAAAGAGAAAATATATTTACATTATTTTTTAAGAAAGAAAAAATATTAAATGTGTGCCAGCATAACTTTGTTCTCAACTTTATGCTCTATTTTATCTTCTGGAATATTTGGGAATTTCTTCTACGCTCTTCGGTTGACACACACGATAGAACGTATTGTAAATTAATCTATTTCAAAAATTCACAATCTCCCGGGATACACGGTTCATGCATGGGACTAGAGAATTTACTTGACCGACGTTAATCCATATCGGTGAGCGACTCGCATAAATTCTCGCATGCGAATTGCTGCGAGTCACCGCGATGAATTCCTTTCGCCGTAGCCAAGTATCGGATTTCGACTCTGATAATCGATATCGCGCACGACGATGTCTCATGTATTCGTGCGTGTCAACGTATGCTGAATACGTTGTCTCTTTTGAAGCACGCGCGCATGAACATCGCGTATAAAGGACCTTTTCCCTACCTAAATGGACTATCTACATCACGCTTTCGTCGTGGTCCTCCTCTCGCCATTCTTCGCGTTTCCCATATTCGTTTTTTTTTTCTTTTTAAACTACCGAATAGCACCTATTCTCGTCACGCATAGCTATGCAATTTTTGTTGCGCCGTTTTTTTATTCCTTTTATTTTTTTTACGCGCTTCAATCCTTTGCGTCCTTCCTAAACATGTTACATAACGCAGAGAGAACTGTACATATCGCGCGTTTCAAGCGAATAAAAATTTAACAAACAGCGGTTCATGGAAAAATTATTTTAACATTTTCGACGAGAGAGACGGGATCGTTGTATAACCGTAATCTTGTCGGATTGCAAAGGATCAATGCGCCCATCCTCGAATCGCCGAATTTACACCAGAACATTTTTCATCCTACAATGTATTTTATTTCATGATGCGAGCAATTAGATAAGGATTGCACGTTTACGCAATAAATAGCTCCGTTCGCGCTGAAATATTAAAGCGTGACTATTTTTGAAATGGCATTTCTCTGTGATACGTTATTGTGTCTCCGGAGATTTTCCGGTGCTCGACGGAAATAGCCGCACACATACACGCATGCGAACGATAAGTGAGCCAAATAACCGCATTCAATTTGATGCTCTTTAATTGTCTATGTAATATTTCCAGCCGGAACAAACTAGACAAAACGAATTAGAAAGAATCGTTCTCAATATTGCCAATTATCGTGCGTGATACGTAAGAATGATAAGAGAAAGAAGAAAAATAAACACGATCGCGTAAAGTTCTTACTAAAGTTATCTCGAGCTCCTCGCTATAAATTCAGTCGACGTATACATACCCGTAATTTGCTTTCAAAATCATAAATTTTATTAAACTAACGTGCGAAATTATAAACAACGTGCGTGTAACAATTAGGCTATAACAATAAGTAAACATTGATTGAAAGCGATTAAGACTCTTTTTATGAGTGCGTTATCGCGAGACAATCTAAAGCGAGGAAACTGTTTATAAATCGAATTGCCAGCAGACAAGAATGAAAAGAGAAACGCGCCAATTAATTAGGTTAATTAGAAAATAAATTAATTAACTTGAATCCAACGACAGGATTTTATTTAGGAAAGCGTGGCATTTTGCAAAATTTAACATTTAAATGAACCAGTGTGCAACGAGATTTTACGATGAAATTGAAACGCGTAGAATCAAAGTATCGAAGCTCGAGAAGAATCTAAACGCATCATCGTTAATTGCGCAGATGGAAACTGATTGCATGCTGCTCGTGTAAACTCGGCTCGTAAGTCACGGATATAAATATTTGATTGTGACGTGTACTAATTTCTATTTCGCTGGGATCGGGAGATTGGTTACGATCGCCGTGACGACGCTGCGAGCAAAAGTGAAAAAAAATATATAGCGTTAAATCAATAACGAACTAAAATAACAAGGGCACGATAACAAATAACGTTACGAACGAAGGAAATATCATCGCATTATATAATACAAAAGTCGAATATAACTTTAAATACACAAAAAAATCTGTATTTCTTTCTCTAATTAAAATTTAACATGTGTTGCATCGCGCGTTTCTTAGAGATTTTTACATTCTATAGGATTCTTCTATAATTCTAATAAAATTAAAAATAAAATTACCGATGCAATCTATTTTTCGCAAACAGTTTTTTTCTACAATTTGTGTCTAAATAATTAGTAACAAACTAGCAAACGCTTTTTTCGCTTACTACTTAAATAAAAAACAGATAACGTATATGTATGAAACGGAGAAGCCTCATCACGGCGTTCGCGTGTCACTTGTGTCAAGGGTCTCTACAAAGTTGTGACGATGAGAGAAAATCGTGCAGTTTATATCGTTGAAGCAGTGGTGTAGTCTTACAAAACATTACATCAACGAGTCCACACGAGATATTTTTTTTCTTTCGCTGTAATTTGCCGCACAAATCAATCGCGTATCAAAGTTCTGATCTACGACGGATCATTATTACGGAGTATTTGCATAATTTTTCGCAATTACACGTTTGACGTGTACATTTTTTTTATTTTTTTTTATAATAGTGACTGGTCCTATTATGACTTGGCATTGGTTCTGCACAGATATGAGAGATAATATTCATCTTGTCAGTACAAAAAGTTTAACAGAAAAATATATTTTCGACTCGAACTCTCGCTAAGAAGTTTGTGGAGCTCTTCAGTCAACATATGTTACCTCTAATCTCTACTCTACTAACCGATTATCGTCTACATTCGCGTATGATTTTATCACATGATTTACGCCTTTATATAATTTATGAATGTTTACCGAGTGTATATCAAGATTGCGCGTTGTAATTAATCTTTTAACACACCGTCAGTCTCTTTCGTATTTTATCTCATTCTTATTTTGGCATATAAACAAATTTTATCATAATTTTAAATACAGATAATCCGTACACACACACACACACATATATATATATATATATATATATATAAAACTCACGCTAAAGATATTTTCATATACAACCTTAAAAATTCAGAGCATTTTATTCGATAAAATAAAGATTTTAATTTTCATATCATTATAATTTCGCATCTTTTGAAGAAGATAATTTAACGACTATACGCGTACGATAATAGAGCGGGAATATAATAACGAGCGACTAACAGTGGGTTAAAGGAAAATGTACGAACGGAATCGAGTCGACGCCGCTTCGACTACACCACCGCGAGGAGAAGAGGATACGCTTCAACGGATATCCTGCGGCGGTAATTCCGCGAAGGTTCTCGTCGGCCGACGTTTCTTCGTCCGCATATCTCCGCGTCGCTCGTGAACGGCTTCGGCAAGTAGCCGAAACCGCGTAAGAAGTGGCGTCGCGGTGTTTCTCGCCCATCGCGGTTCCTTTCTCCGTGCGCCATTCAGGATCGCTGGACTCGCGGTCAGGGTCAAGGTCACGGTGGTCAGGAGGCGAGAGTGGTCCTGTGCCAGGAAGAGTGCTGCTGTTGCTGCGACGGCGGCGGCGGCGGCTGCTGTTGCTGCTGCTGTTGTTGCTGCTGTTGCTGCTGCTGCTGTTGCCTCTTCTGGCTGCAAAAGCGAAAAACAGAATTACTCGCGTTATTAATCTCGTTACGAATTTCGATGCATATGTATATCGAATTATTATTGCATTATTTATGATATATCTAGATGAAAAATTATATTTACATAAACTCAACAAAATGGACAAGTACTGAAATGTGAAAGATATAATATTGTATTACATTATCGCTCAAAGATTTTGAATCCTATAATTTTTAAATAAAATTATTTTTTTAATAGATAAAATTATTTTATTGCCAATATTTTGATATTTATATGTAAATAGTTTATAAATAATCATCAGTATTTTCAATAAAATAATTGTATCGGTAAAAAAACATATGATTTTATATAAAAATTATAGAATGTTCCTAATCTTTGAGAACAGAGAATAGTGTATAATAAAAAATACAAAAACTTATGTCTAGGGGTGAGCGGTCTCTTTTAATATATCATTAGGGTGATATATTGCAGAATAAACAGTTCGCCTAGTTCGTAGCAGCGTGCTACGATAAACAGCGGGATACGATAAGGGATATAAGTTCGTCTCCGTCCTTCCTTTCCTCGGGCATACAATACACGTGCGCGTTGTTTCTTTACGAAATCAGTTACGAGAGAGATCCCGAATGTGGCGTGGAATTATGCGCATACTTTTGCGAGGTTTGATATTCGCGAGGATAACGCGGACGTACGCAACATTGAAGGAAGAGGCGCAGAAAGTATTCTACGGAGATGATGTGCCGAGCGTCGCGTCATCGTCGTGTCTCGATCAATCTCTCGGCATAATAAAATCGACACGTGCGCCGTGAAAATAACACCCGTCGTCGAATCGTCATCTAAACCGTGCGCGTCACGGCGTCCACACGTAAGCGAGATTACGAGGTTGAATTGTAATTACAATGGAATGCAAATTCGCGCCGGCGCGGCGGTCCAGCTTCGGCTCGCAATTATCCGGCCGTGCAATTTAGAGACGGATCTAGATCTGTATTTTCGTTGGCATCGAATGATAACGACGGCTATAAGTGAAGCTTGAATTAGAAATAGTATGCTCTTTTTGGCGGCCGAGTACTTCTCGAGACGCGCGTATAAATATTTTAAAAATCAAATCGAATCAAATAATATTTTCCATACACGTGTTTTAAGAATAATTTTCCAAAATTTTGTATCGGTAAAAAACATATTATTTTATCTAAAAATTATAGAATATACCTAATCTTCGAGCAGGGTTGTGTGTAATAAAAAACACAAACTTATGTCTAGAGGTGGCGTAAAATGAGCGGTCTCTTTTAATATATAAATTATATAGGCAGAATTATAGAGATTATAAGATATAATTCTACCTAGTACGATATAATTCTACCTAGATAGAATTATAAAGATTATAAGGATATAATTTCTGTGATGCTGTCTGTGTAAATTATGATCGCTGGAAACGTGTCGGTACAACTTTACATAAATTTTCTACCGATTGTAGTTTTCGTAAAACGGCTAATTACCAGCAATTCCTTTAATCACTCTATTTCTCGGACAGTCTCGAATTCATCAAATTACTACTATTTTAACAATTGATTCGTCGGCTTTGCTGCTTTCGCGAACGGTACCGCCGCGATCTCTTCGCGTTACTTCGGGCGCACTGTTATACGGTATCGCGCTGCTGGGGCTGCGTGCACACGCGTCGGAGGATCAATTAGGACGCGCCGCTTAATTGAGAGCGCTTTTCCTACATCGTAATGCAACATTAAGCAAGGGTAATCGGGACAATTACTGGCACGCGATTTCGATGCTGAAAGTCCCGCGTCCGGCCGCCGGCATATGGCGCATTCTCACGGAGTGAACAAAGTGCACGAAAGAAATACACACGTTAGAGTGGCTCGAAAAGATAAGACTTTTCACCTTTCGTTTACATTAGCAGGAAGAGATATTACGCAGATATTACGTATACATATGCGTATACGTAACGCTCCATTTCCGAACCGTCACACAGATCTCTCATCACCAATGAGAAAAAATAATTGCGGCCTCTTTGTAATGATCGCTTTTGCCGTTCCGTGACAGATATGCGCGATTTTGCCGTAATAATAACATTCGTCAGAGATGATCTACGTTGCCATTTCGGAGTACCGTTGAACGTTCCCCGAATAATGTCACGTCGAGGATAGCTTGCACGTCAGTGATGCTTCTCGCTCTTCTTCATCTTCTTCCTCGTCTTCTTCTTCTTCATCTCTCCGTATTTTTTGGGGGAGGCGGGATTTAGGATTTGCGCGTAAAGTATACACGTTGCGCGGCAAGGACGGGTTAATGCTCGGGATTTGCGGCTTATCGTAATTAACGGTTACGCCGACGCGGCGTTGTTTAATAATCCTGAATTAAATCCAGAGAGAGACGGTTTGAAACAAACGGCAGGCTGAAAGTTGCGCTCTCTCTCTCTCTCTCTCTCTCTCTCTCTCTCTCTCTCTCTCTCTCTCTCGTCCGCGATCCGTTTTCCTCCCCTCCGTTGAGCGAACGAAACTTTTTTACGTCTGACTCGCGCCGGCGACTTCTCCTTGTATAACGAGACAACGGCGATGTACTCCTCGTGTTCAACGACGATAATCTATCCGTGCTTGCTCGCCACGATTTGAAATATAGATGGCCGAGTTTCAAAGGCGCCGTAGACGCTCGTCTCGTGACACTCTCTCTCTCTCTCTCTCTCTCTCTCTCTCTCTCTCTCTCTCTCTCTCTCTCTCTCTCTCTCTCTCTCTCTCTCTCTCTCTCTCTCTCTCTCTCTCTCTCTCTCTCTCTCTCTCTCTCTCTCTCTCTCTCTTTCTGGAACGGGTACGCCGATCGGCATGAAATATGAATTCCCGATCGAAGACGCTCCAGAACTTCGAACTTTATGCTTGTCGCGCGGGAGGACTCTTTCTATACATATATCTCTTTCTCTCTTTTCTTCATTGTAGAATGAGTAAATGCGCACAGATACTAGAAGTGAATGAGTTCGGTATCGACGTAGCTGAATTATTATTATCACATACTTGAAAACGTCATCGCGTTCGTACGAAATAAAATTCGTTCGAGATGTCCGGATGTCTCGCGCGAGAAATCTTGAGCGCTTCTTTCCTTTTTTTTTCTTTTCGCGATAAAGCAGACGGCTGTCTATGTTGATTATAGTCTGTTTTTTTTTCGTCCCTGCAAATTACGGCCCTCCATGCAATGTATCGATCTTGTACCGTGCTGTTCGTCCTGATATACATATATGTGTGTATACATCAATGTAGATATGTATACAATGCATGTATATATAAAAAATGTATTGTGTATGCACACATGGAAACGTTTCTTTTAATAATATATTTAAATCTCATGCCATATGACACAACTATCGAATATGTATCAGGCGAATATGCAAAATTGCAAACCATCTAAATGGCTCGGGAATATTTATCGTCACGTTTACAATTGGACAACGCTTTGTTAAATGCAATCCCCGTCGATTAAATTTCGTGTGCCCAAAGTGACCCGTTTCGCCATTTTATAAGCATCAAATCTCATTAAGAAGCATCGGCACTCGTAAAACATTAAGCCAGCGAATTATAACTTCCCGCGGCTAACGAAGAGCTCACCCGTCGTTTTTATTAGGAGATATCGGTTTTACGTACTGAACAAAAGAGAAAAATAGAAATATTCAAAGGTTGTGATCTCTGATAGCAGCGACTCGTCTATGGACATTTGATTATTACGCGCGAAATTAATTATGATAGAAGAACTAGAATTACAGTAAATTCGTATAATTCTGCGGGTCCGCTATGTATTCCATGCATTTAAATTTGAGAAAAGTAGAGAATAACGCATTTTATTCCGAGGATGAAATTTGATTTGAAGCAGATTATGTGGTTAAACGTATGATATCATAGAATTCAACGTCGGGAATGAGATCAATATAATTTTCATAGTTTTTTGAACGTAGCTTTATTATAGATACATGTTGCATGTATGTACCTTCTGTATGAAATAATCTCGGCAAAGTAACGAGCGAGATTGCCTAATAACTTCCCCTGATTATCTCGCGAAAGTTGGCACACGTGCGGACGTCCGCGCTTTAGTCTAAAAGAAGTTCCGAACTTTATTTAAGAAAGTTTGCGCGCGCGCGAGAAAGAGAGGTATGTATTCCCCGAGATGGTTGCGGTAGCGTGAATACCGCGTTAAAAATTTGATGAGGGCTCGACATGAGGTGTTCCTGATGGGCGAATGTCGGCCGAAAAACTTTTGCGCTATTTGCCCCGAAAACGTTATTAGGTTCGATCGCGAGCGGAATTTCCGGCCGAGAATTTTTTTCTGCTCATCGTAAATCGCTCGCTCTCCTCAAGTTACTTAACACAGCGGTACAAAGTTCAGGGACGTTTGTCGTGATTAACGAATGACCTCCGTTTGTATTACACTTAATAAAAATTGGAGGTCTTATGCCTTATCGTGTCCTATCGTTTATCGCACTGCATGAATTAGACGAGTTGTTTACTTTGTATAATGATAATAAGATCATAAAGTCACATTATATTATAATTATATGTGTGTGATACATACACACACACACATATATATATACATATATATACAGGGTGTCTTAAAACCACCGTACTTCCTTTTGATGGGAGATTCCTGAGGTTATTTGGAGACGATTTTTCCTCAACGAAAATATCCAGGCACCAATAATTTTCGAGTTATAAGTGATTGAAAATAAAGGGCTTTTTGCAAACTTGCAACTAAACTTTATGGAATTAAAATATTAACAAAACTACATGCTTCAGTTAATTTCAGGTAGAGTTTAATTTGATATAATTTTAATTTAAGTCTTAGTTACAAAGATATATGATGGCAAAAATTGGGAGCTTGCAATAAATGATGATCTCCCTCGACATTTTCGTTGAGGAAAAATCGTCTGCAAATAATCTCAGGAATCTGCCATTAAAAGGAAGTACGGTGGTTTTAAGACACTCTGTATATACATATATATATAAATTAAATAAGTATAGCATACGCATATTGATATGATTATGAGCAATAGATAAACAAAAGTAAAGAAGTAGAAGAAAATTTGAAACATATCATCAGACATCTGTCATTTATCTAAATTTTTATAGCGTAAGGCAATGAAAAGAAATCAAAAAGATTTGCTAGAAAACATTGTTTACTTTATGCTTTCTATATAATAACATTCATCGTTTAATTATCTATATTTTTATATTTTAATTTTATCTATTCCCGAGTATATTTTCTATATTGCAACAAAACATGTTGATTATTATTTTATTAAAGTTATACAAATATAATTTCGCTTTTTATTATATTATTAATTATTCATATATTATTAATATATATATTATAAATTTATTATATTATTAATTTTTATTATAATATAAATAGCATAGTGAGAGATCAAATCCAAAAATTTGTATATGTGTTTGATTAATACGTGTTTGATTAACTGTGTACATCGCTTTACTGAAGTATTTTAGGTTGATGTTAGATCGAGGTTGGATGCTTATTAAGGTCACACTCGTTGATAAGCTAAGTACTTTTTCTCGTGTCACTGATCGTCTTTCCAGCTAAGCCACCGTTCAGCCGTGCGAGGTAAAATGTGGGTCGCTTTGAAAGGAAGGAACGTGTATTATTGTCTAAATTATATTACGCTATGGAGAGACATTACTTGTTCTCAATATCCGATAAGGTTACTTAATAAATATCTGACAAGTATATACATTTTCGTACATATAAATAATTTAATTTAATAAATAAAATAATTTCTAATAATTTCTAATAATTTCTAAATATCCTCTTTTCGAAAGTATCCGATCTACATTGGAGTGTGCGTTAAATTAAAAATTTAAATCGAATTTTCCCAAATCGATACGTCATCGTTTCAACTAATCACGAAGCTTTGAACGAAAACAGAAAATTCGCGCGAGCGTTGATCGTTCTCTTTCATTTCGCGTACTCGAAAACGAGTACGTACCGGCGTGCTTGCTGGTCTTCGTACTGTAATACGCGGATCCTAGTATCAGCGGCGACACTACCGGTACTCAGCTCGTAACGACTCTTTGCAACGACGAGGACGATCGATCGAGGTGCTCTCGGTCCGCACGTGCGCAGATTACGTGGTTCTCTCTCTCTCTCTCTCTCTCTCTCTCTCTCTCTCTCTCTCTCTCTCTGTTTTTTTTCTTCCCATCTCTCCTCTCTTTCTCCCTCTTACGCTACCACGACCACGTCACTGCTCGTCGAGGTGAGCCCAACATAGCCATCCTTCCATATAGCCGCCCACGCACGCACACATACATGTACGTGCACATATGTGTCGATACACACATCGATCCAATGGCGAGGGTGGGCGAAGCGGCATCACGGTGGTGCCGAATGATTCGCGAATCTTAATACAAAAGGGTGGATACGTACGAGCGACGCGTAAGAAACGCCATGTGGCCACGTCGACCCGACACGTGCATACCGACGGGCGCCGATTGTTTGGTAATCGTTTCTCAAACATCATCCGATAATTCGACGTCAATCGCGGAGGTCAATCGATTTTTCGGATAATTCGATTTAAATTGATTACCAGCACACGCGTGACAAAGTATGGCATAGGAAAGAGAGAAAGAGAGAGAGAGAGAGAGAGAGAGAGAGAGAGAGAGAGAGAGAGGGGGGAGACTACCCGTATTTTGACAGTTTGACAGTTTCGGAAAATTTGTCGTAAAATAGATTTAATTGCATTGTATTAAAACCTTTATCAAACCATTACGCTTTCTGCGTGTAAGTGCCTTTTCCTCGCATTAAGCGCACGATATTTTTTTTTAGAAGGGACGATCCCCCTTCGGCTCTATATACAGCGGTACACTTTTTTTTTCTAATAAAACGATCGTCACACCGGCGATTAAGCTCGCTGTCTTGAAATGTTCCTCGCTTTTACAATCTCCCATCCCTCTCCCCGTTCGTTTCATTTCTTTTACTTTCATCGATCGTCGCGTCTCCGACATCGCGCGACGCTTGACGCAATGACGACGCCAGCGTCGAAGTGCAAAAAAATGGCGAATGATAAGCCACGTATGTCCGTTTTTTCTTTCAAGCTGGCTCGGGTATGGGTTTCGCGTGCGTGTGCGAGGTCAAAACCATATCGTCATCGTGAGCAAATCTTTACCTGGTGCCATGGTTACGGGCACAGTTTCGTGTGTGCTAACGACATTAATCGTCCAAAGAGCCACGTGGCGTTCGAGACTTACACGTGTCACCTGTTTCGACACAATTTTTTTACTTCAATTTTAAAACAAACGTTTCGTCATTAGTCTTGTCTGCCTGAAAGAATGAATCTCGAAAAGTTATATGTCTGCAGTGTGTAATAATTATGAAAGAATAGTGGTAGAACGCGTGTTTGTACATCGATTGAAATTTAAAGCGCGCCCACAAATAAACCGAAATAGAGGATATTTTGTATCTACAGCCATATTTTGAGCCGGCTATATATAGACATCGATCCGCGAAAGATTCCACGGTGGCCGTTCTATGGCAAAACTAAAATTTCTAAAAAAAGAACGTAGGCGAATGTGTTGCGCACTTAATGCGATCTGACTAAACGCCATCTGATTTTAATACTCAACTGCCATCTGACAATGTGTTTAACGCCTTAACTCAACGGCCAAGTCCGATCGCAGATATTTTATAGAGTGTCAGAGAAAAAATTACAGTCATTTATTAATATAAATTTATTTCTCTCCGAGAATACAATCTGCTCAAAATTAATCGGAATAATTGAAATTCAAGATTTAATACGAGGTAGAAAGATAATTTTTAGAGATGTATAATCGCGCCTTTATGAGACTAAATTTTGTAATTGTAGCTATCCGATTTTCTCGTTCTTATACTCGTGATTTTCGCGCTCGAATGTGTGTGAGAGAGAGAGAGAGAGAGAGAGAGAGAGAGAGAGAGAGAGAGAGAGAGACGCATATATTTAGCGCTAAATGAACACAAAGAATACGAGCCATTGTTTGCGCCGGGAGAGTATGCGTAACATCGATCCGCGAGAGCGGCCGCGTGTGCTAATGAAATACGAATCTGTGCGCGTCCAGGAGCACGTGGTGCGTAGTCGCATGCGTGTCCTCGTTCCGTCGTTTGACTCCCTCATTGCGTAAATACTTCAAGGCCGTTCATAAGCGTTAGCGTCGTCGGGCGTTCCTGGGACGAACGGATTTTCCGACGATCGATGTCCGATTTCCTATTTTCATCATTCATCGGCAACCGCGCGCGCGCGAATGTCTGATATCTTGAGCCCAATAAATGCCCAATAAATATTAATATACTGTCTGGGATAAAACTCAATGGCAGACAAGTTCTCTCGGTAATCTCTCGATTAAAGTATATCGTTATGAAAGTACTCGTGTGTGATGAATAGTACATAGTCGTCGTAATTGAATGACAGAACTCTTTCGGCGAGAGACCATTGACCGGATAAGCGAGCTACGCTTCGCCGATCGATCTCTCGCGCTCTTCGCATAGATTTCTACTTCGCGTAATAGATCTGGCCTATCTTTAAGCCACTTATCCTATTTGCGTTCGACGTGACGTATTCGAAACTATAATCCTCGATATCCCGTCAAACGAATTTAGATTCTCGTAGTGCGTCGCGCTCAGGCGATCAATCGTTGCTCGATGTAGTCACTCTAGTTCCGCGTTCTCGTCGCTCAGAAGTGACGGAACTTTGCCGACAACTTTTCCCCGGAGTTACTTCGATGTCTTTTTTTTTTTTTTTTTTTTTTACGCGATTGTTGCAATTTCATTTCCTATGCGTAGTCGTGTGATAAATTGAGTTTTTTCTCTTCGAAATAGGTATACAGCGTTCGTATCACGTCGTTACATTCCCCGACAATATTTTGGTCTCACAATCGAATATTTTTTATTTTTATCAAATATAAATTATCGTTCTTCTCCCTTAGATCTGTTTCTCGACAAAAATATTTTTGTTTACTTTTCGTAGCGAAAATTGGAGTCTTCTCTCTCTAAAAAAAAAAGAAAAGTCTTAAAATAGCTTTTGCCTTTTACGTGAAATTTTGATATCATCACCCTTTACAAACAGGACGAATTGCGGTATATGCGCGCTTCCTAGTGATATCCATCGATCCGCTTTTAAAGGGGCGTTCACATCGGTGATATATACCTACCTACTTACGTACGTTGGCGCTGGTGGATAGGCGCGGAGAAGAGATAGAGAGGGGTCTCCCCATGACAGTCCCAGGGGACCAATGACCCCCAGTGTCTGGCTCGATCACTGTGTCGCGATGCTCGTCACCGTCACAAGGCGACTTTATAAACGATACCGCGAACTCGGTCGAACAGCCCGTGATCGCGAATGCTTGGAGCTAGTTATTGCTATGAGAAGCTCTGGAAACTAGGCGGAGAGAAACGGCTAGAGGAAGCAACCTAGAGGAAATGAGATAGCGATAAAAGTGGACAGAAATAGGGAAGGCGGAAAAAATAAACGAGAGAATAGGACGGGAGAGATAGAGAGGAACAAGAGGACAAATAGTATTAGGATCGTACGAAAAAAAAAACCAAAGGAGAATAAGAAAGAGAGAGAGAGAGAGAGAGAGAGAGAGAGAGAGAGAGAGAGAGAGAGAGAGAGAAGAACGACGAAGAAGTGCTCTTCGTGTTCATCCGTCGACTTTTTTCTTCCTCTAACTTTCGAGCGTGCTCTTTATCTCTCTCTTTCGGCGTTGCTCTCTATCCCTCTCGCTGCGTCTCTCTTTCTATTTCCCGATCCCATCTCCCTTTCTCGCGCGTTTTCTTCCTCTACCTGCGGCGGGAACGTAGGCGTGGACGTGGGCGAGGTGAGTCTTCAGGGCCGGCGAACATCGACCGATCCCGGTCGGACGTCTCATAAATCGCTCCGACCCTCGGATCCACCCGGACTGTCGATAGATACGTCCCTGCCGATCCAATTCTATGGCGGGAGATCTCCTCGGATTCCATTGCAGAGTAAGACGAGAGTATATGTAATACACCGCGAGAAATATCGCTGACGATTATTATAGTTAGCGGCGTATGCTGGAGCGCTGGAGATTCGATTAACTCGACCTGTCGAATTGGCACCGATCTCTATAAATCTTCGAAAGCAATATCCGGATCCCCGAATCGGACCACTGATCGCAAATCGAATTTAGCTGTATAGCTGCATATCGAGCTCGAATAAACGTTACAGTATTATATATTGTTCAACTTTCTCTCTCTTTTCTCGTTCTTCAAAATTCGAACAATCATATTTTTAAATTTATAAATGTTTGATTGTCCTTTTACACAATTTTAGCGTTTAAACTTATTTAGCCATTACTGTGAAATTATACTAGTCGATAGTCGTGCTTATCGGCATCGCACGATTATTATCCTTATTTGTTGCATCTTCTAATAAGTGCGTGAATTAATTAATGAGAACAGGGATAATATACGCGACCCTTCATACTGTTGTCTGCATATTGATTCATCGTTACATCACCGAGAGAACGATCGGAGTTCGTTCGTTTTTTTTTAATTATCACTTGATTACCCGGCACGATGTGCGCTTCTTGCAAAACGTGCAGAACGTCTTATCAACGGGTGATGAACATCCTGTTGATTTACAAAGTTGCACGCTAAGTTGAATGCTAATCGAAGCGATACGCTGCGCGATATATATTCAGTTGAGCTCTTTTTTTCAACGTTTTTGCCATGTGAGGAATGACGCGATTACACAAGAGTCTTATGCAAGCAAATAATGGAAAGAAATATTGTTGTTATGATAAATGTGTTTGATGTAATTTCCGCGAACAAGTTCCAGCTTCTTATATATAAGTCGGATTAATTTCAATCATTAACGCACGCGATCAAACCGGAAAGCGCATCTCGGAGAGAGAAAGGATACTTGAAACTAAACTATACAAATTTAAATTTAATCAATTCGGATCTAAATATTCAGAAATACAGATATCAAGAATACGGAGAAGACGATCCTCTCTCGGTGTGAGATCGTTACTCCGGAATAATAAACTGATCTCTCCCTCTGTTCGACCGCCCGCACACGAGAGGGTTAAATCCCGCTGAGATTTTTGCTTCCTGTCCGGCGCCCCCTCTCTACCCTCCCTGTCCCCCTTTCCACCCTCCGCGCTTTCGAATTCCCCGCGCCCTGTGCACTCGTGCCACGATCGATGAACGTTCGTGTCGACGTCACACGACGACGAGGACCCTCCTCTAATGCCTCTCCCTCTCATTAAAACCGTCCGTCCGTCCGTCCGTCCGCTCGTCTCGGCGAATAGTAGCATCCTAATGCTATTTACACAAGTGCTCCCTGACGAAAGGGCGTTCGGGACCGTGTTCTCTTTTCGAGGCCGTGCATGTCGCGCACATATATAGCACCCGCTGGTGCCCGCGTTCGTTCATTACATCACACTCTCCCGCGATCAAGCACCGTGTAATCCCGAACGCGTTCCGGAACTTTTACCTCGCCGGGCCTCCCTTTGTCTCTCGCGAGATCCCCGCGTCAAGTTCGCGACGCGCGTTCCATTAATTGCCCCGACGAGATCCCTTCGTCCCTCAGCGTTTCATTATCGGGAGACGCTGGGAGAGTTTAGTGCCGACTATAGAAACACACTCCTCTACCTCGGCGCGAATCGATAACTATTTCCGTGAGCTTTACAGAGACGCATGTGAGATTCTTGCCGATTATTTTACTAATTTTGCATCTTGCCTTGTATCTCACGTGTCTAAATCATGATTATGGGGGTATTGTGTTTATTGCGAATCAGAACTTATACTTTTGCCTTCGTTGCGTCGTGAAATATATTTTTATACATGCAATTTGGAAATTCTTTTTCTCTTTCCCTCTCTATAAGGAGACTTTATCACAATGTCAACATAATGGCATAAGCATATCTTTCTACTGGATAAGATAAATTGGCTTGTAATTTTTTTTTTTTTTTTTTTAATAAAATGTTGACGTTATTTGAAAAACAAGTATGTGAGAGTCGCTGTTTTCGTCTAATCGATTCAAGGTTAATTTATCGAGGCAACTTTCAAGCAGCGATCTAAACATAATAAATGAAGCTATCCCTCGTACACGAACGTCACAAACGTCCTCCCTGGCGCGACCAGCGAAGGAAATTAGCATACCGTCTCTGGATAACCTTATCCTTTCTACCCACATATTGTTATCGGTCCTTCGGATCTATACCCGAGCCTATGAATCCTAAATATGCGGACTTGCGCAACCGCGCGCAGCCTTGTCGTCGGCGTCGAGCTAGCGAGCTGAGCGTCGACGACGAACGTAGGACGAAAAGCGTTTGCCACGACCCAGTTTCGCGTCGTGCCAATGTGGCCAATCGTGCCTCGAACGGGCGTTCCTCATTAGAGAAGTCTCGATCAGCCAATTAACAGTCTGCCGCAAGGATCGAGACTGGAAATTTCCACGACGAGAAGACTCCTCGTAGAGGAGTGAAACGTGCGTTATACGAGCGAGGCGATCAGCGCTGCCAAAAGTTTCGACGTACACCGCGTGAAAGAATTTTGAGAATTCTATTCTAAGCGTGTGCTTGACGGCGGAATGTTGAAGAATCCGAGGCGAAACTTTATAGAACGATTAAGAAGATAAGGGAAAAAGAACTGATATCGAGCGACTGATATAGCTAGGGATGAGATCGAGTTCGATATGTATACTTAAAAATTCGAGTCGAATCGAATTTAATAATCAAGTTTCATTTTCTAGGATTCGAATAATACTCATATAAAAAATAATATTTTATACATTATATTTGCGAAGTAATCGAATCTAGAACAGTTATATTCGAATTTTAGTTGGAGTACCTGCAAGGTTCGAAATAGTACTTATAAAGAATCGATTCTTTTACAAGTAGAGTACTCGAACTCTAAGATAAAAAAAATCTATTTATAATACTTGCTACACATCCACACACATGCGCACGCACTCCTCATCCCCATCTACACACTCATTCACCTACCTGCACAATTTCGAACATACTTGATTAAGGTTCGAATGTACTTGGAAGTACTACACTCTTGTTTTTCGAGGTACTTATAGAGGGTTCGAAACCATGCAAACAAATTCGAACTTACTTGTAAGATACTTAATCCCATCGCTAGATATAGCATCTGCACGGAAGTCAAAATGAATATTTTTATCATCGCGTTGTAATTCTTCTTTTTTTACAAAGCGCGTCTATTTATCTTGTCGCAATTACGCCTAATGACGGCCGTCGATCCTCTTTTCGATGCCTCGCGAAGGAAGTGTAGCGGGTCACGCTCGACCTATCGACGTAGGAGGCGCGACACCACTGTCTCTCCCTCCCTCTCTCTCTCTCTCTCTCTCTCTCTCTCTCTCTCTCTCTCTCTCTCTCTCTCTCTCTCTCTCTTTGTCACAGCGTTCGATCTAATTTAAATATTTAACAGTGTCGATGTACCGAGGCGCACGATAATCGCGATTCTTTACAAGCCCGAGTGACAGGCTTCCGTGGTGGAGCCCGTTTGTTCGGCACGTCGCGGGAGCGCGGGCTCTACCAACACACATCTCGGTATTAAGATGCAAATGAACCCCCGTCGCATCGACGGCATTCGACCTCGGCGTCACCGTCTCGAGTTCGCGTCAAATGGAATCGCGGAAGCGGTCTCTTCGCGCCCGCGATTCTCGTATGCATAAAGCATCGCGATATGACGAATCTCTCGAGGGACATACGCGCGGACACACAGGTCGATATAAATGGTATAAATTTAATCGCTCTGCAACACGCGGCAACGTGAATATAGACGCATTTGCATGCGTCCGAACATGTCGCGTCGCGTGTTAATAGTAGACGCGGAAGGGATCAGAATGCACTTCCTGCGTGCGCGCGCTTCTCTTTGCGCTTAAATAAACGAAGCCGACCGTGCCACTTTTCTCTCGTTCCTTTTTTTCTCTCTCTCCTTTCATTTCTCTTCACCGAATCGCCGCGCTTTGTCGCTTTGCTCGTCTTCTTCGCGACTGCTCGGTAGGATTAACAGCATTGTTTTCGTGCACTTGGTTCGTCACGATCGTTATTAAGGCCGATCTATTTGCGCGCGAGTAAGTGAAGGATCGACGCCACTTTTGTGTTCGAGTTTTTTTTTTATTTTTTTTTTATTTATTTCCTCCGTTCACCTCTTTCGCTCTAAATATATCCGACGTGCCGTCCGCTCGCCAACACGTCCGCGCATTTCGTCGGATATATTACATTCTGAATGAACATTTAATTCTATTAAATGCCGCCGTAATTCGTTTAATTGGATCACTCAGCGCGAACATTGATACGAAAAAATGTATAATAATCATTGCCATCGATCGAATGCGTTATTCCGATTATCTTCCGACCACTCGCAAGTTCATTATATATCGTTTATTATCCGTAATTTTAAAACTAGATGAGGTTGATCATCAGAGTCGATAAATATAGAATACCAAATTCTCTCCGTATGTTTAATTGAGTTGTTTACTTCAAAGAATATGTGATTCAATTTGTGAAAGTGTATTGCACCAATTTGAACGTATATTCTATTGACATCAATTGTGCGTTTAAAAATTTATTTTTCAAACAAACAGATTATATAGATTTTGTACAGATTTTATTTTATACAGATTTATCGATCTTCCTTCGAGAGAAGATCTATGGATATTATAAAATACGTTTTTTCGCATTCGTAAAATTATAGTCGAGCAAAATTTTTTTTTTTTTTAATTTCGCACTGGCGTCTACTGAATATTTCTAAGCGCATATTTTCTTCGCAAAAATACTTTTCGTATTTTTTACCACCAGATTGGTGATTAGTCATTTTATTGTTTTCGCTCACTCGACAGAGTTATTACTCAGTGAATGAGCGAAGGAAGCTCGAGAGACGCCGGTGCGACGAGGCTGAGTAAGAACAAATGTGAAAAAAATTTACCTGCCGAACAACGGGTGCCATAGCTGCGACTCGTCCGGCGAGGTCGCGGTGGAACTCACTTCCGGCTCCTGCTTGAGCAATCCGCTGCGCACCCTGAGCAGAGGCGGATAGGGATTGACGCGTGATCGGCTCGCGCCGCTCGAGAGATCAATCGGCTGCGCCGGCATCAGCGTGCCGATCGGTTTACAGCTGAGTTTGGGTCTGCTGGCGACGGACCCGCCGCCCCTCGCGCCATTGCTGCTGTTGGTGTGACCGGACGAGCCCTTATTAACGATCCCATTAACGGTCCTGGGCCCTTGTTGCGGCTGTTGTGCTCGCGATCTTGAGACCGGACCCTCGCCGTGATCCAGCACGTGCTGCAGATGCGCCAGCGATATCACAAGTAGATCGGGATCCCGGAGTAGATCGGGCCTGGTGAGGGCCTCGGGCAGCCTCAGCTCGGGTCTGCTGGCCAGCAACTTGGGGATCTCCGTAGCGGGCGCCGCGGCCAGAGCCGGTAAATAATCGCGGGGGACCAGAAGGGGATCGGGGATCAGATGGCCGACGGTCTCGATTAGTTCGCGTAGCTGACTGGCCGGGTCCAGGAGTTTGTCCGTGCTGCTGGACGTGGCGCAGGCGATCTGATTTTGATTTTGGCGATCGGTGAAGTGGTTCCTCGTTTTGGCGGCGGCGGTTTTTTGGTAGCAGCCGATCTGATTGGCTCTCTGCCATTGCCCGTTCGACTGCCACTCGACGGACATCGGCCTCTTGGGCGCGACGCGATCCGCCATCGTGTAAAAGGTGCTGTGGATGTCGCCGCTGGACATCGGTCTGCCGGAGTTTCTCGTCTCCTGACTGTGAACGTTCAGGCGTTCCTGGAAGCTGCGCTGACTGCCGGTCCTCTTCGCGTTTCTATCGACGTTCGAATGCACGGGTCGAGAAACAGGCTCGAGACTCTGATCGAATCGCGTCGACGTTCCCTCCTTCGATCTTTCATAGTCCCGCGGCTCCACGCAACTGGACGAGGCCAGGATACTCTTCAGGGTCAGCTCGCTCTTGGCGTCTTCCGAGCAGGAAACCGAACAAGGCGGACTCGGCAGTAACCTCTCGAGATACGCCGATGACGGTCTTCTAGATGCGGGGGAGCAAGGAATTCCGCTAGGCTGAGGAGAAACTACAGTGCCGCGTGATCGTAATTCCTCCAAGACTTGTTCGTCGAAGTGCTCAAGGTCCCGATATTTACACTTGGCTTGCGCTTCGTTGCTTCTGCTAGAAGCGATCCAAAGCGGATCGCTCTTCATGTGGTCCAGCGAGGTCTTGCGATCTTCCTGATTGGAGGCTCTCGAACCAGGCTTGTTGTAATAATCCGTGTCGACAGTATCGTACGCCAGCGAGTCCGCTTTCTGTCGTCTGAGGTCTTCCAGGACCTGCGAGTCGCAGTCGTCTTCGTCCTCGTCTTCTTCCTCGTCCTCGTCCTCGTCCTCTTCGTGGGGAAATCCGTCCAGCTTCAACTGCTCCGGATACGCGTCGGCCTTGTTGAAACTGACGGTGCTCTCGGGCGATTCGACACGACGTTTCGTGCTCGGCGAGGTCGTCGTCGTCGTCGTCAGCTGACCCGAGGCACTTCTGTAGCAATAGCTCGGTATAATGATCGACAGGCCCGGTAAATTGCGAGGCGAGTTCATGCGTCCGCCATTGTCGTTGACAAACTCCTTCGAGTTCTTCAGTAGCTTTTCGACGCATTCCGCTTGCGAATCCGGCGATCTGCTCGACGAGGACGCCTTCGAGGGCGGCCGCGCGGGTGGCACAATCAGATTCTTGCCGATCTCGGGCAGAATGTGGTTCCTCGTCACGGACACCGAGAGTCCCGGCGTGTTTCTCAGAGCGTCGAGAATCTTCGAGCTATCGTTGTAATCGATTTTCGCCGGCTCGCCGGGCTCGTCTGGCGCCTCTTCCTCGGCCTCCACCGGCGCTTCCTCCTCGGCCGGCATTCTTGGCCACGTGACCAGGGAATTGGATCTGCACGTCGACCGATCGACTAGTCCGCCGTCAGCTTCGGCGATTTTACAGGAATTCAACACCGTCTCGGAATTATCTTCCGGCGAAAGAGACACGAGCTTGTTCTCTACGCGAATCTTTCTGTCCGCAATCTCCTCCAGGCAGCAATCCTCCTCCAGGATCTTCTCCTCGTGCACCTCCAGCTTATCGTCAATCTCATCATCCTGGTCGACGACCCCTTGGTTGGCCTGGTAACTGGATACCGACTCTCTTCTCGATCTGTCTTTCGCATGGTCGGGTTTCGCGTCCTTGACTTTTCTTTCTACAGATTGCTTCTCGCCGAGAACTTCATAGATCTTGGTGGAATCGACCGGCAGATCAGCGCTGGGAGTGTCGGTGGCGAGAACGGGCGAGGCCGTTGCGTCTATCATGTTCAATATGTCCTGAATGCCCGCCTTGTTCACCCGACTCGGTTTCCCGCTGTCTTCCCCTTCGTCCTCTTCCGCCTCGTCGACAGCGTCCTTCTCGTTTCGCTCGTTACTCTCCTCCATTCGCTTCCTCTCGTTCGCCGCCGCGTCCTTAGTTCTCGCGTGGCGAACGACATTTTGATGCCCGCTCTCGGGAAGTTGCGACAGATGCAGCTGTTCCAGAACGACGCGCGGCTGGAACAGCTTGTCCTTCTGCAATCTCTCCAAATTCACCCGACCGCCTAATCTATCCTTGCTCTTCAAGCTGGATAGACGATCCTCCGCCTTGCTCCGTTCGCGATCTTTATCCTCCTCGCCATCCTTTTCCCCGTCTTCGTTGTCGTTATCCTCGTCCGAGCAACCTTGACCGCCAGAATTCCACTTGGAACCGTCACGGGCTCCCAGAGAATAGGAATATCCACGTCGACTCGCCTCTTCGTCGTAACGTCTCTTTCTGCCTGCGCCTTCGCCAGTAAGCGAACCGTTCGTCGTACCGTTTGCCGTATATTTTCGCGGATGGCGCCGATGGGAGTTGGTCGTCGCGTTCGTCGGCGCGACTTCCTGGTGCCGCTTGCCATTCTCCTTCTCGTCGTTGGACGAGACCGAGGAGGCCGGGGACGACTCGACCGGGCTCGACGTTGTCCTCTTGCAGGCGGTGTCCGCCAGGCCGATCGTGTAAACGTTGGACGTTGTACGCGGTATCGAGCGCCATCCTTGCGCGGTTTTGGTGAGCTTGATGCGATTCCGCTTATCGTAGTCCTCGCATCTCACCTCGACGATCCTCTGCTCGCGCTGCGACGCCCACAAGAAGATCGGATTGACTTTCGGCCGTTTCTCCTCCGGCTCGTCCAGGGTTTTATCCCGCTGCGGCGTTTTATCCCGGACGCGCTTCTGATGCTTCTGATGATGATGATGGTGATGGTGGTCGTGATGATGATGATGATGATGATGATGGCGTCTTTGACGACGGGGCACTGTGCCCCGCGCAGGGGCCCCGCTCATCACTCCATTCAACGAACGGTGGTCACTCTGTCTCTCTCGTCCGACAGGATCGCATCCGGCCACTTGATTGCTGTCGATCGATAGCGATGACTTCGACGATTACTGCTATATCGAATTATCGCGGATCGTCGCGTAATGCGATACAACATACACGCCTCTCCTTGCGCCGCAAAAACCGCCTACGTATGCGAGCGTTGGCCTCGTAGTTTACATGCTTTCGTTCGCGATTCCGTCACGGCGGCGTATCTCTCTCGGAGGTAATCAAGACGCGTGAACCCGTTCACCGCACTGTGCATCGTAGACACCCGGTAGCGAAGCGCGCGCTTATAACGTAGCGCGTGGATTGCGCGATCCCGATCGCGCCAAGTCGAAACGAACCCCGTTCACCGAACTCGTTCTCGCGCAATCGAACTCAAGGCCATCCCGCCATTGTCGTCCCGGAACGAAGCTTCCGCGTCTACTACCACCGTTCCCGGGACCAGCCGCCTGTTCCCGTCGCGCGATCGTAATCACCGTTGGTATGTTATCGGTGCGCTGTCGCTGCTGGCCGCGGGACCGTGAGTTCGTCGACATCCACCGGAACGAGACTCGTTTTCGCTCCCGATCTCGCGACGCACGAGTCGTCGACGCCGAGGTCGCCGGCGTTCGTCCGGCTATCGAACCGTGACACAACGCCGCGCAGCCGAACGGGGACACGCGAGAGCACGGGCGTCGATCCTCATCGGAGCTCCTCGTCGTCGTGGCGCGTCGATTCGCGTCGAACTCGCGGCATCGTCCACGAGCTTACGCTATCGCTAGGTATCCAGCCATTCGAGACCCATCGGGGTCTCGCCCTTGCAACCCGAGTTCTCGACTAGCCCAGCGCGAAAGGATGATACGCGCGCGGAAGGTGAATGTACCCCGGGCGATGTCGGGAGAAGATGGGGAATCCGCGGGGAAAAAAGAAAAAAAAAACACCTTCCGACAACGAACGATCCCCAACGCTGCGACTCTCGTTGATCCCACTCGGGGAGCCCGTTTCCCCTATAATCACTCGCGCTTTATCCCCGACTCCGCCGCGCGCCGCCGTCCGTGCCTCCTCCGCGTCCTGGGATTGTCACCGATGACATAACACCACGATGGATGGCCCACCCGGTTACATGTCACGCGCGGAGTCACTGCCTGGGAGCTACTGGCGGCGGTGCCTCCTCGTTGCCGTCCTCTACGCCGTCGCGGCCGCGGCCGCCGCCACCGCCACCACCGTCGTCGTCCTCGCCGCCCCCGCTCCGCGGGTTCGCGACGCAGGTGTGGATCGAGCGGTGGTTCCTTTCATATAACACGAGAGCAAGGAGAGATGGAGGGAGCGCGTATAATTTCTCTCACTACTTGAAATAATTAGAGAATTAATTCTTCTAATCGATAGGCTTTATGATCTGAGGGATATTTTTGAATATTTCTCTTATTGCGTAAGTGTGCAATTCAGTAAAATATAATTGGAGTATTTTAGATTTTTTTTTAAGCAATAAATCCATTTACTTGGGCTTATTTAAAGGAGCATCGTTCCTTTAAATTCATCACCTTAATCGTAATCATCTTAGATTTTCGAGATGATGCAATTATTTCAATTTAAAAAATAATTGGAGTATTTTAGATTTTTTATTGTTTAAAAATTTTTTAAATTAAAATAAAATTGCATCATCTTGAAAGCCTGTAAGATGATATGCAATTGTTGAAAGCTTTTGTTATATATATTATTAGAATTATATATATTAGCCTTTGAACAAAGCGAATATTTTTTTAACTCTACATAAAGACATGTGGAAGATAAAATCATCTCTTAATGTATATCTCTTATATGTATATATAGCTCAATGCATCTTGTTAACGAATCTTACTGATATGTTCTGAAAAATTTCGATATTTCATTTTTTTTAAACATCGCATTTTATTGATATGTTTTATATCACACTCATACATACAAACACACACACACACACACACACACACACACACATCTACAGTTCAAATTTCAAGTAATTATATTTTTCGCAGAGTTAAATATATATATAAAATATATGCATTCTATCTTCATTAAATACATTTAAAAAACGTATAATATGCCCGCATAATTGATGATGATAAGAAATATTTGTATTCAACGTCTATCTTGGAACGGGGCAAGAGGGGATACTGACGACAGCACTGATATGCTCTTATCCCTCGCCCCGAGGCAGCGACTCGCGAGCGGAGTACCGACCACGAAGAGAGGAAGAGAGACGGACAGATAGAGCAGCGAGGATAGATAGTATCTGAGAGAAAGAGAGAGAAATAGAGTGAGAGAGAGAGAGAGAGAGGGTGGGAGGGAGGGAGGGAAACAGAGGGAGAACCTATACTGTATATATATGTGCAGGCGTATACAGAGTGTACCGAAGGTAACATCGGCCACAATGGGACCGATTGATTGCTGGAGGCCGCTCGTCGGTGAAACGTTAAGCTTTACGATCGCTTAATCGCCTCGTTGCGACATACTGTGTGCATCTTGCAAAACAAAATCCACCCTTTCCCCTTTCCTCTCCCCCTCGTTTGGAACTCCCTCGACGCATAATATGCATGCCTATACACTGTGGATCGAAAATATCTAGAATAATCGAGGGGGGGGGGGGGGGCAACGAATTACGACGGAAGCTCTATTCGCGTTGAAACTCCAGCCTCGAAATTTCACGAAATACGAAATTT
Source organism: Lasius fuliginosus (assembly GCA_949152495.1). Taxonomy (NCBI): domain Eukaryota; kingdom Metazoa; phylum Arthropoda; class Insecta; order Hymenoptera; family Formicidae; genus Lasius; species Lasius fuliginosus. The sequence continues at coordinate 2,114,758 of OX424454.1, read as the reverse complement.
AGATATAGAATAGATTTAGGTATTTAGAGATAATTAATATGTACACGTTAATGCTGTGTGTTTTTTGTGTCGTCTAGTTTTTATACAACATAGATTTATTCGATCTTATTACAAGCAATGCCAACTAAATTTACATTTCTATCATTCAATTTACATTTCAATCATTCAAAAATGTAAATTTCTGGTTAATTGCGTTCAGTAGTTATGACATTTTACGTGCAGACACGATTGATAATAATTAATAATTACTAATATAATTACTAATAATTATTTGTGACTAGAAATGTAAATAGAAGTGACTAGAAATGTAAATAGAAGTTAATATTTATGTGCAGACGCAATTATACAACGATTATACACGATCATAAAATATATATATCTCAATTAATTAATTATTCAGTCGCTAGTGGATAACTAATCAGAGTTTTAAAATAATTGACCAAAACTAGCTTCAAAAGATTTATTAAAAATTCACTGAAAATTAAAAATTCACTTTGTGAATTTTTAATAAATCTTTTGAAGCTAGTTTTGGTCAATTATTTTAAAACTCTGATATATATATATATATATATATATATATACACACACGTGTGTGTGTGTGTGTGTGTGTGTGTGTGTGTGTGTGTGTGTGTGTGTGTGTGTGTGATATGTGTGTAAACTTAATTTCCAAGTATAATATAAGTTGTTACGGAATTAAGTAATTAATAGCAATTTAGGTTCTTCTTCAAATTTTTTTCATAACATCGTATTTTTAGCGCGTTCATAACGCAGAGGGTATATCAGAGTCTTTTATATAGAAAAGCCCCTATCGAACGAGAGAGTAGGAAGGCGGAGGTGGTTTCTATTTTTCCTTCGTGTCCACAAATCGTGCACACGTGTCGCTAACTATCGAACACTCCACCGAAAAACAGCGTGATTCTCGTAAAGGGAAATCTCGTAAAGAACGTGCGAGGGAGACAGATTTCTCGGTGCGAGCGCAACGAGGGTATAGTTTTCGATAGACAAATACCTTCACGCTAAGTGCCTCCATGAGAGGGGGACCCCAAATCGCGTTCACCCTAACATCAAGTGTGTGAGCGAGCGAGAGAGCGAGCGAGAGAGCGAGCGAGAGAGCGAGCGAGAGAGCGAGAGGGATGAAGTCGGGTTCTCGAAGGGGGGGGGGGAAGAACCACGACGGAAGGGGAAAAATATTTTTATTAAAAAGGGCGGTGAGGGAAGGGAAGGGCGAGAAGAGGGAAACATCATGGCGGTTCGCGACGAGGCTTTATTAAGCCATATTTCCGTTCCCGCGTTTCTGCGATCGACGAACTGAGAATTAATTCTATTATTTTGCGTGAAAGGGCGCAACCTCACGCGATGAAGCTCGTAGAAGAACGCCTGCTGTTTGTGAAATATTTGGATTAGTTAATTGATTATGTTGTCAATAAAAATTATTAAATTTTTTTCGGGAAGAAAAAGATTCAAAAGTCGCACGTGGAAGAGAGTACAATAAAATTAGCGGTTAATAATTTTCTTTTCGTACATAAAAGAATTGCTTCATCTTCCCTATGTTTGGAATGACTTTTACTATTCAACTAGTTTTTCTTGCGTACTTTATTGTGTTTTAATTTCTGACAGAGAAACACGTGCAATCTTTCTCAAGGTTTATTGAGTCATGAAACCCTATAACAGTGCTTGCTGTATTTATTTGCACCTTAAAGGCAAAGACGAGGCGAAATACGTTTGTCAAGGTCGCGTGGATCACGTCAACTTGCGTCCACCGCGAAGCGTACACGATGCGTGTATAAGCAGCAAACCGACGTCACTGACCGTGGATGCACGCGAGACTCGTGACAATTTCGTGTGTGACGTCGCTCGACCGCGCGTTTCGGCCCTTTGCTCGAAAAAAACCTGCATCGCCTTGAATCCGGTTCTTGAAACCTTGCGATCGCGCGCACGATCGCCGAAGATTATATCAATGAATATTCGAAAATAAAACCGAGAAGATCCCGCCTCGAGCTTGCCAAGAGAAAGAAGATTGAGATTCTATGTTATTCTTTTACGTATAATATTAAAGATATAAAGTATTGATCGTAAATAAGTATAAGAACATATTTTTTTTAGCAATTGATTTCTCTTTTTGTGAGAGGAAAAAAAACCTCGGTGATAAATGTTTGCGAAGGATGTAACGTTTCATAACATTGACGTGTTTGTTTCAGTATTATTCAAATCACTTCTAGGAATCTCGAGTATTTTGATTACTTAAACATGTGCGCAATTATTGATAGAATCGAAGAACATATCGCGTATCAATTCACGAGAATCGAACGTAGACAAGAACAACGCGACGAAGAATCGCTGCGAGTCGAAATAGAGAAGAAAGAACTGTAATAGTAAACGCAAAGAGTAAATTTATGCACAAATATATAAATGCGGAAAGAGCTTGCTAATATTTGCTTCAATAATTCACGCCCCGTGCACGTGTAGAAAGGAACGTTTTATGTGTCCAAAGTTTTACCACAGATTTCTGAGTCACCGAACTGCCTTTTCTCCACTTTGCGCCGCGATAAACTTTCCCAACAATAATTTTTGACGCGACCCCGTGACACGCCTTTAGGCGAAATTTCGAGGATGGTTTTACCAACAAGCGCCTCCAGATGAATAGTTGAACATTTTTCGCGAAACTTTCGGAACGTCGATTCTCTCGAAACGCAAAACTTTCACGGTTCTTCCCTAATGTTTACGATCCAAGTTTTTATGATTAATTAATTTAATGAAAGGATTATTAAAGAGTGTGTGTCACGGAAATACGCTACGTTACCGACTGCCTATGAACTTGAAGTGCGAGATGTTTTAACAGAGAGCAGTATAGTTCGCGATACGAGTTTATGAAATGGACATCAGACCGGCATTGAGCTCTCCACGTGAATGTCAATGTAGTCTTTATCTATACATAACAATACGTCTCTCGAATAATAATTATTTTATTTTCCAATTTAGCGTAAAGTGCTTTCTTATTCTTCAGCGAGAAAAAAAAAATAAAAAATTTTAAGGAACGATATAACCGAGATAGTGTTGTCGCCAATAATCTGCGCAAATCGAATACTCCTATCATTAAATTGCTGTAAGGATATAGAGCTCCTCAAAAGAATCCGAGGAAGCGATGAGGTCGATCATGCTTTTTCTCCCAATAATATTCTTATTTTATTATATTTCTTCTTCTCGATGCCAGATTTTATTCTAAAAACTAGATAAATTCTGCGATTATCAGACGTAAATCGAATACTATCGCAACGCTTGGTTTTGCTCTATACCTATAGAGTTGTCGCAGGAGTTTCAATCTAGAGTAGAATCGAGCACATTGCTCTTCCCTCCTACGTAATGTCGATTCAGGGGTTTCCTTCGTGCGTAGGAAGTCTTGGACGTCACGCAACGCGAATTTCCTAGTCGCGCGCCTACGCGCTGTCGGCAGCGAATTTTCGCTCTCTCATATCTCTCTCTCTCGTTTCACGTCAAACGTACCGCGCTCTGTGCGTCGATACGTATGCGTATATATATGTATATGCAGGATGAAGCGGCTACGTTTGCAGCACGTTACGTCAAACGCTATATTTATAGCCGGGCGTCTGATCCCGGGCCCACGACCTTATCACATTTTGCCATAACGACGATATTCGATTGTAAGCGGAACTCGCCGGGATTCCCAAACAGAATGACGGAATTTGAGATATGATTATTAAGTCGCAGAGTGTATTAAGCTCTCACGTGCGAGAGAGAGAGAGAGAGAGAGAGAGAGAGAGAGAGAGAGAGAGAGAGAGAGAGAGATCGGTTACGGCATACTCTATATTTGATTTTTGGATACCGTAATCCTGGTATAACTTGGACCGGCTAAAGTCTCGAAGTCACCCACGCGAAGATCGAGTTGACTTTTAAACGATGAATCGGCCCGTTCGAATTTGGATCTCGTAAACAATGCTCGTTTTAAAAGAATCTTGTAAAAGCGGAGTCCCAAGTTTGTTCGGAACAATGTTCCGATAACGCAAATCACGTTCTCACAATAGCTGTGCGTTATTAATAGCCTCAGATTGTATTTAAATACAATCTGATAATACCGTGGCAACTTTAGTTTCACTCTTTTATTCTATTTTTTTTTTCTTAACGAAAATTCCTCTCATCGTCGTTATGTAACGCGAATAATTTCTAGATGTTTGTATCATTCATCGAAACTTTGAAATTAATTCGAATTTCTCTATGTATGTTCTTTTGTCTCATTTTATCTATGCAACGAACTTGAGAAGAGATTAAGAGATTAATCTCAGAGAGCTAGATCAAAATGACGTTTATAACATTGTAATGTAGCAATAATAATGATTTGTCTAAAGGACGCTCGAGCACGGACGTTAAATACAAGTTATTGTCGTTTGCATCGCAAACCGACCGAAATAGAGACTCGGTTTAATTTTATACCTTGCTACACAATATTTTGCGAGACCAACGTAGCCGAGCCTTCATTTACACTCCGTCTGTTGTATCCCGTTGCGCGCCAATCGAATTATTTGATCATAGCAATCCGTATCAATAAATTCTCTGAAGACTCGAACAGGCAAATGATCCGTGGCGTTAGGAATAATCAATTTCATCGACGTCATTTCCTACGAGATTGTACGAGAATTTGTTCAATAATTTGCTCGATTATTTCCTCCTGTCGAATAAAAATCGCAATTGAATAAAAATAGCACAAGCTTGCGTAGGGAATTCCGTCTTCGCGATTATGAGAAACGGGTTTATCTCTCACTGAATGCACATTAAAAAGAAAAATCCTACAATTTTTTCCTACAATATTTGCATAATGCTTAATCTCTCGATATAATCGTGCAATAGTACGGTAATAACGTTCGAGTGTTTGCGTTATGTTAAAAAAAATGTATACGTCAGATATTCGAGTGATAAGCATAGATTTTCCGGACAGAAGGTCCGAATCGATATGCCTTGATGTCTCTCCGTTTCCAAAGGACTGGGAATTTTATAAAATAGTAACGAGACGTCCCATCGCGTATTCGGCTATTCCTCGTAATACTCTACTGAAATTATTTCAATGAATGCGCAACGGATGACTCACGTGAGTCACGCGTGACACCTTCTACAAACATTGATATACTTATATTTTACGCGCGCAACTTACCTACGTAATTAGCGTAGCTAGTTTAACTTATTCGAGTGGCGCGCAGTTTACGAGATATTTAAACGACAGTCACACTCGAGGAGCGTAAATAACGTATGGCTAAAATTAGCCAGAGTCTTCCTGAAGGGACGGTCGTGTTCCGAGAACAGCAGATTTCGCGATAGGTTAACGGAATCAGCCGGAGATCGGAGCAAATATCTTGGACGATTGATAACGTCGCGCGCGCGGATGCGAAATACTTTCGGTATATCACGTACATACGTATATACATATACGCCGAGCTCAGTCATCGGCACGTTCGTTCGAGAGTGTGTGCATCGCCACGAGGCGCGAAAGATCGCTCTCTCACTCGATAAAGACACGAGCGGATCGCGGCGTCCGACCAGTCACTTCTCGGACTTCGATCGGTGAGCCGCGTGTCGCGTGGATCCTATCGATCGTCGAGCACGCCGTCGATCTTTGATGCCTGCCGGTTGGATTACCTGTTAAAGTGGCCGGAAAAAATAAAATCTCTCGCGCATGAAAGATTTTTATTGATAATAATAGGATAAAATCCCGATCTCGAGAGTAACGTGTCTAGTGAAAAATCTCTTAGAGGGTCTGTCGAGGATTTAACGCTGAGAAAAGTTGGAGTTTGCCGAATGGTTAAGTTTGAACGTACAAGGATCCTCGATAATCGATAATCCGCGTTGTTGAATAATTTATATAAAAGTAAAAGTCGTCGCACAGCGAGGATCTAGCGCCGAAAAGTTTCTCGTAAGTTCGCCTCCTCGGTACACGCGGATACGACGACGTCACTTTCTGATTTTGGAGTAGGAGGAGAGGTATAATGGAGAATGATTTAATAACCGGCAACTACACCGCCAGGGCTAATATGATAAGGTCCGCTGCTCGTCGCTCTTTACGATCCGCTTCTCAGGCAAAGAAATAGCGGGAATTGCAGGTCAATGACCATTCATCATCGGGCTTGTACGCGTATCGATATACGATACACTCGACACCTCACCGATTTTCGAAAGTGACGTCGTCTTCGTCGGCGTCGTCGACGAGATTTCCAGATTCGCCTTGATCCGATCCGGATTTCTCCGCAATAACTATGCAGATGAGACATCGTTTTTTCGAGGCCGTTCCTTCGAAAGTCGATATTTCGTCATAGATGAGATAAAATTTCGCGCGCGGGCGCGAGCGATATTGTCCCGCGAAGAAATCCGATCGATCCGCTACTAACGCATTCGATAACGTCTTCGTTCTTAACACCGTAGGTTTTTTCGGACTACGAGGCTTCTCGGCAGGGATTTCCGGATGACTTAATACGCACACTGACATCGAGTGTGATTGATGGATCACGCGTAAACTCGTGCGGAGAGAAAGATTGTCGAGAAAGAAAAAAAAAACACGATAAAAGTAGTAAGTGATCCGAGAATCAATGGAGATCGTTCAATAGCTAATAATCTCGATTCCATAATTCTCTGGCTAATTCATGAAGTCGGCCGATCAAAAGCGGATATTGAGATCTTTAATTGCAATCGACGCCGATTAAGCGATCAGTAAGTGGGCATTACACGGAAGACTTATCGACGAGTGCAAGCAAGGGCGTGACAAGATAAATGTGCAAGAGATCTAATTGTGATATAGAGTGACGAAAGACGAAGAACGTAAGCGCCTGGTCTCGACGAAATGTCACCGAGAGACGCGCATCGCACGATCTAATCTCTTATCGTCGTACACATCCAGAGCAAAGATTGCCATTCTCGCATTTGTAAAGTCCATTATATGAAAAATCCAAAGTTCGATTATGTTTACAAGGTGCTCGATACATGATCGATTATTGAAAGTTGACGCGATATAAATCTCAATATAAATCTCAAAGATTTATGCGCAAGATTCGGAAATATATTTCATAGACTTTGATAAGACGTAACTATTATCCAGGATGCACCTCATTCGCATCTGCGTTCTTTTCGTGTATCTGTCAGCGGCGCCAATCGTCCACGCGAGTGACGTATCGCCCACTATACATGCTATTCCATTGGTAAGCACAACTTTCATGACACTGAATTTATTTAATTTTATGTCTTACATACATTTATTTGTCTGAGCTATTCCTATCTCGAAGAATTATATTTAGTCTAAGCCGCTCTGTCGATATTTGTTTCTTTTGATACTATGCAGAAAATATCCGGTCAAGAGTTCTACGCAGATATCTGATCTGTGATCTTTTCCGATTCGTAAGACTTTGTATAAGAGATCTCGGGGAAGATTGGGGAATGGAATATCTATTGCGAAAAAATATTCGTACGAATGCATCTTGATCGCAAATCAACGCGAACACTATTTAAAAATCTGTGATTAATTTTTCATTTTATGTATTGCGACGTACAGATACCGTTGTACACTTGACCAACTTTGCTCAACATTTATGCGAAAACAATTTTATAAAAGTATTAAGAGATCCGCGTTGGGTAAAATAATCTCAGATATTTTTTTATACGATTCCGAAAAATATCTCCATCTCTCAAACCAGTTTTCATTTATAAATGATTTGTTTTTACGCTGTCAACAATTTATTGTATTTTATAACATTATTTGCGTCATTCTCCCCTTTATTCATATTCATGATGCTGCCTCAAGCTGTGTTTCCCCGAATTTTCGAATGTTAAAATATTCGTCGCTTGTGAATAACACTTGCAAATCGATTCCAGCGAAATACTTTCAATCTTTGTTTTTTAGCAAAACGACACTCTAGTGCCGAAGGAATACAGAGAGTTACCGTCGGTGGCAAAATGTTGCCCCGTGAACCAAGTCCTCGTAAGAGATGGGAACGATACCGTATGCTTGCCCTCCAACTCGTCGACGATGTACTTCTCGCCCTTATTCAGCGAGTTTAATCGCACCGGCGTGTTGGTGCCCGGAGATGAATTTGGGGAATTCGTCGCTATCGTTGGAATTCTCTGCAATGAAAAGTACGTATCGAGGAATTACATCGGATACTTGTAAATAGCCGAGATCTATTGAGCCGCGTTACAAATTATTTTTTTTTAAGATCACACTCGTTATATAATATAAAATGCGTAGAGACATCATATTATCGATATATCCTTATCAATAGATCGGAACGCCAGTTGGTCATCCTACGATAAGATTTCATTTTAATTCGTGTCGTAATGGAACGATTAGCTTCGCGAGTTCGGTACGCGAACTTCAATTTATTGATCGCGTGTTAAATTTAGGAAATATAATGAAGAATAATTTTTACGAATTATTTCTACATCATGCGACAATTACAAATTACTAATGATAACGCGAAGTATAAATATCGCGGAAATCACATAAAAGATGAAAACAATTTATAATGTCTTTTTCTTAAAGAAAATAAATCAAGAAAAGTAATATATCGATACTGATACGCTGATAACTCTGCATTCTCGATATTGCATTCCTTAGATACTTACGAGTTATGAGACATCGGAGGAACAATTGTCTTATTGAAAGTAATTTACGAGTTGTTAAGGTCGATAGATGCACTCATTGTCGGCTCAATGCGACAGATAACGTAATTCATTTTTTCCCCAATAAAAATAAATTATTTATCGTGCCGCGATAATCGGCGAAGATGGAATCATAAAGTGACATTTAATCTCACCGGATGAAACACGGCGGAAGACAATGCGAACTATTGATAAAAAATGGATATAAGATATCATTAATTTTCGTATATTCGCGTAAAAATTTATGGATTGCGAATCCAGATATAGATTTAGAAAAATATTACAACGTTTTAACATAACCACAGTTTATCGCAGAAATCCGTTCGTTTTCTATCGCACGATTGGCAAAATAAAAATCTTGTCATCCTTGTAACACGGTAACAAGTTGAATTGATTTAACAGCTCTTATATGAATTTTTGTCAAGTATAGAGAATATGCAGACGCGAGATATTGAGGAGCAACATTCAATATCTCGTGAAAAATAGTGCTTTATTCTTCTCCACCGCGAAATAGTACAATGTTATTGCGATTTCCGTGATATATAAATGTTCTTGAACACGACAATTATTTCCATGTGCATCGGCGCATAACTCGTTTCTTATAGGAAACCCGTTTCTCAAAGATCCGGAAAGATTACGCGTGTTATCTTGGTAATAACTTCATTTACTCTTGAATATTCAACTCGTTTTCTTGTGCACGTATCTCAAGGCGCGACTCTCTACGTTGTGCGTATCAGCTCTCTCTCTCTCTCTCTCTACGTATTCGTAACATGAAGAATTTTCTGAATTTTCAGGTACATGCTAGAGCCAGAGGAAAACGACGAGGATACTTATCATTTACTGTTGAATGGTTCCATCTTCGCGCCAAAAATCGGTCATGCACCAATTATGCTCATGCCCGGTAAGGATTACTGCATGGAAGTTGTGCCCGATTGGGGACTCAGGGTACTCGTTTGTTTTCCAAAAGGTATGTAATCGAATGAAAATGGACATAACAGAAAGAAAGTTCTCCCAAACTTTCTCTCTGCATCTTATCCGTATTTATTTATAAGTATCTTTGTGCAGAGATATTAAATTATTGTTGATAATCTCTTCCTTAAGCCTTCCTCTGGAATTATAATCCGAAAAGATAATTCTTATTCATTCGCATGAATGGGAATCGCTTATGTAAAAAAATCTAGCGTAACATTCGAAACGTAGATAATTCATTCACTTAATTTTTTAAAGACTTTTTTTTACGAAATCTCTTAATGAAACATGTAATAACGCTCGCAGTCGTCCCGGATGTACGGGTCATCATATACGCTTGTGGCCTCTTGATCTCGGTCCCTTTTTTTATTCTCACCATCGCGGCGTACGTAATAACGCCAAGATTGAGGGACGTCCACGGGAAAGCCCTTTGCCACTATTGCGGCTGCTTGGCGGTGGCCTTTAGTACTTTGGCTATTGCGCAACTCGCGAGCGCGCGATTGTCGCCTGAAGTCTGCGTTAGTATAGGTAAGGTAATTAATTATTGAACGAGGAAAACGTGTGTAAATGCGACATTGCTACGTGAAAATGCATGTTATATCATAACTGTTTAGAAAAATATCATTCCTAGCTGTAACGAGAAAATCTGCATTTCTTGCTATTACTGATGAACGCTTGATCAAGTTACTTACAATTTTTCAATTAAATTTACTACAAGAATCTATTTGAAAATAGGCACAGAATATGAAATTGTAATAATTTCTTATAATTGGAATATTGCATTTTGGGACGCTTTTAAGGAACGCTTTTATAACTTCGACGATATCGCAGTTCGCTCTTTAAGAACGAATAACAGACGAGCTAATTAAGAGACCGCGTGACCGGTATTCGTTTTCAGCGTTCATCATCCAATTCTCGTTCGTGGCCTGCTTTTTCTGGCTGAACGTGATGTGCATCGAAACGTGGTCGTTGATACGCCGCCATGTGAACCATCAGGCGTACAGAAAGATTCAGTCCAAAACGCTGTTCTTCTATTACTCGATATGGGCCTGGGGCCCGTCGGCGATCCTCATTCTCGTCTCGATGGCGATGGATCTCAGTCCCACGATACCCATGACCTACGTCAAGCCTGCTTTCGGTAGCGAGAGCTGCTGGTTCAAGAGTGAGTCCATTTATAGATCTCGCGTCTCATCGAACATGCGTCATCCAGTCAACAAAGCTTCTTGCAAATATATTCTCTTGCAATAAAATAAATACATGTACACTTGAATGAAGTAAACATACGCGATACGATCATAATTATCATCTATGAAGGGACAATTTCCACCATCGTAGTAAAGAATCATCGTAACTCTCAAGCTTCTTATCTTCAATCAATATCCAAGAGAAATTAATCGGTATATTAATTATTATCGTTCCTTCTATAGCCGACGCGGAAGCTATGCCGTACTTTTACATACCGATCGGTCTTCTTCTGTTGGGGAATATGATCCTCTTCATAATCACGGCTGTCAAGATTAGCCGCTATCAGCAGGAGCTCGCGTTGCGACGCTTGGCGAGGAATCAGCATTCCGATCGGGAGGATCAAAGGCTCTTTCGCAGAATCAAACGGACCTTCCTCGTCTGCCTGGTGCTCTTCTTCCTGATGGGTCTCAATTGGATGATGGAATTGGTCTCTTGGTGGGCTGGCCCTCTCGACTGGTCGGCGTTCGATCTAGTGAACGCTCTTCAGGGCGTCATCATCTTCGGCCTGTTCGTTCTGAGGAAGCCCGCCAGGGATCTCGTCTGGCATCGAATACAAAAGCTACGGGGAATCCATAGCACGGAACCAAATGTCGGAAGTATGGACCTGGCACTACTGCCTGTGATAAACGGCGATTCCTTACCTAGACAGACTGTCGTTCAATGATAATTTAGACAGAAGAATTCATCTTTATCTAGATGTAAAAGTACGATGCATTTAACGCGCGCGTCGACCCAAGTACAAATGTCGACCGTGAACTTGGCGAGGCGATCGATAAACTGATAATGGCCCGGTGGAAGGAGGGACCTCGAATGTATGTATGTACGGCTTCGCAACGTGAGAGATCCAAGTTATTTTAACTTCGCTATATAGTGGCGGAATAGAACGACCTTCTCGATCGATGACGTTTGCAGAGATGTGAAGTAACGCTGTGTTATTGATGTGATTTTCTAAGATTTTATGAATACCACTCGAAACCCACCTATATGTCGCGAGATCCTCGACGTGCGAAACTTTCGCGAAGGAGATTATTTATACTTAATTGAATCGCGTACGTTCGCGCGCGATAAGTAATAGCTCTAGTCTTTTTTTTAATATACAATATCTATAATTAAAAATATATAATCTACGTAGTGTATGTTGTTTTTCCTAAAATGCAAACGCGAACGCATAGTAAGAATATACAACATGACTTTGTGCGCGTATTGCAGTTTAATTGCAACATTATATGAAACTAAAATTTGCAAGTAATGTCTTATATAATATATTTTTCGTCTTTTTCCGCGATATATATCATGACTTATGCGTTAGTTATACAACAGTGGGAAAATAAATAACGGATGACAAATGACCTTACTTGACAAAATAATGAGGATCTCAAATGTACGCGTAATTATAAACGTAAATAAGGATTGACCACGTGTTAATTAAAATCAAGAAATATATACATATATATATATTATGTGTGTAGTTATATATGAACAATAACTATGTATTATTAGGCATAATATTATTACATGATATATATTATTATATGTGATACTTATAGTTTTACAATTCATGCCGCAAGTAGATGTTCACGTCGATAATATATCATTTATATCTTTGTACTTACGCATCGCTGACTTACACGTCGCACCAAATTTGACATGATACGTTGACATACGTCCATCGTATTCCTGATAAATTGCGTTCAAACTCGCATGCAGGACATTCCATTGAATACGGCACGTCAAATGCGTTTGTTTATATGTAATTGTTAGTTCGTTGTATCGACGTATCGCATCAAATTCGGTGAAATGTGGGTTTTATACAACATTATTTGTGGTACCGCATTATTGCTTCCTTCCATGTAGCTTGCATATTATTTATTGTCACATAGCAAGTATTAATTTATTGAATAAATCATAAGCGTAATCACGGAATGGTAAGGAAAATGAATCGAGGCGAGTAGAAAATACTAATATCCTTTATTTGCATCCCCCTTTTAAAACCATATAATATATATTTATTTATTTAAAACTTGTGTACCGATGCGGCGCTATAAAAATAAAATAGCATGGGTTTACACGATGGGCAGTACGAGCCGCCATAATCCAAATTTTCCATTGAAAATTACTACAACTAAGGAAATAATAGTCATGATATGCCACATGAACACGCTCGTACGCACTGTTAACCCATTAACGCTCGGATGACAAGAAAAAATAATTATATAACATAATCTTCTCCATTTTCTTTATATATATATAGTACGCGTTAATGGATCGAGGAAAATCTCGCGTGCAGAAAAACTCGTGGCAGTGCACTCACTGCAAACTCTAAAGCGTACGACTATTATGCTGCGACGCACTCTAAGTGGCAAGACAGAGAGTGCGAAGACCAGGTACCGAAAGTAACGTTTGACATCCTACGTGCAAAGCATCGTGTTTTTTTTTTTCGCGATGCTTTATAAATGTATATTTCAACTTACTATATTATAAGCACCCTGTTATTAAAGGCCATATTTCTGGACATACTTAAATTTCCTACTCGCAACTTATAGAATAGTGAACCGACTCCATTCTAAAACGTTATCACAATTTCTAGGAAAGATTGTGGTCGTTATAATGAGGTGTAATAAAAAGTTAAGCCAAAAAAATATTTTCATCCATCTGCGGTGAAAAATTGTACAGATATTTGATCTCTCTCGGCAAAAGGATTGGTGTTCACGTACAATAAGTCTTCAAGTGAACCGATTTCTCGCTATAAAATATTTACGTGAACGATGAAGCGCATGGCTCGATCGAGTTGCGACGACCCGAAAATCCCAAACTGACACCCAAAATCTCGATAAATTCTCCTCGTTGTGCTACGTAAACCAGACAATACATTTCCGACGAATGAACCGCTGTGTCATTGAAGAATATTCGTTCCGTGTTCGCGTGAGGTTCACTAAGAGTTGACGTTGGTTTACCTAAATAACAGATATTTATTAAAAAACATTGAATAGCTCCGGATGACATTGGAAGATGGAATTATAATATAATGGAATGTAGAGCTTACCGCGGCTAACATATTCGTAAATGATGTAGTCATCTAGGCTGGAGAATTCGTTAGGAAAGAGACCTATCCAGTCCCCATTGCTTGGTGTAAAATCTCTCTGCAGTTTGTACGATATAAAATTTTCCTCCATTGTACACTCTTGAAATTCCACAATGTAATCTTTTATATTAGGTCTGACCTGAAGGAGATTTTGTCATTCATATTTAGTTAGATAATCAGCAAAGAAATGTACAGAAAACTATCTTTTTACCGCGATATCGAATTCTCCAGTTACAGGTTTGTGATCAGAGACACTGTAGTTGGGATGACTCTTGTAAGTATGCTGCTTTGCGTTAAGTTCTACATCGTTGTATATATCTATTGCATTTACTTTGTACAAAATTCTATCAGTCCAAGATGGTCTGCGTCTGTGTGATAAATAATTGTGGAACATATGAAAAAATTATTCACATTATGTGGAATATAAATTTATATTTTAAACAAATTGTTATTTCTCTTTCTAGATATGTACAACTTACTTGAGATCAAATTCCTGGGACTCGAATTCGTATTTATAAGTAGGCGGAAATGTGATGACGCTTTCATTCAGCTCTGCAAAAGCTTGACGTTCTTTCATCACCATCTTCAACTGATCTCTTTTAAGAAGCTCCTCGAGTTGTTTCTTCTTTACAAGTAAGTCTATCTCAGTGGCGGTTAAGTCTTTTTCATTGAGTCGAAAGTTTAAATCACCGATCCAAAATATGTAGCTAATGAAAAGCATATATTATTACCGTTATTGAGAATGTAATTGTTGTATAATTCTATTTGAATAACATATAGTAGAGAAATATTCATACTCGTGATATAATATCTTTGATGTATCTGGAGCAGTAAAAGTATGATCTGTCACTATAGTATTGTAATCTGAAATTCTATCGGCCAGCAAATGATCATGGGGAGTTAAATGCGTGTTTACGACACAAACGCTGACTCCATAGGCGTTCATCCTTATGCTCACAGCACCCTTGTTTCCCTAAAACAAAATAACATTGTAAGTAAAAACAGAGGTTTCTATCGTTACATTGCTCTCTTACCCACATGCCACCAAAACCTGTCTTAGTGTACTGAACTTCTATTAATCTCAATTGTGTTAAATGCTTTCTTAGACAGAAAGCATTTAGAACAAGACCCTGCAACCGTTGCGAACGTATTTTTACATAATCATGCTTCTTCAGTACATCTCTGCAAACATGTCAGGAATTAATTTGCATCTCTTATAAGTGAATTTACATAGTGTGTCATTTTAAGGGACTCTTACCTAAAGGCCTTGGTCCATGGATCCTCAAGTAATATATAATCCAACACTATATTTTGTGGCTGCGATTTAACTTCCTGAAATCTGAAAGAATATATGCATCATCAGAACTAAATCAGTTATATCGAGAAAAAAAGTATACTATGGATATACCCAATAAAGTATAAATCTGGCCATAGATTTGATTCGCTGCAAGATTCGATGCCCAAAAGCTGGTGAAGGTCCTGATTAGGATCGGGAAACTTCGTGGCCACGTTGTACGTGATGAAATAAATTCTTTCAAGCGTGAAAAGAAGAAGACATCGCATTACATCGCAGTTAAGAATACATTGTACTTGTTCTTTACAGGATATTGTAACCTACAGGTTATGAAACTGGTTTATATTTCCGACTGAATTTGACATTTACCTGAGTCGTTGCACCGGACCCGCCATCTCTACCAGAAAGAATTCAGGTTTCACGACAAATTTACGTAATTCTTTCGCGAAGGGAACGCGGATTATGTCGCGCTGACTCCGCACAGTGCTGAATGACAGCTCATCGTACGTCAGGTTAGAAACGAGCGCGCGACGTGATGGTTCGAGTGCCCCGACTATTCACATCTGCGTACCTTTCACCCGGCAATGTCGGCCGCGAGGAAACAGCCGTTCAACGAAATGCGCGTCGCGTTTGCGGTCGCGAGCAACATCTGGACGTTCTGGACGATCTGGTACGACGGACACTACGTCTCTCTCACCGATATTACGGTGCCATATTGTTGACAACTGTGGAGTGTGGAGGGAAGACCAAACCCCCCCTCCAACGTCGCCGATGTTATCGCGTCCACGTGACGTCACGCGCGCGACTGTCATTATGCACGTGTAGCAGATCGCACGTGCGATCGATCGCGATCGAACGCAGCGTAACGCTAATGATTAGCGTACTCTTCAAGATTTTCCTTATCATCGAATGTATACCTTTTGAAATACCTTTTGCCGCGAAGAGATATCCGGTTAATACCAACTGATCAGCTGATAATGACAGTTCCTCTTACGAATTCGAAGTCGACTCTTTTGACGAAATTTCATGCTTGGAACGATTACACAACTGTTTAATACTACAGAATATTTAATATTGAGACTTTCAATTGTCAATTAATTAGATTAAAAAATTGAAAAAAATTTATAGGACATTTTTTCCAAGCATGTCGTCAGAATTATATCAACAGCAAGTATGAGAAGACAGATATAGATCTTGTATAAAAAATGTATCATACGTTTATTACATTAGTCTGGAAGCAACGCATACACTTCCAGCTCCTTGCATAATCGATTTACAACGTTAGACTCACTTATTGTTCGCGATGAATAGCACATATATATGTATATATGCTCATTCTCGCGATAAGCATCCGTGTTACAAAAACTTATAGAGGATTTATTGCTTCAAGATTTTTTCTTTCTCTCTTGAGACGCTCAAATTGGATAATGACATATTGTAATGAATTATTTACAGAGCAATGAGAAAACAAAATGATCGTTTGTCACATCGCAATCTACAAAAAGCGAGACTAAAGGCCGTGGCACATAAAAAAACTTAAGCAGTAAGACGCAAGCAGTAAGAGAATCAACGTGTTTGATTTGCTACTGCTTACGGTTATGGCCTTACGTCTCGACTACGATTGGTCGATTCGCTTACTGCTTAAGTCTTACCGCTTACGTTTTTTTATGTGCCATGGCCTTTATTGTCGTCAACGATAAGATTCTGGCTTATCAGTACATCATTCCGGGATGAGCTGCCCTCTGGAAGAAGACATTGGGATTGGCCGACAAGGTCGTGTAGAGATTTCCGGCATCCTCCGGCCTCAAGTACATACCAGGTGGCAAAACGAACGTCTCCATCGGTCCATGTACATCTGTAAGCAGCATAGACATTCGCGTGTAAAATAATTATTTTATAAAAAAAAAAAAAAATTTGAAATTGATCGGACAACTGGAACAAACCGCCCATCGTCTCGATTCACGTTCCCCGGAAGCGAATTATTAACCAGTATCGGATCAGAGGAGCGCGTATCCGGTCGTAACTTTCCGTGTTTGGTGCGCGCGTGTGACTTATTTTCCATTCTCGATAATAAATTATAATAGAATTATAATATCGATATAGATAGACGAGATATCCGTCGAAATCGCGTCGTGCAAAACCGGGACGAAGCCCTCGTTACGCCGCAACGCTCTAAACACGACTGTAATTTAAATCGTCGGCGTAAAGTAGGTCTCGTGGCTCTCGCAGCTGTCGTTACAAGACAGATTACGCGAGTTCGTTCTCGCCTCGACCAGATCGCTAATTATAAATTCGACGCGCGTGATAATTTCTTTCGACGTAGTAATCGGGAAGATCTTCCTCTCGGAGAAACGTTATACGTGTGTAAATTCACGAACGCTTTTCTTTCTCCTCCCAATTATCTTTTCAATTTACTCTTCTTGTTAATAATCTTTGGTACGTTGGGCATTATACTTTCTTACGTTTATTTCTAAAGTCCGTTGCATGCGTCGCGAAATGATGACAATGTAAAGGAAACCACTTGTCAGCGAGATGTCGTGCCTCGCGCTTAATGAGCGTCGTGAACGAGCGAGTTGTTCCCTCGAGCCCGAGGAGGCTAGCGACCTTTGCATCGTAATACCTTGCGTATTTCACGCCTTGCACGTAATAATGAGCTTTACCGTAAAGAAACGTCGTCGTCGTCGCAGGACGGGCGAGGCCTTTTGGTGTCGTATCGACGAGCGCGATATCGCGAACGTCATACGATCCGGGAAATTTTTTCACGAGAACCGGAATACGGCGTTATAACGAATTCCTGGGCGAAAGTTTTGGCGTGCGATATGATCTCTCGAAGAGATCCGACGCGAATTTCGCTAAAGCCGCTCGTATACCTGCTCGTTGCAAAGAGCGCTGCGTCGCGCTCGTTGAACGGAGAACACGCCGCGTGTCTTTAACGTAAAATGCGTATCGCGTGGGTGAAAGTCATCCGGCTGATGATTTACGAGCCACGGTCTACGTAGTCGTGTATACGCGTACGTTCGAGAAACGATCGTGCTCGTATCGACTGGATCCACGCGCGCCCATTAAGCGGGGCGATAAATATCTTTCCACGTGGCTCCTACGCGAGATATACCCCCAACATCTTGTTTTTATTTTTATATATTTTTTGCCTTTTTTATTTGTAACGCGTTTATTAGTAACGAACAAACGTAACATCACGCGACCTCGTTACAACGACGCGTTCCCTTCGAATAGACCTGAATAGGATCTAGAAATCTCGTTTACGTACGCGCGCGCTTTTCCATTATGCGTCTCTAGAAAGTGTGAAACTCCCGCTTACAATATGTGGTTCTCTCTAAAAAGAAAATATGTATATCTCGAGTCTCAGACACGGGAAGATGAAAAAGGCCCCGCGGCGTCCGCGAGATATCGACCGACAAGAGTCCGCGCGCGATGCGTTTTATTCCTCTTCGAGAGAGGAGCGTGCATAGATCATTGTCGCCGAGTTGGCTTTCGTTTCATAAGAGTAGAATCCAATCTCTCTCTCTCTCTCTCTCTCTCTCTCTCTCTCTCTCTCTCTCTCTCTCTCTCTCTCTCTCTAACGGGACTTATATTCTCCCTTTCCTCTTCCTTTTCCAGCCACATCGTGCGTGTAACGATGTTGACCTCCGCCTCGCGACTTTCTCCCTCCCCGTCTCTTTCCTCTCTTTCGTTCGCACCTCGAGGTGAAGGTCGCCGAGGGCGTCAGCGTGACGGAGGAAAAGTTTCGGGTCAGGAAATGCGCGGGCAGGACAGGAAGTGTCGAGATTTTACACGAACGATACACGAACGATGCGCTCACGTTTCGCTCGAGACGTTCTGTGCGAGTACTTGAGGCGAAAATATTTATATTTAATCATATTTTTCAGCTAGAAAGAAACGGTAAAACTTTAATGCAGGACGATCCATATTCAACGAAATTCAGTATCAGATCCCTCGATATCGTATAACACAATCAAAATGAATAAAAAAGGTCAAACCTTAAAGATTTCAGTAATATATATATATATACATATATGGAGTATCTCAAAGTTAAATGCTCAAATTTTGCCAGTATATTTTATGAATAGAAACAAGAAAAAATGTTACATTATGGGTCCGAAAACATTTTATTATCACGTTTTATTATTACATTAAAAAAGGAAATACGTTTGCTTTATTTTCCATTTCAAATGCCGTCTTTTAAAACGTCTTACCAATACAAATTTGACATTGTTGAGAGAGTGAATTTAACACTACGAATTTCATGTCTATCTGATTTTAGCTCAATGAATGCCAAGTTAATCGTCTCAATGAGTTCTTGCCGCGAGAAATTGACTCTTATAAGATACACTTTCGCTTTCACAGTTCTCCACAGGTAAAAAACTATAATAGGAGCTGTAATAAAAAGTATAGCCAGAGTAAACAGACTAGATAAATATGGCTTTACTTATTCTTACATTATGTATCAACAGTGTTATCATGTTTAATATTTTTATTATAATTTTCTGATAAAGCATTTTCGAGCCAATGTAACATTTCTTTTTTTTTTCTAACTGTAAAACATATTGGCAAAGTTTCATTCCAAAGTTTAACTTTGGTACACCTTGTATATATATTATGCTAATTATATCAACTTATATATTACGACGTCCCGATCGGGACAAATTGATATGCTTTTGTCGGAGCCTGTTCTTTGCGTGACGCGATGGACACCGACGACCTACCGTAACCGTCCTAAGGGAAGGATGCAAGTACCTACGGACGGCGGGGTCGGCATACGACACACAGGATAGTTTTGCATACGGCACGTAATAATAATTGGCCTCAACTGATTTCTGAAAATAAATAATGACGGCTTACCGTCCGAGTATATAGGACTTCCTCCATGCCTGCAGGCGCTGCATCCGGGTATCCCGGACGAGACCAGTGCGACTCGATCTGTAATTAGAAGTTTCCACGTTATGGTAATCTCGAGGGGGAAACACACGATTACGCTACTGTAACCGTTCATTTTAGACCACGTTTTAACCGATTGCAACCGGTCCGTCGTGATCGATTTTAGTTTACCATCTGTATTCGCGATTACGATTTAAGAGGAGAATCTCTGAACCAGAGTTAAGCGTATACCGTTTGCAACTCATCCTCGAGTAACATGCGTGATTATAGGTGTAATTGTATGATTATAGGTGTAATCGCAGAGAACATACGCATTTCCAAGTATCATCGACAGCGAGAATTGTTGCGCCAGTTTTAAACGCGACACAAAACACATACACACACACGTCTCGTTTATTTACTTTCTCGTACGCTCTTTTATTCACGTTTCACGCGCCGCCGATTTCGTCGGTCGTGACCGCATTTCCGTTATTCGGCGCGATTACGTTGTCCGCGCGTTTGGCGAGAAACTGAAGATCTTTTCCCGCGGTATCGAGCAAACGAATCGGAACGACATTCGCTGAAAGCTCCGAGAAACGTAATCGCACGGTGCGTGCACGGTAAGAGAAACTTGGATTCGGTAAAAAAAGAGAGAGAGAGAGAGAGAGAAAGAGAAAGAAAGAGACATCGTCAAAATGATATCTGTTATTGCATCTCTTCTACTCGACCTCCTTCTTTTTTCTTTTTTATAAACGACTTTCATTTTCGTTACACGCGTCTTTAAAAAGAGCCCGACGACTTACCGGCACTGTGATAATGCATCTTCCTCTTCAAGGACGCCTCCGCGGGCTTGAAGTGAAAGAAGGAGGGCGAGTAGCCGCTGCCGGGAAGGGAGCTGAGGGCGTCGTCGCGGTCGCGAATGACAGCGGCGGGACCCTCGCGACCCAGGGCGGCCAGCTGGCGTCCCTTCGGCAGGAACATGGTGAGAAAGACGAAGAGCGACGTGGCCAGGAGGCCGTAGGCCAGCCAGGCCTCTCGGTCGTCCTCGCTGCCGGCAGCGAGCGAACCGATCCCGCTGGAGACCCAGATCGGCAGCGAGAGACCGACCGCCAGACCGATGAAAGCCGCCTCCCGATTATTGTCCCGGACACCGCGTGCCCGGACCGCCAGACAAGCCACTGCCACCAGCAGCGCTCCAGGATACCTGGAATTTAGCAACAACTGTGGAAAGGACGAATCTCGTTTAGTTCAAGCGTCAACGGCTATAAAAATCATTTATAGCTGTGAGGATAATAAGTAAAAAAAAAAAAAAAAAAAAAGAAAAAGAAAACAAAATATATACAGATAAAATAATCAAAATGTAAAGTATAGATTAGAGAAAAAGGATCGCGAAATAAGATGAGATCGAGATTCGATTTATCGGTCGAGAGACCACAAAGTAATAGAAACTTTATTCTTCTTTGCAGCCTCTCTTCAACGGTGGATGAACATAATCGATTTAATTCGCGCAAAAGTCGAGTACACAGGAGAAAGGTTTATTCGCAAAAGTTTACCCGAGGGAAGCCACTATCTGTCCGAGTGGAGTCTTGCAGGAGGTGGACGTCGACGAGCTTTGGCCCGCCGCGCCGGCTTGCTGCTGCACCTGGATCACCGCAGGTGGTTCGCCGTAAAACCATTGCCCGACAATGGCCACCTGCACCAACACTGCGAACACCAGCACCAGCGCCTGCAGCAGCAGAACCGAGACAAGAAAGAGCTTCTTCGTATGTACGATTACTTCCTTTCTACAAGATTCACGCAGCCGTCCACCCTGCGTCGATCGGCGCTTTAATTAAACGTGAACGTCCGAACGGTGACAGCGTGGCCGGCGCGCGTGTAGAATGGAATGTTTTTTTTTGTTGTTTTTTTTTCGAATAATGTGGACGATCAAGAGCATAAAACACTGGGAACTAAGTTTTTATTTTTCCTACAATATGTTGTATTTGTTTACCCTCTATCTCGGAAATATGAAAAGATGGAGGTATAATTACATCTCTGATGTTAATTCTCGCTAATTAAATTCCTATTAATGTCGCTCGCGCGCGCGCGTGTCAGCAACTTTCGTCCAACCAAACGTGTAAATGATAATAGTGTTCTTAATTACGCGAGTATAATTGCATCTCGCTTGTCAGTGGGACGGATCGTTCCGATTTCGCGCGTTTTTTTAACGCGCTAGGAAAAAAAAAAAAGATTCTCCTCCGATCGTAAATGATCCACCGAGATCGTCATGCCGGTTGGAGCACGTCGAACGTGAAAAATGGACGTTCCTCCGGAAGGAGGCCTCCGCAGGGCAAGAAGCGGCTCGTCGTGCCACGCCTGTCATTCAGCATGTGCGCCAACACAACGCCGCGATAATTGCCTTCGTGGTTTTTTCGCACACGCATAATTAATCGTCGTACGTACGGCGCGATGACGCAACGCGAGGTAAAAAGGGTAAAACGGAAGAGGAGGGGAAGAACGTTTGAGACCCGTTCGCGATATACAAATGACCGTGCGAGATGAACATCCGGACCTGGCGAGGAAAGATCGACGGAATTGTCGGTAAAAAGAGACAGATTAAATCACAGTTTTCATTTTTATACGTCTCGATGTCTACTTTCGATTAGCCATGTAAGGTCTTCTAGGCATCCTGAAATTCTCTCGCCACTGCTTCAACTGATATGGGGATTTCTCTTTTAGATTTTAAATTCGCCATGCTAAATGTGTGTGTATTTTGACAAGTTTTCAATGTTCTATTAAAGTGATTATCTACACGAAATGCCAGCATTTTTTTTTTTTTTATTATACTTATATATCTAAAAAATTATGATAGTCTCGAAATTTGTAAAATAAAGAAATTCGCCAAGTTAATCAACGAATGATTTATGATTCTAGAATCTGCTGTATATGATAGATGATTCGTATCGAGGGCGCGCTTACCTGATAAGGCGCCGGCAGATAGACACCGCTGTTCAACGAGAGCAGGAAGACGCATTTGACCAGCAGGGCGGCGAACACGAGGGCGGCGGGCAGACCTACCAACCGGAAAGCGGCGCAGGACAGCGGATTTTGGCTGAGGGAGGCTGCAGCCGAAAGACCCGCCAAGAGAAAGAGGCCCAGAAGTAGCGCCTGGCCCAGAAACAAGTGTCGTCTGTTCGGCGCCGTCGTTCTGGCCTGGAACACACGGGGTGAGTGTCATTAAAATATACCGTTTATTCAAAATGCGAGATGCACTTTCGTCACGTCGCTTGAAACGCTCGAACGATTTGGCGTACGACTAATTGTAAGTCGAAAAATGCGAAAGTGCATCCTCCATATTCGCGCTATTCTCTTCGGGGATCGAGAAAATGATATGCGAAACGCTGCGGATGAGTGAATCGCACGCACAGTATAATTAGAAGTGTATTAAGTGCTGAAGCAAGTTAATCTTTTCAATTAAAATAATGCAATTTGTTCCTCATTTACGAAATGAATAAAATATTTAAAACATGCTATACTTTTTTTTTTTTTTTGTAAAAAAGAAAGAAAAAAGAAAACAAGCATTTCCATTAATAAATTTCTGTATAGCTTGTAGATATATATAAGATGCAAATAATGTATTTCTTTTTTCTAAAACGTTTCGCAAATTTTAAAACTGGAAAATCCCGACGTTAATCGATCTGATAGTTTTCGATGAATGTAGGTCTCGGAATCGCGATCTGTCTGCCCGAGAATCGTTCAACGGAACGTGTCGAAGGGTGCAACCGGGAGAAACCGGGGCCGATCGAACGCAAACTAAGCCTATTAGGTCTCGGCGAAATTCCGTATTGGCACTGTTTACTGGAGCTTAACGAACGAAAACGACTGATAGTGGGTCGACGAGCTCCATTAATTCCGCGATCGCGGCCGCGACCGATTCGAGCGATAAAAGCCCAGCCGACGTTTCCATTTCGCTGCGGAGAACAGCTGTTCTCTCTTCGACGTAAAATTTTCTTAAATTCATATTTTCGTACGCGATCGACGCAAAGAAGTGAAACTAATTGTAAGATCACGCGATAGCGAACGAGCAAGCGAGAGCGACTATATTTATTATTCTCCGGAATAAAACCTCTTCTGAGAAAGTAATTATGAATTTAGAGAATAGATAGTAAAAGTAGCAACCGTAAGGATTACATAATAGATACATATATATGCAGTATAGAATGAAATAAAACGGAGATGAAATGGATCGAAAGACGGACTGGTGCTGTCAAGATGTAATAAAGATGACAATTATAGAAGAAATAAAGAAGACAATTATACAAAACGAAAATCAAAAGACGATACCTTATACGCGCAATCAAGTATTTTAAACAAGAGAGAGGGAATAAAAGAGATTTGTGAAGAAAACGAAGGCAGAGAGAATTCAGATGAATAATATCAGATTGAAATGAAAGATTAGAATAGAATAGATAAATTCCCGAGATAATCTGTGAAATGATTAAGATCAAACGCGATATATCGCAAATCATCATTTGCGAGGCAGCAATTATAAGGATACCTAACACATTGAAGATTATATACCGTTCCGGTGAGTGAAAAAATTCCGCAGATTCGCAGTCCGTTAGAAATACATTTCGGGAAACAGAAGTGTCAACGTCCTTACACACTAGAGAGAGAGAGAGAGAGAGAGGAGAGAGAGAGAGAGAGAGAGAGAGAGAGAGAGAGAGAGAGAGAGAGAGAGAGAGAAAAGGAGAGAGAAGACCCACCTTGAACAACACAAAGACCTCGAAACTTGCCATGAGGAACATTGCCGCGGCGCTGAGCGCGGCGAGCGGCAGCGCCCAGGGTCTTTGCTTCAGCAGGGACTTCGGGGTCGGTCGCATCTCCACCTCCTGGCCCTTCCTGACCCCCGGCGGCGGTGACCGGAAGACGGTGACCGTCCGATTGGGCGCCGGCACGCTGATGACGCTCGCCACGCTCGCCAGGCCGTGCTGCCCGATCTCGGACGGCACCAGGAAGAACTCCGTCGAGAGCTCATAGTCCCGGGAGCGCGGGGCTCGCGCCGCCGTCGCGCTTCCGTTTGACAGGCCCGGCCAGCTGATCGCGGCCGTGGCCCATGACAGGATGATCGAGCCCAGCCTCATCGGCGATTGTCTCTGATCTCTCGCGTGTACGCGTGCGTGGATTCGTGCTCGCGTGCGTGTACGTATCGTGTAATCCTGATATCGTCGTCGTCGTCGTCGTCGTCGTCGTCGTCGTCGTCGTCGTCGTCGTCGTCGTCATCGGGATATCACGCACCGTCTTCTGCGCGCGCGCATCCTTGCAGTCACGCACCCGCTCGGTCAAGGTTCACCGGCTATGCCTGTAATCATATAATCGTAATTAAACAACACTCTTTATTAAACGACGCCGATCAACCCTTTGGACTCCCCGTCGACTATTTTATTTCTCACGTCACGCGTGAGCTGCGCCTTAACGAAATATCTAACGTCAATTGTGATCCCCTCGCGAACAAATAAAATGTTTGTTAAAGATTGAAAGAAACGAGAAACAAGTTCCGTTGCTCAATATTTAGGAAAAGCATTTCCGGCTTTATCGGAGGAAGGGAACTCTCATTAACTGAGGAATGCCGGATCGCATTAATGATTTACGATCTCTTTCCGCTGTTCTCGCGTGTCAAATTCGCTCGTGTGGATCGACCGCTTATGTGTGCGCGTGTGTGCTTAAGCCTTTCGAATATTCTCAATCGTATCATCTCAGTGCATATCGGGGCTATCAAAGACGCAACTTTTCTCGGACGTTATCGCGACCCGACGAGACTCCAGATAAACCGCGTCCTCGAATAAACGCGATTTATTCGAGTATTTTCCGGGTCTATCAGTCGCCCGCGAAAGCTGTATAGAACAACGTAATATCCCAGGTCACGACCGAAAGGAGCGGGAATAAGGAGAGGAAAAAGATCGATGGATCGTCGTGTTAATGATCAATTAAGTCGCTTCTCGTGACTTAAGCCCGTACTATCACTTACGTGGAAGAGTAGGTAGGTACGAGCGATCTGTATGCGTTAACTTCGTTAATTGCAACGTCGTTAATTACGAGCCTGCTCAATTGCGCTCTCGGAAATTGTTTAATAACGCGAACGCGCCCGGCGTGTACGCATTAGTCGCGGATGCGAACGAACTATCTATACTTATCTCCGGGGCCAGGCATGACCGATTCGGAGGGAGAGGCACGCGGGGACTCGCCCGGCCTAACGCCATTAATTATTACGAACAGGGTCAGCCGTAAGTAGAGTGAAGCACGGACGAAGAAGCGCGAAATAAAAGACCAGGTAGCGCGCGCGCTCTTCGACTTCACGTCAAAACGGAAGCGGAAAATCGATCGCGGCTTTTCGATCGATTGAATTTTTCGTTCTCAGCTTCGCTAAAGGCAACAGTAAAGTTAATCACAATTAACACTAATTACATTACCATCGCCTATTCCGAGGGTCACAGTACGATCCGCTCGTACTGTTTCAAAGTTGAGGACTTAACAAAAAAAAAAAAAAATAACAATAAACGTATAAAAATACCGTATAAAAAATCGGATAATATATTTGCACACATTAACCAAATTAATTATTTATATTATAATACTTAAAAAAAAGGGATACCAAGTGTGTCGCGTTTCGAATTAATAAAAAGGTGTTCTCTCTGACGGAGAGGATTCTTACAGGCTCTTTTTCAGCATCGAGCTTTTCTCTCGTGGATCCACCGAGCTATTCGGACTCATTCCTTCCGACCCGGATTCGTTATCCAGTTATCGCAGGCTCCTCGTGGCGCGTGTTTTTTTTTTTTTTTTTTTTTGCTCCGGGATCTCTCGTAAGACCAGGTTGACGGGGGTGTCGCACGTGCGGCGCGGATGGATGAATTCCCCTGTTCGTCGGAAACTTTAACGTCGAGGACCGGCGTTGATCGAGCGTTTTTGAACGAAGCGCACGTCGTGAACGCTGCGCTCCTACTGAGCT
Source organism: Lasius fuliginosus (assembly GCA_949152495.1). Taxonomy (NCBI): domain Eukaryota; kingdom Metazoa; phylum Arthropoda; class Insecta; order Hymenoptera; family Formicidae; genus Lasius; species Lasius fuliginosus. The sequence goes on along the minus strand of OX424454.1, from coordinate 2,087,659 downwards.
CGACGCGCTGGCATTCGCGATGGCCAAACCGAAAGCGGACTGGAGTCAGTTCCGTTCCGGAGGTGAGGCCTATCCGTTACAGAGAAGTCGGGGAGATGGTGATGACGATGCAGAGGCGGCGGCGGTGGCGATGGAGAGGAGCAGGAACGGACACTGAAAAGAAATTCCTTCCCGGACGACGTATCGTGCGATTAAATCGGATATCGATTTGCGCGTGGGAGAAAAGAAAAAATATTGTCTTACATATATAGAGAACGATATCATAATTATTCTCGTTCCTGAGACACCTATAGCTGTGAATGAATGGAAAATGAAATTATCGGTGCGTTCAGAATCATATCGGAAATTAAGAATCTATCGGATTGAGGATATTTTGTCAAGGAACGCGTTAATTTATTTGATTTGCGTTCCAGATAAGTTGAAAGAACAGGCAGATCGTGTATAGGCAGGAATGACGTAGTTGCGTAGATCCGCCCCTGTTGAGCGGAGCGAAGTAGAAGGGCTCTCCGAAAGAACGAGAGAGAAGGGCCCGGCGGAGCTGATCCTTCGACGTCGAGGACCGACCCCGGCGACGCATTTACATATCTTACGTGTAATAACCTCGAAAAAGTTTTAACAATGGCCCGCGGTCGAGCGAAAGGCGTAGATGGTGTAGAGACGAGAATGAGGGAGGAAACGTTTAACGAACCGTCTGCAATCTTGAAGGATGACAGAGGCATATCTCCGAGAACCGTTTCCGAGTAAATTCCATCGGTCGTCGTTCCCGAGTTAGAAACGTCTCGCGCGAATCGACTTATCCGAAATTTTGACGGAAATTCAATTAATTAATCTGTCGAAATTTCTGCTGGCGAGATCTGCTTCTCCTTTTAAACGCGCGATGATACACAACTTGATGGAAATAATTTCGAGTGTAAATTTATTATACGCGTCTGACGAACAACATCGTTAAATTTCGCAGCTCGTCAACCAAGAGTAATCTCGTCCAAACTTAAGAATGTAATTTCTTCGGATACCACCGCTACACCAGATTGAACGTTTTGCTGGTCTCACGCGCGTCTCGTAAAAAGTACGCGAAATCGCAACCGTCGCCTCTCTGCCGTTCCGAAGGAGCCTGGACACCTATCACCGTAAAAGGAGGGAAGCGTATATTCGAGGGTTCGAGATTTGAAGGTTCGGTATTTATGTTTCCTGTCGGCTATCTGTAACATTGTTGCGAGATGCGCTTTTTCGCGTCGTCCATAAAAGAAGCGGGCATAAAAATTCACCGCGTATTCCCGCTCGCGTGTCCCGCCGTAAATCGGCCCGCGAAAAAGGAGCTCCGCGGTTAAAAAGCGAGGTCCGACGACTCCGCAACTCACGCGCCGAATTGTTTTAGAGTACGGTGTACAATAAAAGATAAAACAGTGGATGCATACCGTAAGTAAATCTCACGTGTTTATTGCGCAATTATTTTTACAATCGCTACATCCTTGAATAATTCGGACTTTTCCTCGAATGAGATAATGCGAAATTTTTGATTATTTATTTAAATTATATTAGCAGTAAAAATTAATATAAATGTTAATATTAAATATTGTATAAGTCTATAATATATAATATTAAATATATAATTATATAAATATTAAATTAAAATAAATATACACATCACATAATTGGTTCCACTTAATTCCATATATAATTTAATTCAGTAAATTTAATCGGGAGAGGATATCGAGGATAAAAACGAGCAAAGGGACAATTCGCAATTTAGTTTTCGATGTTTTGCGAAAGGGAGATTCGCCGCGTCGGCGACATTATTGCGCAGAAGAGGCAAGAAACGCGAGAGGTATATGTTAGGCGCTATTGCGGCGTGGCCGACGGCGACGTACGTACGGTTTGTGTCCGGTTTTCGAGACAAAGAGTTCGTCGAACTCTTGGGCCGGGGCTCGTTCGATCGGCGACGCGGCTACCGAACGTGCCGCGTGACGTGCGACGCGTGCACCCACGTGCGATCTTAGCGTGCGCTACACGCACGTGTCGCGCACGGAGAGAGAACGACGAGTCTTCGCTCGCGATTACGAGGAGAGGATCGATCGTGCCGCGATGAATTAACGCGCATGCGGTTGCAAAAAAAAAAAAGAAGATAATTATTTTGAAATAAATAAATATTTAATCATATCGATATCAAATTAGTTATAAATTTCAAGTTTCACATCATAATTGGTTTCACTTAATTCCATATAATTTAATCCAGTAAATTTAATCCGGAGAGGACGGAGGATAAACGAGCAAAGGGACATTTCGCAATTTATTGTTAGTTTCGATATTTTGCGAAAGGGAGATTTTGAGATAAATAAAATCATAAAATTGAAGTGCACATTCTTGTCTTCGGTTACAAAAGAATTGAGGATTCGAGAAGCCAATTGAGGAGAAATACGGAATCTTCGTAAAGAGGAGAACGATTCCTTACCGAGTGTCGCCCAGAGAGTGGTGACGTCTGGCCACACCCGGTCACTTTCTCCGCCAAAGTCATTCCGGTACTACCGTAAGTTACTACCCTTAATGACTCAAGCTGCCCACGCGATCTAGCGTATGGTGTTGCTGCGCGCTTTCATTCTAGACGAGCCGCGAAAGGTAAAAAACGAAAATTAGATATTGCGCAAGAAGGAGTAATTAAATCACCGGTGACGTAGCAGATTACACGATCGACTTTGACCGAATTGCGATAGTTCCGAAAGCAGAAAGCGCGACAATCCTTGTCCCTGAAAGTTCTCGAAGTACATATTTCACGGAAAAGATGAAACTGAGGAAAAACTCCTCAACGTATTACATTATCTTGAGTAATATTTGATGTGGATGCACATCGAGAAGGAATATTTTTAATCGTAGCTTTCTAATTTACATATTGCTTAGTCTTATTAAAAAAAAAAAGTGTTGAAATATCGTCTGTGCATAAATTATGTGTACTTGGCATAGCGAGAAATGCTTCTTACTTAGAAATTCAGCGTGTCGAAAATGAACAAGCGAATAATATTTTACGTAAAACGCAGTGAAATCTTTACGATCGGGTGCGACGGGTCACGTCGGCGATGATTTCCGGCTGGAAGAAATCGTCTCTGCCTCATTCGGCCGTGCGAAATTCCTTCCTCCGCCTTAGAGGAACCCTAAAATTGCGACGCCCTGGCGTTCCTCTCTTTCTCTCTCTCTCTTCCAGAACCAGAGAGAGAGAGAGAGAGAGAGAGAGGAGCGGAGTCGCTTGCAACCGGTTTCGACTAAAGCTAAATAAAGGCATGCGAGAGGAGGACACGGTCGTGTCGATAATTGCGCTCTTGAAAAACTTTGCTCGCAAATTTTTATCGCGTTATCACCGTTGCCTGAACATTTATCGTCGCTCCCGTTATTGCGGAAACGCCTGCTGCTCACTGAATTAAACATGTATTGTATAATATTCTATCAACGGTCCGAAAACGCCCGCGCTTCGACCGTGTGCCGTTAGTTTAGAGCGTATATAATTAGAAAAAACATAATCATAAAAAAGAAATTTGGAATATTCCGAGGAAGAGGGGCTCGTTATATAATCTTCGACTTGGAAGAGATCGTAGCCCGCGAGCAGCAACGCGATGTTGAAGAGCGAGCGAAGAAAGGAACTGCCCCTTAGGCGCGCATCCTTCCTCTCTCGTAACTTAACCCTTTGATTTTCCTTTCCCCTGATCTATCCTCCCTCTCCCCCCCGCCCTTCCTCTTTCCCGTGTGCCCGCTACGGGGTTTGATGAAGCGTCGATAAATCGAGGGCTTCCATCGCGGATTCATTCGAATATATTATAAATCCGACTGTGTGTCTGCGCTCGCGCTGGAGGAGATGCGCTTTCTTCCGCGGGATCGCGGGAAAGGAACGATAAGGGACGAAGGGCGAAGAGAGAAAGAGAGAATGCGAGGAGTGGAGGCGCAGAAAGGGAAAGTCCTTTTTTTTCCCCCGTTGGGCGTTCGCGGTAAAACCGCAAACCGACCGCGACGGTTGGCCGTGCGAGAGTAGAGCCCGATTTTTAGCGGTCTTATTTTTGGTGGGCTCTTTCTCTCTCGTCGCCTTTTCTCCCGATCCTCTCCCGATCATCTCCCCTTCTCCCCCGCTCTCCTTCGACAGTTTTTTTAATGCCCTCGCCAATGTCTACAGCTCCGGCGATCCTCCCCTCCTCTCTCTTTCTCTCTCTCTCTCTTTCGCTCGGGGACCGATTATGCGCCGCGTTCTGACGAAAATCCTTTCTGACGATTTCGTACGCGCACAACCGCATCCTCATTTGAAATTCCATCGGTCCTCCCGCTCGCCCGAGGACGTAGGAGATTGCAGCATCTACGTTGCATAGGATGCAGCTGCGCCGCGTAATGATCTCGTAAAATTTCCAAACGATCGTTCCTTCGATCCTCGGATCCGCCCTTGGAACTTTTCTTCTTCATCGAATAAGATTAAATTGGAATGAAATGATGACGAGTACATCAGGCGATAAGTCGGAAGAATATTCGCCGTGTAATTATCCTTTTCGGAGGCTGAATGAACTAATGTTAATCAATATTAAATCCGTCGAGTAGGCGCGTCGAGGAAAACAATATAAAACAATCGCCCCGTCTTAATAAAAAAAAAAAAAAAAAAAAAAAAAAAAAAAAAAAAGTATAAAAGTTTTAGGAGGAGAATAACGATCGTAATAATTTTACCGTATTAATCCCGACCGCAATTTGTATCGTGACCGACGCGCGGCCGCTATATAATACCCGAGCGTGATTTTCGCCAGAAATAAAGCAAATGCACCACCACACGATACCCGCCGTGTGTTTCGCATTCCGTCGCCGTGGCGTCGATACACGGAGAACGGCGCGCATTATTCAAGAAACTTTTCTCAGACCGGCCCAAGGCCGAAAGCTCGCCGCCGGAGTCGTATCGGGGAAGTCGACGAGAGGAAGGCGTGTACCGCGCGCGCACGAAAGGGCCGTCTTCTTCTTATGATCATAAATATCGCGCATAAATGCGTATAGCGCGATGTGCTCCATAAATTCGACGCCGCCGTTCGCCGACCAAGAAAAAAAAAAAAAAAAAAAAAAAAAAGAAAGAAAGAAACGAGCGCGCCGTGTAATTAAACGCCACGTTGTCCCAATTTGCGTTATTAGCGATCGTCCTTGGGCGCCCTTTCCCAGAGAGAGTCCCTCCGACTGTATACTTACTCGCGTATACGCAGAATAACGCAGAAGCTGATTAAGCTCTTACCGTGTCTCCATTTGACACTGATATTGATTCGTACAATTCGTCGGATAGCAAACGGGGATCGTTTTATGGAAACGAGATGTCGGAGATACGCGGGAGAGAAATACACGCGCGCGCGCGCGCGCGAATGTAAAATCGCAAGGGGGGGGGGGGGGGAAAGGGGCCCTCGCTCGTTCCCCGCGTGTCTACGTGCGCTCACGACGGACTAACGATATTTATTATACGTCGGCAATGAATTATGGGCCGTTAAGTTCGCCGTCGTGATGGGGCCCCTTCGGCCCGAGCGCGAGACGTGAGCATCGCCACCGCGCCCGCTCGCGCCCCGGAGGAAAAACGCAGGACGGGGCCCCCGTGCTCGGTAAACGTATGTACATATATGCACGTAGCCTCGTGTAGCCCGCGAAATGAAATATTTATTCCATTACGACACGGCTTCGTATTGTAATACGCTTGAACCGCGTTGCATTTTTGCGACCTGCCCTTCCGCGAGGGTTATCGCGATGCGTCTCGCCTCTCGCCATCGCTGGACCAGAGAGAGATCCGTCCGTCCGTCCGATTGATTATCGCGCTGACGATTGCGTGTACGATTTCTACGAAAGTGCTCGCTATAACGTTCTCATCTTCCTATGCTCGCGTGTCTTTAATTTATACGGAAAATTTTAATTTCAGAACTATATTCTCTTTGATAAAAATGGGAAAGGTATATCGAATCGCAATTTTATTGTACGTTAATCCTTTGGATGCGTAGCTATCGAATAAATATTTGCAATTTAAGTAGAAAACTGATTTCGAGAATTTTAACTTCAGTACTTTTGTCGTAAAGTAGCCTCAAAGTTTTTTTTTTCTAAAAAGAAGAAAGAAAATTCAATCCAAGGTATGAAAAATGTCATAAAAGACTAAAGTAGTATCGTAAAGAATTTCAAAGACCGTTTTTATGCATTAAAACGCGCGAGACGTCGATCTAGATTTCTCAGATTATTTTCAAAGATTCGAAGAATCGTGCAAATCACAAAAAAAAAAAAAAAAAAAATGCAAAAAGAGTTCACTGATAATTACACGATCCAGATTCTGAATCGCAATTTATCGTCGGATATCGGATATCGAGAAGAAAGGCGATCGAGTCTTCACCGAATCAGAAGCTCGTTTGCTGGAACCGCTTTCCCCGGAGAAGATCCCTCGTCGCGGCGCTTCCTCGGTTCGCGCTCTACTCGTGGGAAACGACGAGACCGTTTAACAGTCCCCCGGTAACGGTAAAGTCGTGGCATTCGCGAGGAGTGTCGCGGGGAATCGCGAAAAATCGCGCGCTCGAAGCTCCGCATAATGACGAGGAAACGGGATCCACGCGTGCGGAGCCATCGGAGTTCCCGTAGCGATTTTCGTCGAGAAACCGGCTCCGTTCCTTCCCCCGGTTACGCCCATCTCGTCGAATTACGAAAGAAATAATCTGCTGGACATTACAAACAGCCCGCGTTTATTTACTGTTATGACGGTCCACGGGAAATACGACGATTGGCGTCCCCAGCTGTCGTTTCCGCTTACTCGCGCGAGCACAATTTATGAGGGATCCCCGAAATTAATGACACGAGTCTCCTTTCCCTCCTCCCCGGCTCGCTATCGATATTTTTTGCGTAATCATAACGAGTTGCACGGACGTATGTACATCTAGATGTCGAGATGAATCGTCAAATGTTAACTGAAATGAATTCGTCATGATTAAAAATTGGCTGGCTATTTTTGTCTCTTTAGCGACGCGGTTATTAATCACGAATGACATTGTTAAATACCGATGTATATAAAGATTTCGACGTTCGATATTTATTATCGATAACGTATCATCAATTTATCGAATAAATTAATCTTTACGCTACACAAAATTTGCGCCAAGATCGACCAAATAGCTAACAATAAGAGTAACAGCTGCTGGGGAATCTACGATATCTCGCGTATGTAAAATGCTAATCTGAACAACATCAGCTGCGTGATATTCCGAATGGGTCTTACTAGTCCGTGACGCAACACGATTAATTCACGATAAACAGAAACGAGTTTCCGTCGAGCGGTGAAAACGGAAGAATTCAGTCGACATCATGGAGAGTCTGAGCGAAGGCGACAGAGCTATCCTGAACACAATTTTCGATCCGCTTCAATCACTTGGTCCGTCCGATTTTTCACAAGAAGTTGGTACGTGACGCAAGACAATACATAATATAGACAACACACAATTACAATATCTTACAATATAATAAAAATTTCATAAAGTTATGAATATAGCAATAATAAACTTAATATCGACAATACGCGCTCGTAATTTATCAAAAAATATATTTAAAAATTTCTTAAAATTTTTAGTATAATAATAACGCGAATGATAATGCCTTGTAATTTTGCGTGTTACTTCGCTGCGTGATTCGAAGCTGAAATTGCCGTTCGCTCTTAATGACGGCGCAAAATCGTGCGACTTGTCGCACTAGTTAGACTCGATTCGAAACCGCAAACTCGCAAAACGGATTGTTCGAATAATCTGCAAGTGCATAAAGTTTGTGGGTAACCGCTGCATTCGTCTGGCGTAGAAGCGTGTTCATTCTCACGCGAGACATTCAGATCGTCATGAATATGTAAAAAACCGCGCGCGACGCAATAACAGATAAATTTTCTTGTTATTATTATGTAGCTCTCAAGGCTTCACGCGCTATCCGCATGCAAGTTGAATAGGGTTGCGTGTGTTGACACATTATATTCTTTCAACTTTTTATAAACTACGCAGATACGAGCAAAAAAAGATGTATATTAATATAAAAACCTTTTTTCAATATCTCGTTGAGAAGAGACGACGGATACGTTCGAGGAGGATCATCTAGAACCGCACGTATCAGAAATCGTGAGGAAGGCGATAATCTGCGCGGAAGCGAAGAACTTCGACGAGTCCTTTCGACTTTTCGACGAAGCTTTGAAGCAAGCGCCTGAATCACCGTCAATTCTAAACGACAGAGCACAAGCGTTACGTTTGGCGAATCGGGACGAAGGTATTTCGAAGATGTATCGCGAAATAAAATCAAGTTTCACAAGCGTACTTGCGTGCGAGAAGAATGATTAATTCGATTATCGCGTCCCGTTAGAAGCTTTGAAGGATCTGCATCTGGCGGTGGAATTGAGCCAAGGAAGAGGAAGAGCGGGCACCCAGGCGCTCTGTCAACGTGGCGCTCTTTACCGCTGGATGGAACAGGACGATGAGGCCAGGAAGGACTTCATACGCGCGGCCAAGGCTGGCTCGAGCTTCGCCAAGTCGCAATTGATCACCCTGAATCCTTACGCGGCTATGTGCAACGCGATGCTGCGCGAGATCACTTCCAAGGTCAATTGCTCTTAATCTAACCCGTGGGATTGCATCTTGAAACAATGATCATTTAATAGACAACGCTTTATTTTATCTTTATTTCGATATAGATAAACTCACGACTGGTAGATCTACATAGATCCTGATATAATGATATATAATCGCAAAGTATAGTAATAATAATATTATAATAACAATATTAGAAATTTCGCATAAAAATATAAATTATCCGCCTGTGTATCAAACCGGGAATATATTTCTTTGTAAAATTGTATCTCATTTCTGCTAAAAAGGAACTCGCGCTAAATCGACGAACGACGAAGAAAACATCAAGTTCTGTACCCGTAAAGATTCCTTCTCTTCCAGCTAAATCATCTCTCCCCGGATTCGATGAAATGATTTACATCACAAACTCGAGAGAACTCGGTACGAAATTAATTAACTACATTAACTGTCGGTAGACATGGATCGCGTTGAGAGATTGAAGACTTGGAACAATACTCATAATTTATTCAACGGAAACTGATATACGCTCAATAACGCAATTACGCCTAACAATTATTCTTTCGTATTACATATATAGAATAAAATACGCTTCATCACACGTTTTCTAAAGATAATATTTTACAATCACACCAGTTATTGGAAATTTTCTTTCCATGCAAAAGTCACAAACGGTTTACGTTCTCATTCGTTCTTGATCGTACTTAAATGCAACAAAATCTGGAGAATCTGCTATGTTCAGTTTCTCAAATTCGTGCGTTAAATTGGAGTCCGACGACCGGATTAACGCACCGCAAGCATATATCGGTTTCAGCGATGATTAATGCGACAATTAATATAGCTGTTTGTTCCAGAAAACATGTAGTTATCTATTGCCCAGCCTACCTGTCTTAAACCATAACGAAATCTCGACCTGTATTAGATTTCTCGCTTTCCGAGCCTTCCTCGCTGCCGTCCTCTCCTTCGGCCGAGTCAGACGAAGCTTTCCTCTCTTCGCTAGGCAAAGATAACTCCTCGATTCGCTCATCTTCCTTAGGCGCCTCCATCGCGCTAGATTTCTCTTCTCTGAAAAGATATAAATCATATAATATGTTAAGATATTATATTTATATATTTCGTGTAATATGTACAATTATGAATCGCGAGACTTACGACTGAAGTAATGGCGCATCCTCGGAGTCGGAATCCTTTTCCTTCTTTCTTTTCTTTTTACTGACTTTCTTGTCACTATCGGACGTTGGGCCATAATAATCGTACTGAAACGATATTTTCGCGTTATAAATTTATATGACTGTTATATTATGGCAATTATAGAAATACGGAGAAAACTATTAACCTGATATAATGGCCAGAAGGACGCGAAGAAGCCAACATCGGCCGTCAAGTTAGGTAGTAGCCACAGATGGCATCGACCTAATGTGGGAACCCACAGAAGACAAAATACAATCATTCTGATAATAGCCAACGCTAATATGAATACGAGGAATCCCGCAGCGGCGACGCTTAGGTAATATACGCCATGACGGATAGTTAACGGCCACAATGGGAAGAGACAGACCCCTATCGCACCTAAGACTACTAATGTGCCGAAAAACCAATAATACACAGGAATTGGCTCGTATATCCACACATATGCATCGTTACAATCCACAAAATACTGTTCCATGTGCATTTCTAGTCTTACCTGGAAGCAAACGTGTCCTTTATCGTGGAAAAAAAAAAAAAGAAAAAATTATATTTAAGCTATACGTGTAAACTTTCATGCTTACTTTTGGCTTCTTCTTATGTTCCTTCCGTTCCTCGGATTTCTCTTCGTTTTTCTCATCCTTCACCGTAGCCGCATCTTTTGTCTCCTTCAAATCTTCCTTTTCCGCAGGTTTCTTTGTTTCATCTTTAGTCTTCTTTTTAATGCCCCGCATTTTATTGAGTTCTTCCTCCGAAATCACCACTTTCTTGGCTCTATGAAAGAACTTGTGCCTCAACATCAAGTCCAAGAACTGGGAGACCTGTTCGCGATTCTCAAACACTGTGCTCCAGGGTGAATTCTCCAATAGAGCGTCGATCGCGCGCGACCCAGTGAAGTACTCGACATTGTGAGTCCTATCGAACTTGGTCTTCTTCGACGGTACATTGCTGCGTATCCACTTTGCCACCGCGTACTCCTCCTTGGATGGCTTGTCTTGGGCAACCTTTGTGTCCAAACCGGCTACTTCCTGTCGCAAACAATAACTTCCGTTAGATCGTCGACCCAGAAAATTCGACCTGTGCAACTACGCGTTCGCACGCCGCGCACGAATCGGACTGACACGAGGGAAGAGGACGAATTAATCCGCGATTTTTCGGAAAGTATCGCGTGCGCGCTGTCTGTCTACGTCATTAAAGAAATCGACGTTTATATCGGCGCCGACACGTTTCGCGGGTTCGACGAATCGCGCGCGACCGAACCACGTCGCGCTACGTGTCGAGCGAATTAATAGCCGCGCATTAACCCGATCGAGATGTCATTCGCGATCCTCCTCGTCGCGTCCATATGCGACGCTTACATCTTTGCGCTTCCTGTTTTTCCTGCGCTCCGCCATGCCGTAAGTTTTGCGTCACGCTTGCGCGCACAGATCCGCTGCTGCTCACGCTGCCGGCCGCCGAAGCTGCTGCGAACTGGCCTCGAACAGGCATATGCGAACTTGCGAACCGCGGCGCGTCCCTCCAAGCGAGCACCGTTACGGAAACGATCCTCTCTCGAAAACGCCGTCGGTACGATGTTTTTGCTCCACCTCCTCTCTCCTATCCTTACGAGAGAGGTTTGCGAGAGACACGACCTAACGACGTTCACTCGCAGATTCACATCGCAGAATGGGATGGTAGTAGCGCGTCGAGAAACTCGGTGGCGCGTCTCGAAAGCTCCTCGAGATACCGTGTAACTGACGACGTGACTATCAATGGGACCTTGAGGATAATTGGAGAGCGCTGTGACATTGTCGGCAGCTGTTTGATATCGCGCGTGTGTGGATTATGTTCGCTTATAGTTACCAATTTATAATACTAATTCATCCGCGACGTTTAGTTTACATAATTCTAATACGAGTAGATTATGCGCCATAAAATGATAATTAGCATATGATGCATTACAACAGATAAAGAGGATATTTAGATATAATTGAAAAAAAAAAGGAAATGCATACTGAAGGAGATATAAATTTAAATTAAAATATATATAATATATATAATTCTCTCTTATATATTTTTATAATTAAAATCTTTTATCAAATGTATAACTTCTTATATCAATTGTGTATAAACAAAATATATATTTATCTCTTTTTATTAATGCTAATGTTTTATATTTATTCTGCAAAAAATATTTATATTGGTAAAAAATCATGACAATTAAAGCGACATTCGTAGCTATCTGATTTGTTTTCTGTGTCAATTTGATATTTTCAAAGTTTAAAACTTTAAAGTAATCTCTGTAATGATAAAAAAAATCCTTGCCGCAATAAATTGTTATAATTAGAGCCTTTGCAGATAAGCTCTTATAATTATTTATCAAAGCAGAATGGCAGCATTGTAGAATTCTATTCATTCATTACTCAATATTTTGATTTAAATAATTCTCTCCATTCAAAATACCTTTAATGCTTTCCGATATAGTATATCACTTTCATATACTTTTTTCTCCAGCTGTTTAATTTTTAGTTTCTCTACTTTTGTCTCTCGAGGGAATATTTTCCATAATTGTTCGCTCTTTTCGTTTTTACTAATTTTGAGTTTACTAATGAGTTTTATGAATTTTATTAATCTTAATTTTTAATATGTATCTGTTATCTGTAGAATTAGAGACTGTTTTGGTCATTTTGACACCTCCTGATAAACTTTCTGATATATTCTTCTCCAGCCTTTTCTCTTTTAATGCACTGCTTTCTATATTGTTTTGATAAAGATTCTTATTATTGCCAGTAATTTGCTTACTATTTGTTTCTTTGCTTCTATATAATTTTTTATTACATTCACTTTGAGATTCATCACCTATTACGAAGAATATATTAAAGAGAGATACATCTTTAGAAAAATAAAATATTCTATTTATTTTACATACCTCTCTTGATCGAATGTCTTGATTTCCTTTGTAGTAGAGTAATTGAATTTAAAATATTTGTTCTCCTTATTATCCCATTATTCTCATGTTTTTTTCTGTTTAATGGCAAATGTGTTTTGTTTCTGACAAATATTGTGGGTATTGCGCAAGATTTTAATTTCTTTTCTCCGTCTACTCGTATCTTCTCCCACATGTCTGGTGCAAAATGTGCCTTAAATGTAATAACTCTTATTAATATCTAGCATTTTATATCTGAAATATTTGATGCTATTGAAGTACATATACATACTTCACATAAAGCTGAGCATCGTGTTGGCGACCAATTGGCTCTGTTTACATTTTTTATCCAAGCATTTCGTCTCTCTTCTTTTCGTGGAAAATAATTCATCTTAAATCCTTTACTAGAGGAATTTCTGCACCATGCTGCGGCACAACCAGTGTCCTTCATGTTTGAAGCTACAATAATAGTTAATAAATATAAATACAAAAGATAAGATTTATTACATTCAAGTTATATTTCAGCATTCAATTCAATATCCACATATACTCTAATACTTACAACTGGTGTTCTGCCATGTAATCGTAAACTAACTTATTTTTTGATTGTTGTGTGTATGTGTTCTATCAAAGTTCTTTCTTAGTTAGTTCTATTTGATTAAATTGTATCTCATCTCTCTTCTCAATCTTCATCTTTAAAATATATTTTTTAAAAATTTTAATTAATTAATTAATCCTGTTTTATACTTATATATATAGTTTTTATACATGTCAATTCTCTTTTTTTTCATAACACACACAAAGACATAAAAACAGTACATAGATAATTATGTACATCGATATTATTTTCTGATTGCCAGATGATGCACTGACATTTATCGTGAATTATTGTTAAAAGTTACTAATATAAAATTTGAATTAACGATACTTACATATATATTTATTTGTTATAAAATTCTGCTTCAATTGCGCCACAATTGACCACAATCATTTATGATCATGATCCGTAATTTACATCCAGGATCGAATCATGTTCAAGGGTCGCGAGCGGCTAAATATGGCGGAGCCAATCACGGGAATCGATCGTCTAGTGACTTAGTAACTTTTACCGCCTGTAGAGGCGCCACGCGTCCGTTGCCTGCCTCCGTGTTCGCTCTTCCATCTTGCGCTTATGTAATCCTCGTTGGAGACAATCGCGCTTTTGTCTTGTCAGTGCGGCTGATGTCGGTGTACGTTTCGTGCGTGACTGTTCCGAGTAAACAAAGCGCGTAGTAGGCGCGTGCATCCAGCCGGGTTTATGTACAACATGCGTGAGTGCGAGGAGTTTACGAGGAGTTTTCCGCCGGGTCAGCCGGTCCAGGCGCCGCTGCCGCCGCCAACGCCAAGAACTCCGGGTCTGGACGCTCTGTACAGCCTCTGCAGGCAGATCTATCCGGAACAGATCAATCCACTTACGGTCACGACAGTCATAAAATATTGGTGAGCACGCAGCGACGACGCCACGCGAAAAGTGGCGTCGCCCTTGCTGTTGAAAAAAATACTGAAAAACTTATTTATTTATATTTATTTTTTTTAAGTGCTCCGATACTTGTAGCAACTGGTGTCCTGCCAGGTGTAGTCGTAAACGATTGATTTACGTACGTACATGTCGTATACCTTGCCGAAGCTCCTTTTTTTAAGCGATCACTTAATTAAATTGCATCTAATTTCTCTCAATCTCTTCACTTTTAAATTATATTTTTCAAAATTATTTGTAATTAATTTAATCTCGTTTTATTTAATTTTTTGATACGTGTTATTTTTAGCTTTGTTATTGTGTACATCGATATTATTTTTCCGAATGTTAAATGATATATTCATATTTATCGCGAATTATTTAATCAACTTTTATCAAGTTAATGTTGAGACCAATATAGACAATGTAATATGAGATACGCTCCTTTACAAAGTACTCGTAGAAACTCGTTTTTTTTTTTTTTTCCATTCCTCCCTCGCGAGAAACGTCAATTACGTGGACTATATTTAGCCCCCCTCTTTTACATACCGGATATCCTGTGTCAGCTGATAGAATTCCTTCGAATTTTCCACCCATTTTTCTCGTTTAGGCTAGGAGGGCCTGATCCCCTCGACTACATCAGCATGTACGCCAATCCAGGATGTCCCGAGCTCGGAGTACCTCCGCATTGGCACTATGTCAGGTAAGGATATTATTACATCTGTAACATCTATATAATGCGTCTCGGAAAAACCATTGCAATTTGTCTTAAACTCGAAGAGTTGAAGCGACTTATTACTCCAATGTTATTCAAAGTTGTAATGTTATACAAACCATCGATTGTGTGAACCTTGAGAAGTCGCGTTTCTTTTATCTTTGTACTCAAAATCAAAGACATTATTTAAGATATGTTTAATAGAGCTTAAGATCTCCGCATTTAAATTTAAATTTAAATTTAATTGGAATGCAAATTATGGCAGATGCGACATATGAACTATGCGGACGATATATTTCTCTCGGACATTTTATTGGAATCTGTGTACCGAATGATGAATGACCTTCCGTCAAAGGGTGCCGGCTCTTTTTTCCCTCTCTGCGTCGAGGCGATCCTTGCTTCTTCAGTTTCAAACAGCTGTCCCAATACTGCTCCGCGTTTCTCTCTCTTTATCTCTCTCTCTCTCTCTCTCTCTCTCTCTCTCTCTCCCCCCCCCCTCTCTCTCTCTCTCTCTCTCTCTCTCTCTCTCTCTCTAGAGAGAGAGAGAAAGAGCGTGTAGGGCGCAGGAGGAACAAAGTCGTTTAAAGCGCGGGGAGTCGGAAATAGAAGCGCCGGACTTTCCCTTTTTCGTCTGCGCCGTCTAATTATACATCGCCATTGACCGAATGTCTACGTACTTTTTGCGGGATACAGCTGAGAGTCGCCCTTGCTTTTTCTCTCGTGTCACTCGTATTATTTCTGAAGTTATCGCTATCTAACTTAACGCCATTTGTCTCTCTCTTTTTGCATCAAATTCAGAGATTATATTGTATGAAACACAGAATATTTACTTTCTTGTATATTCTCGCGCTTTATTATCCTTCTATTTATTTGAATACAGTTTAGGATTGTCCGATCTACACGGCGACGGTCGGTTGCATCCCAAACCTGGTCCAGGTCGTCCCAGCGGATTCGGATTCGAGTTAACTTTCCGGCTCGTCCACGAAAGGGGCGAGATGACGCCGCCCACATGGCCGGCGAATGTGATGCAGCAATTGGCAAAATATGTTTTCAATTCCGGGAACACATTGATGCCGGGTGACCACGTTTCTTGGCACGCTCCGTTGGACGGCGGAAACGGTCGTATCACCCAGATCTTGATGGGACAGGACCTGCAACTACCAACGATTTCTACGCCCCACGGCGACGTACGTACAAAAAGCTCGAGCTCGCGTACTCACAAGTACGGCGAGATTTTCAGACTCTCTAGAATAGAATCTCTTCGCGTATCCGAGAAATAAAATCCGAAATCTGACTATCGCTGAATTGTAATATGCGCTTCAGATCATCGAAGATGAGACGATTCTCTTATTATTAGGTTTCATTTGTTCAAATCGTCGGCGTCACTTCCGAGGAACTGCAGGCGGCTCAACATTGGAACGGTCCGGGTGTTGTAAATTTGTTAAAAAGCGCACGTGACTGCGGTCCGTGGTTGCTCACGGACATGAGAAGAATGCATTCCGCCATGGAGGACGATCCTACCATAGCGGAGAAGATACAGTGCGGCATCGAGAGAGACGGATCGAACACGAGCGGTGTTTCCGCCAAATGTTGGTGAGTTTAACGACGGCTGAAAAAATTAGAAAACGGTTTGAGAATTTCTCGATTAAATTGGAATTAAAAGTTACATATTTATGCAGGTGGGTGCAAATAACAAATGACAAAAGCGCGGAGAGATATAGGGAGAGAAGGAACGATTCCGACGACGACGATGACGAGGGGGAGGACGTGAAACCGATCGTAAAAACGGAGAGGCTTTCGCCGTGCGAACAACAGGACGCCAATGTCTCCGACGAAAATTGTATTAGAGTTTTGTCCGGATTACACCTAACGTTCAACCGCGAAGCCGGCTCGTTACTGCCGTTAGCGATAAAGTTAGTAATGACAGAAGCAGAGTTCGCGCGAGCGCTTCGACAGCGCTTCGTCCGATGAATAATGCAATAATTTATCGTTGCAGAGGCCGCGTGATGCACGGGAGGCATTTCACGTTCAAATCCATACTGTCTCATACAGCTGTCACGATAGTCGCGCCATCGGTCACGGGTACCTTCGTGTCCAAGGACAGACCGTACGTTGTTCAAGGTCCGTGGCTGCAAGTGCTCCTTTCGGAAGAGTTATCCGAAAGGATGGCCGAAGAATTCCAAGTTTTGAACACGCCCGATAAGGTAATGATGTGCGAAATTTCTTTGAAATACGATGGCATACGGCGTACATTTAGGAACCGCGAAACGTCGATCTCGAAATATCTTTCGACGTCAATGTCGACATCAACGTTTCATGTACATGTATCAATATATTCTATTACAGATTCAATTTCCAAAGACGTTTTCTTGGCCGGAACATAACTTAGTCATCACCATTATCAACGATTAAAGCTGTGCATCCGCAAAGCTTACACTCTCCATATCGTTTCGTATATATTTAAGTTAAAGACAATGCAATAAAAGTATTATCGAACTCAACCTTGTTGCAGATCGAATCTTATATTTATAACGGCGATGTTTTCCATGACTCCCTAGCGTAAGATTTTGTAATTTATATGCCTTTTTATGTGTTTAAGGGAATTGATTATTGTTCATCAATGTGTAAAAGCAGAGATTTGCGCATGCGCGCGCGTATTTCTAGATATTCTCTTTAAAGTATACTAATCTATTATTGTATTTTTCTACGAAGATTCCAATGTCTCTCTTTTACAAGTTGATGCTTATATTATACATGTAAAAAAATTTCTGCAACACTTGTCGAGTTGTTGAAACTTGATAATATCATTATCTTACTACAAAAACAACATATAATAAAGTGTTGTAAAATTTTTTTGCACGCACGTATTTAATAATGTATATATGGTAAAATATAAATTATGAGCTATATTTTACAGCAAAGTTATATTTGATATACACGTCTTACACGTTGTTACGGACAATAAATGTTTATGTAAATACCTCGTAAAAATACCTCAAAACATACTTGAAAAGAATCTTAATTATCCTTTTCTGGTACTGACCGATCGTCTGTTATTTCGTTGCCTTATCCTTCTGCCTGTCTTTCTTTCAGGAGGACATGCATCCTGCCCGTGACTCCTTGTCGTCGAATTATTGTTATTGCCGATCTGCGTCATGCTTTGCCCAAACACGTTGAACAGCTTCGCGTGGGGATTCTGAAATATCGATATGACATTGAAATCAGTCATACATGTCAACGTTCGAGTCGCGAGACGTTAAGTGCGAAGAGTGATTATCTCGATGTATGAGATCATCGTGGTTTAAATCTTGACGTTTGAAATAGCAGTTATTTTACACATGATATGATGGCCACAGCGACGCAATTACGCTTTCTACTCTCTGGCGACGAATTATTTTCATCATTGGGTGAGTTTTATATTTATGCGTAATATTTAAATAATCAACAAGAATGTTATAAATGTTATAAACGTTTGTGACATCGAACGTTTAAAATTTTCAATCAAACGCAACCCTCGTCGGATCAAAAACCAGATAAAGACACAGACATGCGACTACATGGATTGCAACAGGTTTTAATCCATATAAAAATCAAGAGAATAGTTTACGAAATAGTTTACCTGGTTTTTGCACCGCAACCTTCCACGTCACGTGGCAGTGATATTCCTCGCGAGACACGCGCACGAACGGCTTAAAGTTCCTGCGCTTCGTCGTGTCCGACGATTCTAAAAAGTAGCATCACATTTGCAAAACGTCGCACAAAAATTATAGAAAATAATTTTTGCCAAAACGGGATACCTGCGCAAAAGATTCTATTTGCATTTAGAAAACATGTTGAGAATTGTGATATATATATATATATATATATATATATATATATATATAAATAAGAGATAACCGTTTTTGTTTTTGTTTTTGTTTTTTTTTTTTTAATGCAAATGTCCTGTTTTGGTTCCAGATGATCGGATAAAATATCTATTTTCAAAAATGATCATCTCGAATGACAGCTTTTTTTATATATTTTTTATAAAATTCAAGGCTAACAATTGTTTACTTCGTGAGGTTAATCCTTCGATTATCGGCGTGCGAATCGCCGTCTATTATTGACAGTAATTGTTATCGCGTGATACATGTGCCGTATACCCGCTTTAGAAGGTCCATAAATATCTTGACGGCTCCGGTGCATAAGACGACGACGATGCAGGCAGAGGCAAAGTCCTCGACATCGTCGCGGTTGATGCTGCTAATGATGTTAACGATCCCTCGGAAAACATTGGCGAATGTCTGCATCGCGTCGATGCATAAATCCCTGAGAAAGCAGATCACCTAAAAAATCCGATTACCTCTTGCCAACAGTCGTTCTCCGTGCAACTCTTTTTGAAAAATTTGTATCTTTCGTTCATTTCATAATCACCGAAAATGAGTCGAAAAATGCAATTTTAATTAAAAACTTTTTCCTTTAATTTTAATTTTGACCGGATAATTCGACAACTTCCCCTTCCTCCGGATCTTATTTATTTATTATCGCGATACACACACATTCGAAACGTAAACGAAATCCGTCACCTGAAATATTAGATTTATTGTCACGAGTATTAGCTCAATTAGCCTCGCTAAGCAATCGACTACGATGATCAGGATCAGCTCGACGGTTTCCCAGAGCCAACAGAAGACTCGCCAGAAGGAGCTCACAAATTGATCGGAGGCACTGACCCCGTTTTTCATGGTCGATTCTTACCGTTAAAATTTACACTTTTTGTCGTATAAAAAATTTCACGAACCGAATGTAAAGCTGTCGATTATCCAAAATTGAAGAAATGAATCGATTAATTTCGACGAAACAAAAAACGACGGAGATTTCACGTTACCTGAAATTGCCCGTGCATTATCTACGCGCTCGCGACAAGGAAAAGTGGAAAAAAGCAGAATGCCTGTTTAACAATTTAAGATATGCTTTATTGATATCAAGCTGCAATTAATCGTATGCAAAGCTAGTGATAGCCAGAGTAAATGACGTGAACTACTGTTTAACGATAACAATATATAGCTTAATCATAATCTGGCAGTATTCACTATCAGTAGTCTGTTTTTTTGTGTATCGTAAGACTTAATGAAAGATCATTATATTAATTATGATCGTACATTGATATAATTACTACAACGTTTGCTGCTGTATATCGTAGTCTCTTAGAGACGATGTCCATTTTCTTACGTCCGGTTTGTTTCGTGCTTAAGTGATGATTCGTTGTATTCGCGAATTTTTTTATTTTCGCACGACGTAATAATTACGCGAATCCCACGAGGATCGGCAATATTAAGGCAATCAACGGCGCGAAATTCCTCGACGATCCGTTGCACGCGTCTGCGTCGCTGCAAGATTGCACACATCCGCGAACATACCTAGAGAGAAGCACAATCATCGACGTTTAAAAACGGTAAATTCACTGTCGGTCGCGGGGTTTTTTTTTTTTTTTTTTTAATTTTTAGTTCGTGCTGCTATAGTCTTACTTGTCGTCGAAGTAAAAACCACCGCAGTGGGACATTCTGATAATCTCGGAGTCCGTCGTCAAAGTTCCGCTGTCTAACGCGCAGCTCCTCACCATGAGAGACACACCGGATTCATCTGTCATGATCGGACAATCGATTAAGACACAGTAGATCACACAATTTTGGATGCGAGATTCGCGCGGTTGGATTTTGATCAGTTATAATAAAGTGCAAAAAAAAAAAAAAAGAGAGAGAGAGAAATATAAAAAATACACGACAATGTTAATATTTCGGTGGCTCTCGTTATATTTTACCGTATACGCCGGCGATCTTGATGCAGGCTGTCGCTGGAAAGAGGCCGTCCCGGCCTTTTCGACCCCCGAGACAGGGCGACTCTAAGAAAGCGAGGCTGCCATTGTTGTGAAATGGGTCATCGCAAGGTTTGTTGTCGCCATCGATCGAGACGCACTTGAAACAGTCGATGGCCCACCCTGCGGATGAGAGAAGTCGCGCTCGTTGTTTCGCTCTCATGGCGCACGGAGAGAAAGATAAATAAAATATTCTAAAATTTTCAGCAGACACACATTTTTCGCGGTCGAAACACCTTGCCTTTCTAAATACAGTTCGCGTTGTAGATATAAAAATTCTTAGTTGATATAAAAATTTATTATCGCCAATAACAAGAAGGCGCCAAGGATCTTTGCGTCGTCTCTCGGCGTTGCAAAAAAGATCTCGCGGCGATCGACAAAGTGTTTGAGAGCTCGTGCGGCGTCAGAGAGAGAGAATGCTATTTTTATACCAAATTGCACAAACTATACACGTCGCGTTAACGGCTCGTTCTCGCAGCTCAGCAGTTATTGATCTTACTCGCGCGAGATTCGCGGATAAATAACACCGTCGTTTACATACTCCATTTTCGCACACTTTGCGTAATCTTCGATAATCTATCATCTAATTTCGATATCGCGAGGATATCGAAAGGAAGATTGCAATTATTTCCGGAGGGAACGGAGTATCGTACAATTAATCTACCGACCTCTTTGAAAGAAGGCGAGGACGATCAGCAAGTGGAGACAAACGATCCAAGGATTCCCTACGTTCATGCTTCGATTTAAGGCGCTTGTTCCCGATAGAATTGCACTTTCTTTCGTCGTCGTCGTCGTCGTCGTCAGCTTTTACATTCCGGATGATACCGAACAGATACCACGCCGGCGATCATCTCAGTCGCGGACACGACGTTCTCCGATTCCGCCGATCGAGCGTCGCGATCGTCGTCGCAGGATAAGACGAACCATAGAGGAGACTGTCGGGTGACTGACAAATGGTTTTCCCGACGACGCTCGTCGACGTAGTGTTTTGACGGCCGGTTACTAAGGCGATCCACGCGAAAGACCGTGTTCAGACCCCCGTGAATCTCTCGCCTATGCAAAGATTTAAGGGGCGATCGATGACTTTGGACGACCGCCGGTGCGGCGAAGAATCAATAGGTCTTCATCCTTCGTCCGTTCAGCGATCGTAATACGAGGATACGCAGCGAGGTCGGATTCGGCGCGATCTTTATACGCGACTCTCTCTCTCTCTCTCTCTCTCTCTCTCTCTCTCTCTCTCTCTCTCTCTCTCTCTCTCTCTCTCTCTCTCTCTCTCTCTCTCTCTCTCTCTCTCTCTGTATACGCTTAGTCGCGTGATCCCGCTTCGGGGACGACACGCACGTGCGACAGACACGCGAATAGTGGGTGTAGTTGGGATTTATAATGTGGATGCGAGATCCGAAAATATGCTATCGTGAGTGCACACTCGATTCTTTAATCAGGCCCATAAATGGCATCGAGGATCCCCCATTCCCCTTGGTAAGATCAATAACGAAATTAGATCTACGATAAGAATGCAGAAAATTTCTTATTAGAATTAAGTTGCATTATAAAATATAATTATAAATATAATATAAAATATAATATAATTCACATATGATTAAACATTGGATAATCATCGTTAAAAAAAAAATAGAATATCTCTTCAAAGAATTTTATAAGTGGCATTAAATGTTTAGAAAGAAATTTAAATTACTAAATATTTACTGTGAACATATACAGAGGTCAGAGATATTTTAAAAAAGATATTTAAAACTCAAAATATTCATTAAAGAAAAAATCGTATACGTTTATCTATTAAAGAGCATTTCGTATGCATTTGAACGAATGATTTTTTAATCGCCTCGAACAATTTGCATTTTAAAAGGAAGACTCGATGAAGGATAATTTTCTAATTTAAGCATGGAGCCCCCCCTTCCCCCTCCCTCCGTATCGGTGTATCGCGTCTCTCGCTGCCGCAAGACGCGGAAAAACCGCGGCCAGCATCCGCGCGACGCCGCGGCACACCTGCATCTTGCATCATCGAGAGGGAATCAATTTCCGCGCTGCGGCACGTTCAAAGCGACGCGCAAAATCGGCGCCTTCGCCGCCGGACCAATCATCTCTCGCGCCGCTCGCGCTGACCGCGGCGCGGCGGAGCGAGTGCGGTCGTCGTCGTCGTCCGTCCTGTCGGCATCCCAGCGACACTGCGGATGCAAGATGCACTGTCTGCGTGACTGACGGTGATCCTCCGCCGCCGCCGCCGCCGTCGCCACCGCCGTCGTCGCTGTCGTAAAAAAATGTGCCCGTTTCACGCGCGCCCATGCGTCCGTTTTTTCACGTGAGTTCGCCGTGTCCGCCTTGCAACGCCGCTCTACGAACACCCGACATCATTGCCTATCACTGCCACCGCCGCCGCCGTCGCCGGGCCGACAACGACGACGATGGGTCAATCGTCGAGCAACACCGGACACAGCGGTGAGTCTTTGTGTCTCTCTCTCTCTCTTCGCTATATTGATGCTCTCGCGCGAGACGTGATCGCGTGCCGCTCGCCGGCACGAATCATCTTTATTCCGTGCGCGCGCGCGCGCGCCCTTGACATGTGTCAACCGGCAATCGACCGCGGATGATCGTCGCCGAGATTCGGCGTTGTCGCGACGACGACGGGGCACCTGGTTCCCCTCGTCTCGCGCGTAAGGAAACCTCCTCCGAGGGAGGTTAGGTTAGGTTGAACAGGATTTAATCCATTTCCTGTCGGTTCTTGGCGCGTCAACGGACGCGAGAGAGAGATGGAAATTGTTGGGAATTTTCCTCTCGAGGGAGCTGGATCGATTCGACCTGATAATGATGATAATTGATCGCGATAATATGGATCATCCGCGAGAATCGTTTTATTGCGTTCTCTTTTGAATCTTGCTTATCGAGAAGAAAAGCTTATTACGCGCGCGTTGTTTCTCGCGATACGCTTTCCTAAGCTTTGACGTCGATCGTATCGCAATTGCACGTGGCGAGTTTTTCTCTTGAGGAATATCATATCAATTGACAGTGTCATTCATTGCTTGGTTAGCGATTGCGAAAACATGGAAAGTGGTAAATATATTTAAAAAAAAAATTATAAAATACTTAAAAGATAAACGAATTATATTTATTAGACAGAAAGAATGAGATGAATGCTCGATGGTGTTGGTATATTTGTTTTTAATTATTCCTCAATCATTCTTCTTATCTAATATAAACATTTGTTTTCTTATGTAATAATTAAGTATTTAATATGTCTAGAAAATTACGATGTAGTTTTTTTTTAATGCACATTTAAATGCACTGCTCACACTGTTATCGACCTGTCCTTTACTAACACCGTCTTTGAGCGACATCTGCTTTAATCTGCATCCTGCTCTATTGATAATAGAATGAAGTGCGATTTCTCTGATTTTTTCCCTTTTAGAAATATAATTAATTAAATATAATCTCAATTAGATGAAATTTTATTGCATACTTAGTTACAATTTTATTTACGAAACACGCAAGTATTTTCAGTTGAAATTCAAAAGTTGCATCTTTATTGTATAATTCAGTCGAATTAATAATACTTTAATGGTAAGATAATACTTTGTCAGAGGGCTATGAGATTGTAAAATTTTGCAGAGCGTAGGTTGTCGATTATAGACAACTCTACATCTGTTTTTAATTAACGCATCTTTCCGTACAGCAAGTACAGTCTATCTCGGACTTTACGCGTTTCGTTATCACACACATAAAAAAATCGAACGTGTCGATCCGACCTGGATCATTCGGATCGATGCTCGCGACATCCGCGTTTCGTTTACACGGCGGAGCATGCGATATTTTGCCAGCTGCATTTTTCGGGGGCGCGTCTCTCTCCGCCGCACCTTCCGATTTCATTTCGTAAAGGTTGGGTTTCGAGGCTTGCAAGATGCTCTCCCGCACCCCTGTCGTAGGTTACTACCTATCGCAGGATCCCCCGTCCGTCTCGGCGTACCTCTGCGAGCTGCGCTCGGTCGCATGGGCCACATATGGTATTGTCATATGGCAGACACACAGGGCCAGGCCTCGGAGGCGGCAAAACCGCGATTGCACATCCGCACAAATCCACGACAGACCCGACTCGGGCCCTCCTTCCCAATTATCTAATCGACGTCACGCGAGCGGTTTGAACGAGCAACACATATATATGTATATATATATATTTTTTATTACCATTCCCGACTGAATTCTATTTCCGAGAGCGGCGTAAATGACGTTCGTTAAATATCGTCTCTCGGAAACTTGAAACTAGAAAAATAGAAACCGGAAATTTGAAACGCGAAATAAAAGAATGAAAGAAATCGAGAAGCTAACGATGCAAAAATATATATATATATATATATATATATATTTTTTGCAATAATAAAATGTATCGATCTTCGGAAATGTAATAATATAATGAAAATATATCGAAACTGTCATTAAGTTTTCCCGAAAAAGTAGCGAAGCACGCGCGCGTTCGGGATTCGTAGACGACACTTCCGGGGAAGGGGATTAACGAAGAAGGAAAATCGTAGACGGCGCGTGATGGCTGGGGTTCAGGGCAGCGACCCAATTCTCTTATGTATTTATACCAAGAAGACGCTACGCCGGCTGCGTGTGGCCATTTTAGAGACCCAAAGAGAGAAAGAGGGATAATACGACGGCGGAGAAAGAGAGAGAGAGAGAGAGAGAGAGAGAGGAAAAAAAGCGGCGTCTCCGTGCGTCACGAGACGCACTCCGACGCGAGTCTAATGACTCTGGAAATTCAATTCCGGTTGCATCTCAGGATACCATCGTGTAGCTGCACTTTAAGATAATTTCGTTACCGCGAAGATCAATCAGAGTCTATGAGACACGTGACTGCAAAATTGAGAAGGCGGAGTTTCGAGACTCCGCTTGTCTCAAGAATATTTCACAATAATCCACAATAATTATTACATTTCATGGAATTATTTAATTAATGCAGTAAACTCACACACATACACACACGCGATCGTAAATTGTACCTCGTCGATGGTTGCAAGAGGCGATGCTCACAAAGAAGAAACGGGATCTATAAATCTTAATCGGAAGATTCTCTCACGCGACTTTGCACAGCTGATCTCGGTCCAGGTGACGTTGCACAATAACTCGTTATTAAAGATTGGATTTTCAAGTCTCCTTTGTACGAAACGGCGGAAAAGCGTCGCTTACATCGCTGAACTGTATAAAGAGACCGATACGTATTGTGCAAACCTCGACGACGCAAGCCGAGAGAATTGTGTTTTTCAACCTGACCGAGAGACAGCAGGTCCATTGTACGGTATTGACGACTAGGTCAGGTAGCTCAGGTACACGCAACGCTGGAGCAAAACTCGAGAACTATCCACGTGAAACTTCCACCGAGAAGAAAAGAAGAGGGAGAGAAGTCTCTTCCAAGTTTTCCCTCGCGAAGGGTCTTCCGCATTCACGTCGCAAGGACGAACGGAACTCGGCGAGGAAAACGCTTATAGCGCCAATCCGGACACGAAAAATAAAGAGACACGACATTGATACGAAAATATCTACTCGCGCGTAATCACCATCGCTAAATTACAAAATAGTCGTACGCGTCGGTAACACGTACAGGCTAGTACGTATGTAGTATGAGCAGATTTTAATTTCGGATTTTCGCCAGCGTAAAATTCGCTCGTACGCTACATTAAATCGGAGAAGTGCGGCGTTCGTTTTCATACGGTGATCTGTCAATAAACTTTCAGCGCTTCGAATATCGCGGAATATGGGTCATTACGGATGATGTTCGGGGAAGAAAAATCCTCTCGCGTCCGCTATTTTTATCCCCTTGATGATTTACAGTAATCTCGATGAAGCGGAACCGGCGGCTTGTTACGGTTTTCAAACTATCTCGCGATAAACGCAAAGTTCTGTAAACTTTCGGTAAAAATTTGTAAGTAACCGTTCTTCGAATTACGATCGATGATGAGGAGCCAACGATACGAGTCCGGTGAAGGAACGGCTCCCTCGAGAATACGGAAATAAATGGACGTAGTTTAGCGGCACACGAGGCTCGCATATGTGCATCTTGTCCATGTACGAACGCGTAATGAAGCGTGCATGAGCCGTACCTTAAAGGCGGCGGCTATTTTTGACGTCAGATACACACACGGGTCGCGGTTGTTGCATCCGCCCCTTCATTCTTCTATTCCGAGGCTCTTCTTTTCAGATAAGGACGTATGGGTGAGAGTCGCTTGCACCGATATATATATATATATATGTCGAGAATATGCGATATAAATTTCGTATATAAACGGCGTAGCTTAATCGAAAGTGGATCATTGTACACGCGACTTTGATTGCAGGACCTCCTGAACATTTCTATTTCATCGTGCCACAAGTATCTGTAAGGTTCAATAGCTCGCGATAATTTTGATTGAAAATTTTTCCTCAGCAAGAAAATGTTGAGAGAGAGATCATAATGTGTGTGATTAAATCTTGAATTAAAATTATATTGGAGTAAAGGCTATTAAAATTAATTACGAGAGATATATCATATCAATTTATATAAAACTTTGAAATTAAAATCTATTCAAGAAGAAATTATTTTAATTATTTATTATATTATTTTTTTAAATTATTTTAATTAATTGAAGAATACGAAGCTTATATTCGCAAAAAGACCTGGCCTTTTTCGCATATTATTCGGAAAATATTGGCGCCTCGACATCTCTCTTTTCTCTTTTTGCTGAGGAAAAATCGACTCCCCAGATTTATCGTCTGTCATCGAAATTACGATCGCAACTCGTGGAGATACTTTGTGTAACCCGAGCAGCAACACGGTCGACGGAGACGATTCAGCCGTGGTAGTCGGCCACCGTCTATTCCCAGTGCGTTGCAACACATAGTGCGCGAGCGCGATCTCGCCGCGTTGTTATTCTTAACCCGACGGTGTAGGGCGAGGGGCGGGGTGAAAAAAGGGCAAAAGAGCGTGTCTATGACGTCAATTGGAAAAGGTTCCTGTCGTGCCACGGGGCACGTGAACCGCGCGCGATTCACTCTCTCTCTCTCTCTCTCTCTCTCTCTCTCTCATCCATCATCGTCCTCGTCGTCGTCGCCGACGCGAAAGCCAAAAAGCCACGGCTTTTCTTTTCGCCCATCCTCCTTCCCTTCATCCCTCGCTGTGTTCGTCGCTCGTTAGAACCGGCGAAAGTGCGTAGCGATGGCATCCGCGGGATTCGCGCGCGACGCAATTGGCCGCACGTCAAACGCACTGGCTATTTGCAACCCTAGTGGATTAATTTTAAGAGGGAACGACAATTTGGGAACTATCCCGTCGCCGCACTTCCCGTTCCCTCTTTCTCTTTCTCTCGCTTTCGCGACGACGCCGTGGATATCCGTCCGCGATATTTAGCCCCGCAAAATTCCTCGCGAAGACGTACGATTGAATGAAACGCGTATACGCGATTCCGTTCAATGCTTATTAGTTATCGAGAAGTTCGTATACTCTCGACTCGTTCGTCGCGAGATGAAAGTAACGAAGTAATCACTTTCGTTCTCCTCAAATAAAATCTCCTCAAATAAAGCGCTCGTTTGCATGGAGATCGATGTCGCGAAACGCGAGCTTTTATTTCTGCCTACCTCGCGATTAATTATGCGAGCTTATTCGCCTGTTGCAATTAAAGCACGCGCACGTTTTCACGTGTATGGGTGAATGTCAGGGTCGACGTACACGGGCGGGATCGATCGAGGGGGATGAAGTAGAAAAAAAAAACTTGAGAAGCGAAAGGCTTTTATCCTTCGTTATAGCATGCCGCTCGAAACCCTCGCAATTATAGAAACCACCCTTTTGCAAACTCGATGGGCTCGCGAGAGACGGAGAAAGTTCCTGTTTGATTGAGGAAAAGAAACAAATGCGCTCACTCGAAGGCAGGGATCTCCGACCAATAGCTTTTTCGCTGCGAGCAGATTTTTTTCAATATCTTTGAAATTCAGTTTGAATGCATTTTCGATCTCGAGAATGCATTCAAATTTTCTGTACGGAGTTTCGCTGCGTTAATGGCTGTTTTATTTAAATGTTATATTGGAGATATAAAATATTCTTTTCTATGCACACAATATTAAATTTCTTTGCGTTGAAAATACTTTAGGAACAAAGTCGACATTCCTTCTGAAAAATAGATAATGGTTAAATATATAAAGCTCCGTGTACACACATGTACAATTTGTATCTCTCAAAGATAAGATTCGAAACCCTCTATATATCGATCTGTGCGTAAGCGTGGGCATAATTTTTTTATGACTTTTTTTTCGAAGAACGTCCAAAGGGAGGACGCGAAGCGTTGCATGCACAGATTCGAAACGTCATAACTCATCGAGTCATCGGGGGTTGCAGGAACAAACAGTGGGAACAACCGCAATTGTCCACGTAGCAAGCGAGTGCTAATGACCACGGAATTAACCCCTTCGTCATTCAAGTACACGTCCATCCTCCCTTCGTAAATTCACGGTTCGCTGTTCTGAGACATATTAGCCCTGTCCAGTGCATCCTTTTCGCTCCCTTCCGAGCTTAACCCTTTGTATCGTGTTTTTGCAGCAATGTTCCGTCGATACTATAAGCAAAGATCGGAAAATTTTATGATCTTTACGTCGAATTTTTGCAGGAGCATTTTTTCGCGCTTAATTATTTGGAATTCTTTAGAAAAAACCGTGAGAGAGTGACGGAAATTAATGAATGAATTTTCGGGATACTTGCGCGAGCAATAATCGACATGAACGGGAGTAAATTTAGAACGCGACGTGATCTCGTCTAAATTTAAGATGAGTTTAAAAAAACTCTTGGACGCTGCGCTTCCTCCGCTTTCTGTGCGCACTGTGTGTCGTAACTGCACCGACCCTTGGCAACCGTTCCTTGACATAATTTCTTCCATTGGCGGATACGTGTAGCGAAATACTTTAATATTTTAATACAAATACTTCAATATGCTTCGATCTTTTTTTACGATTACGATTCTTCAGGTATTAAGCGTCATGCGTGTCGAAAGTTGCGCGACCATCCTAATTACATATTTCTTGTAACTTTGTATCGAGGATCGCGACATTTTATCTCGTATAACGTAGAACGTCGGGACGGAATAATTTATTCGAGTCAAATGTCTCATTTCATCGTACGAGCATTATTGTTCGACGTTTTTAATTAATTACCAGCTGGCTGGTATATAAGGGACACACGTTGCGCGTTCCCTCTCTCTTTCTCTCTTTCTCTTCAAGTGCCGCACGATCGTGTACCGAGTGACTCGAAGAGAAATGTTTTTTTCCCAACCACCTGTTTGGCGAACCTGTCATATTGGGCGCATGCATATGTAGAATATCTCTCGCCCGTAAATTGGATAACGAATAGCCGCTCGACTTTCCTCTCAAAATTTCCAAGAGACAACGGCTCTTTTTTCGTAAACTTACTTGTAAACTGGTAAAAGTAGCTTAGCAACTTGAATGACAAAGGGACGGAATAAAGCTTAAAGAATTCGAGAAGATTATATATCTCAACTCGCGCGCGATCTTAATTTGTATCATGAGAGATTTATATCAGATCCTTCGACGAACCACACGAGTCTGTCTTTCTTTTTTTTCTCCTTTTACGCAAGCTTTTTACACGAAGCTTCCAAGTAAGAGCTCGTGCAAGAATTTGACGAAATGGCAATGAGAATTGGTGTCGCGCGTAATGACAAACAGGGTACGCAGCCTCCCTTAAGGCGGTGTCTGCGCCATTTTTTCCCCCGCCACGGTGGCGATTCCGACACGTGCCAGCCGTGCCGTTGTCGCGTGGCTCCTCGTCCCGTTCTGAAAGAAACTCGGGAACGATCGGGTGCGACGGAGACGAGAGATCGCGGACGGGGATCGCGCGCGACGAGGACGGAGCGAGTGCGGGAGCGCGTTTACGAGCGAGGAGAGAAGAGGATGATAAGTCGCCACCTGCCGCGAGACGGACCGGCAGATGTTGCTTGGGTCCGGCTTGACCGACGACTCTCGAATCGCCTCCTCCTGATCGCGAGGAGCTGCCGAACTGATCGGAAATTAAACTCCGATCGCTTAAACCGCCGGTCGCTTAAACGACATCGATATGCGAGTAACGTAAATCTTCGCGAGTTGGCGATTTTATTCGTATTACGTGTTGCTCCGCGAAAGAAGGTACGATCGTACACAGTTGGATCTCTTGTAATTACAATGAATGTTCCTGATAGCTTCGAAGTAAATCAATATGTATTTTAAAGACCCGATCTCTCGATTAATTTGAATAATTTTGAATAACTTTGGATAACTTTTGGAGAGACTCTTTCTTACGCTAATACTCGAGCCCGCAACGTCGGTTCGCGTTTCTTGTTGAGAAGTATTCGCGCGTGAAGTAACTAAATAACTCTTCTGGAAGTCGAGGCTGATCCTCGTACAGACGAGACAGCTCGGAAGCTTCTTGTTCCGACTCCCATCCGAAGAGAGAACTTTGGGGATTACAGGAAGCGGGCGAGGGTTGTCGGGACGGTGCTGTTACCAAGTGAACGTATTAACGGCGATGGTAGGAGGCTCGACAGATGTTGAGAATTTCGACCTCAAGAGCCGGGCCTCTGTCGGGCTTCAAATGAAAAAGGGAAAGAAGGGATGAGAGTAACGGCGGCAACGACGGCTGGAGAGAGGAGGAAAGAAAGAGACGAGATGTTGGCGAGAAAATAATGGAGCATGCTGGCGCGTGGCAGCATGGGCATCATGGCGGGGATAAATACAGGGTGTAGGAGACACTTAAAACGATGATGATGGCGCAGGGAGGAAAGAGATGCTGGGAGAAGGAGAAAGAGAGCGATCTCTCGGGCTCCGAAAGCTCGAAGGGCGTTGAACCTTTACCTAGGTTCCCGATTACATCCGTTTCGAAGGTGTTCGGGGAAATTTGACTTTTTCTATAATTCGCGTTCTTTACTTCCACGCGATCGAAATAATTGTAATGTAAAAAATATAAAAAGTATAATCAAAAAGAAAAAAAATGCTTTCTCTGTAAACAAGCGATTAAAGGGATCATCGTCAGGTCGGTAGCGAGTTCTTCGACGGAGAACGGGAGATATTGCACCGAGATAAAAACCTGCTGCAACAAATCGAAAGCAACGTATGGACAACGATCGGCATTCTTCACCAGCTGACACCCTGGTGGCGCGTGCCGCTGACTCTTTTATGAGAAACGACTTTCGTCTCTCTTGCATGCTTCATTAACGAGACTATCACGTGTTCCTCGATCGAGACAGGTATCTCTGAGGAGTGGAAGATTTTTTGCTTCCTTCGCGACTCGCGCGAGATCGACGGATATCGATAACGTAGCACATTACACGGTATACGTAGGCACAACAAGATCCACGCTTGAGATAGGATCGCATTATCTATTGACTGACCGCTGATTGTTCGCGGTCCCCGCGAACAATACGTCAATTTGCCCCAAATTCGTAAACGACCGGACAATCGGACCGGGAGGACAATCGCATGCTAACGATTCGACAATTGCCTCCGCGTTTATCCCAATTCGCGCGGTGAGATATTATAATTTTTATCGATATTTATATATTATTTATTTAACACACACATGGTATCGTGTTATGTCTTTTGGAAAAACAATTATAAATTAGATACACGTTTCTCGTCGAAGAATAAATTCGCAAATTAGAGAAAAAAAAAGTGGAGAGATATTCCCGAAGGACAGAGTCCGGTTCAGGAAGGATGACAGCTTCTTCCGCAGATCAAATGGATTTAAAACGTTAGCTCTGTTCCGGTTCCGCTTTTCCGCCGGTCGCGCGCGGCGAAGGAAGAAGGCGCACAGGAGCAATATAAAGTGGGTGGATGATGTGTGAATGGGATATGTTGTGAGCGGTTCGGCCGAGTATTGTTGATCGAACAATGGCGTCTGGCTTGTACCCAGCCGAGGGTACCTCAGAAGGCAGCTGACATTCTCTAACCGCGACGAAGAAGTAGGTATAGCTCCGCTCGGCAAGGGACGAGTAATAAATTTTTATCGACGCGATATCAAGATAAATCGTACGGAAAAGAAAATCTCAAGCCACCCTGGAAAGTAGAGTTCGAAAAGTCCTTTGCAAAAGAAAAGAAAAATATTCGCATCTACGGTAATTCATCAAATTGACGAAAGATTTAAAAAATTTCATAAAATTTTTGAATAGAAAATAAAAGAAAAGAAGAGGAGCAGGCATTTCTATAATTTTAAAAAATAATTTTAAAAAATTTCCGAAACACGCACACGTGTGAGAGTCGCTGCATTATACAAATTAATTATAAAAAAAAATTATTGAAAGCCAGTTTTTATATAAACAATTTAAATAAACTTCTTGTTCAACGTCATAAGAAGAAATTCGAAGACTTAGAAGGTGTAGAAAAGTTTCGCACATAGATATAAATTATTATAATTATGTATTTTATTAATCGTATATTCTATACCTATTAAAACAGCCGTAAAGCTGCTGTCAGTTTTGTGATCGTAACGATGCTCTGTTCATGAACAGCGAGACTGTTCATTCTTTTATAAGATCGTCTACATAATTACGTACGCAAACATCAGCCACTGGCTGGCCTTCGGATTGAAGACGTTTCCTCGAGGAACTCTCGAGTTCCTCAATTATAACGTTCTATCGCGTGCCTAACGATCCGGTACCTGATGCGTCTTTTTGCTTTTTTTTTTGTTTTATAGCGATTAAAAGTCAAAACAATTACGACGAAGTAATTTAGATACCGAGAACTCAATGAGTTTATATTTATCCTGAAGTAATTTTATAATTTTATTGATAAATTTTTCTTGTCGAATTTTATTTGTTGCACGACTTGCTACGCCGCAAGAATCAATCGCTTTATGTTTTGCCGATTCGTCTTCTTGAACACAGCTGTGTCGCTTTTGCATGATCTGCGTGCAATGAACGCGCATCAGAATCGATTGAAAGCGCTTTTCGGCGAGTATCGTCGGACAATTTAGGCACCTGGGGACATCTCGATTCTATTCGCGTCCTGTTACCTACAATTGACACCTGGTAAACATATACCGAATCCCGCTTTTCATTTTCAATTGCTCCGACACCCGGTTTTCTTTTATCGATTTTGCATTTCATGGCGTTCGCGGCGCGCAATGGACTGTTTGTCTCTCGCAATCATGTACGCGGAAATGAGATTCTTTATCATCTATATAGTCATGCAAAAGATTTAAGATTCGTAGAGTAAAAATAAATATTTTAATTTAATTTAAATAAAATATTGCCACATCGCTCTCTATTATATATGTTGAATTACAAATAAATTTACAAATTTTTGCATATAATTTGGAAAAATTATTTTACTTAGGAAGCTAAATAATTACGGTAATGACAGAATATTTATTTTAATTGCCAAGTAATATTATTTACGAAAAGTACGCGCTATGTTTTTCCGACGAATTTTGTTATCAGAGTGATACTGCAATTAGAATCCAATATAATTTTTTACAACGATGTGTCCTGCTAAGGAAATTTATTAATTTCTCGACGGACATGCGAATAATGAAAATTTTCTACGCGCAACAGGCCCGTCCGGAGGGTTAAAAGGGCGAGGAACATCTGGCGCCAGAATGACTCCTCGTTTGATGAACTATATCGGAATGTCAGAGGGAGGAAAGGGAGGGGGGCACGAATATATTTGAATAAACCAAAGGTGGTACGCGCGCTATGCAGCGTGCGTTCCCTTTTTCGATCCCGGTCAACCCTGCAATCCACTAAAACCAGCTGAGCTTCTGGTTTTCAACCCGCTGCGAGTTTCCATGAATACCGCTTAACGCTTTTGATTATGTAACGAGAACGCGTTTTCGAGAATTTATTAAAAGAGCGAAAAGACATCTGTATACAGAAATATTTTCGGCGAATTTTTTCCACGAAAATTGCTGACACATACGCAATGTATTCTCGTTAAAATGCATTCAGAGAGAATTTTAAGCGCCAAGTCAAGCCACAGTTTTCTTCTTCTGCGAGAGAGACAAAAGTTATAACTTTTGGATCGTATTAAAGTTTCTACCGCGCGTGTCGTTTCACCGGGATTTAATGTCTCTACGATCCCGCGCTCGACGCGACGATTGCTTCGTGAATACGCAATGAGAGGCGTTCTTTCTTACGGAATGGAGAAGATTCGAGGAGAGGAAACTACTCGAGGTGACTCAACCGCGTTCTTTGTGCGAGTGACGATCCTGAGGTAATGAACTTTGTTTAAACGATCGCGCTTGGTAAACTCCGCACGAACGGACGCGTAGCACGTGCCGACTCCTCCCGCTCGTTTCCACAGTTTCCTCGACGCGCTTTCTCCTCGCGATTATACACCGTGCGACTGATTGTGAGTCAATGGATCAGAATTCCTATGCGTTTCCAATTAACGACAATTTAATCTTGGGCATTAGCTTTTGTCCGATTAAACGTTGAAGGCTTCGTTTTTCATTAAATAAGGGGGTCATTTTTTTTTTTTTTTTATATTTACTTATATTTAGTCATATTTTTTTCTATTTATATTTTCTATTTATTACTTTGAAGGCTTACACACACATGCAAGGTTTAATACATAGATTTAGCGACAATGATTTATTGAGTCAGCTGTTTCTCTTATACGTGCAGCTATGGATTTTGCGATGATCAGACACAAAGAAAAGACCGTTAATTCTCCCGGCTATACTATCGTGTAAATTTCGAACTTTTATCGATCGATCTGCACAGTGGAAACAGGTGCGAGAACGAAAGTGAACAAGCGACGTATATAAAGCTCCGACAATAAAGCAATTAGTCTTACGCGTCGCCAGTTGTGAGCTGGCGATAATGCAAGAACAAACGTCGCCTCTTCAAACGAACGAGAGCGAAAATTCCCCAGCCTTTTATTGCCTTATATGAAAGTAAAGACTGTAGAAAAATAACAATACGCTCTATAAGTGTGCAAGTCTTTAAATAATATCGTTCGTTGTCAATTCAGCGTTGTATTCTTGCGAAAGAGTTCAGATAAGCTTAGCTCTCTTCAAGTTCAAACTCATGTAAGAGGATCGCCTTTTTACTTGCATAAATTCCATTATTATACGATGCAATCAAACGCCTGCTTGTTACTCAGCAGGTCTGTAAACAGAGCCTGCAACGAGATCGCTACCTATATCAGGTGGACGATAACTGGACAGCATAAACGTTCCCGTTTCAGCGTTAATCGCGTTTTTACTCACCTGTCGGATTCGGTCGCGGACTCAATTCCCAATTAAGGCATGGGCGATCGCTTGTTTTCGGCACGAATCCCCGAATCGCAGGAAAAAAGAAAGCCGGTATCTCGTTACAAAAAGTATCACCCGTGGATAATTGTAATCCGTGAAACATTTTTCTTCGATAATTCGAAACTAGCATATAATTAATGTTTTTGAAATTTTTATTTAAACGTTTTTTTTTTTTTGTTTACAAACAAGCGAATTAAACGTGCTAATCTTAACTACGCGTCTTTGCATTTTGCCGATCCTTTTCCCGGAAGGTGTGCGGAGCATGCAAAAATGGCTCATCATTTTGTACGAGGAAAGCGAATTCGCGATGTCGCGTCGCTTATCTCCGACGACGATCTTGCATCGAGCGTGCAATTAATTCGCGTAGGACTCTCCTTCTTTTTTCCCCTCTTTACGTTACGTACAAGGAAACTTAAGCAAGGGAAGGAATTCTGTCAATGGAATCGAGGCCGGTGCAAGGTGCATCGCGCAGTCCTCCTCTCCCCCCTCTCGCCGTCTTCCTTTCCCCATTTCTCGTCTCATGTGCGTGCTTCTACCGTAAGATGCATATACACGCACACGCCAAACACTATTGGACGACGGGCACGCGCACGCACCTGCCACGCATCCTTTTTGACGCCAGCCTTTGTCGAGCCGCTTCGAAGGAGCAGCGGGAAGAAAGTTCCGCGCCGTACAAAATAGCCGAGAGGGATTAAAGAGAGGAGTAGTGGAAACGCGATCCAGTAGCGGGTAAGAGTTTATTCATAATTGAGGAAGCAGTGGACGTTTGAGAAAATGTGCGGCGCGGAACCGAGAAAAGAGCGCTTTAATTAGAAAGTTTATGTGTGAAAGCTTATACATATCGTATGGCCGGTGAACACGGCGGAATAAGATATAATAACTGTAATAATGTTAATTTCTTTTGTAATAATGATTGTGGTAATAACGTTAATTTACGATACTGATTATTAGTCGTTGCGTGATAGTAAAAAGCTTTGCGCAATGATTATAAAAATTATCTACGTATGAATAAAGGAAATAGCGGTTCAAAGTTAAATTT
This sequence comes from Lasius fuliginosus, assembly GCA_949152495.1. Classification (NCBI taxonomy): domain Eukaryota; kingdom Metazoa; phylum Arthropoda; class Insecta; order Hymenoptera; family Formicidae; genus Lasius; species Lasius fuliginosus. The sequence continues at coordinate 2,050,628 of OX424454.1, read as the reverse complement.
CTAGAAAGAGCTCTTTTGTTTTGACAGAAGGGGGGGGGGGAGAGAGATGTTGAGAGGAAGAGTCCGAAGGAGGAATACTCTTTCTCAGGTGAGGTCTGTTTACCTGCTACAGTGATTTAAAGTCGAGGACAGATATTGCGTCGTCCTCCGAAAAGTATTCCGCCAGCTTTGCAGGTATAAGAAAAGCCGCCGTTTAAAAAAATGCGTTCCGCATCGCTTCGTGTCTTAATGTAATATCGAGAAATTTAAACCTAATTACTTTTTCATACATTGGCATTCGCCATGTCAGCATAATTTCAATCTTTCGTAATCGTAGATACCGATTCTCCGGGGAAGTACTTGAGTATATCTATTATAATATGACGAATCACGATCACTATAGATCGCGAAAAAAAAATTACGAAAGAAATTTTGCTTTCTGACTTGCTTTGCTTCCAAATTGTTTCGCGCAGCGATGTAATTTTTAAACGTTTTTAAACGCACGTGCCGAGGTTTCTGAAGATTATTTTTGAATGGTAACTCAATGAATGCAACTACCTGTATCCATCTTCCTTGCGTTTTCGGCAAAGACGCCGATCTTGTCCTTTCGTATCACGCCCTGTGATTTTCGGTGGACGTGAAGTTCGTACAAAAGATTTTCGACTATACGAAGCGATTTAGAAAGCTATTATCGAATGGGCATGTTGGTTCACCAGCGACTACCAAGTTTTTTCGTCGGTTCTATAGCAACAACAAAAGCCAAAAGCCGACCAGCTGTGAGAAAAGGAAATCGACGCAACGTAGCGTCGAAAGGCGCATCTGATATCTCGAAAGTTGTAAAATTTTCTTCTATTTTTAATTAGAATTGTCTGCCTCATAATTTCAAAATAATGATCGATATAAAATTACAAATTATAGAACAGAGTGTGAGGTAAAGTCAGGCTTTCTCGCACAAAGATCGGTTCTGAGCTTCGAGAGGAGATTTTTTACAAGCACCTGTTCTTCGTCCCGGCATTTTTTCAAGGTGGGAATAAGTCTTCATCTTTTAAGATCTCGAACATCTGCTTTGCGTAACTACGCGCGTAGTGAATGAACTACCTTCTGGGATCGTACAAAAAAATCATTTCCGAAAAAGAATTCGGAATTCTAATTCGTCCATTTCCTGCGTTTTTAAAACGACCTGAAGGAGACCTTCGCTTGGCATATTGAACGAAAAATGAGCGAAAAGGAGATTTGTTTTTAATTTTTTTTAGCGGACCTCACCGTTAATATATACGATATTCGAAAAAAATGTTGCTCGCGTCTTAATCGATAAATTTTATCGATCGCGCGTCGAAAAACAGTCAAACTTTCTTCAATATTCGCGACGCGCGAGCCAGGTGCATTGGATCAGTCGCTCAACAACAACGAAGCTACATATGCCGTTCACTTGTGGCGTAACTATTGCGAGGCATGCACGTGCTCGCTTTTCCATGCGGTTATTGGAATGTTACATTTTGTTAGCAGACGTTATATACCGATGATCACGCGATCTGCGCTCGGACTTCCTGGCTTAAAGTGGACGTAAGCATGACAATGTTACTCTTTTCGTTGACGTTTCCTGGATGTCGTGTGGCCTGAATGAATTGGTTCAAATATCGTCATATGAATCATTCGCGAGAAACGAGACAAAGCTCAAGTTTGCAGAATTTTTATTTGAAAATTTTATTACATCCGTTTCCTTCGAATATCGCGATACAAAAATACCTGCAGTACAAAATTTTTGCGAAGTTGATGATATTAAGAATTCAAAATTTTCATGAAGAATTATATTATTATAATTCTTCATATATACAAAAAAAAAATCATCTTTGTAAAAGCAACACATTTTCCTACACCTCTGACTTCAATTAACGGTATCTGTAATGCACGATTCTTACGAAGTTATTATCGAAATAGCCTTCACGCATACATATAAGTAGTGTTTTGAAAAGGGCAGTATATTTTTCTTCAACTTGAAGTTTGGACGACCCGAAAAAAAATTCGTGCCTGTCAAATGAAAAGCATTATTAGAATACCGATAAGTAGGCGACGAGACACAGATGACGGAAAATCATCTCACGTATACGTTCTGCAGATTACTTTTGGCAGAGCCTATCCTTTGGTCTGCACAGCGGGCGGCGATAAGCGGTCTATTTGAGCAACGAGATAATAGTCTCCTTTGTCGCTACCAAAAAGCCGATTACGCCATGATTGTCCCTTAACAGTCGTCCGTATCTCTCTCTCGCGCGCTTTTCTCTCGCGGCTTACTTACTCCCATTTGCGAACGCCTTTTAAACTCGCTCGACAAGCCGTTCTTCGTACACTTTTCGTACGGTGCGTTTATTTAGCATCGCCTAATTTATAATGCGCTTACGTGTGTTCCTAAACCTTTAGTCTCGAGATGATGCCGCCCCTTTATCAGCCTCATGCAACATACATCGTCCTCATTTCACGACGCGCTCGATAGTCGCTTCCTTATCGAATTTAAATTCGCCGATTCGGTCGTCGATCGTTGGTACGAATTTTATCAACGAATGCCCGATAAAGCTGCGACCCGCATGAAGTAGAAAAAGGGTCTCTTTTCCTCATCGTATCGACGCTAGTATTACGTAGCATCGGGAGTTTCCTGGCATCGCCGGACAGGTGCACTTAGGTATTGTCCGCGGCAACGAGAGACCGGGCATTTCGTCGTCTCGAATGATATGGTGACAGCTGAAGGATCATTACGCGACACACACAGAGGATAATGCCCGTATGCAGCTGCCGGCGCGTATGTTTAATTGTACCGCGAATAAAATAAAACGCTAGAGTTCGCCGCATTTCGGAGAGATATCTAACGTGTGTTCTGGAAGAAACCGGGAGAAAAAAAATCGGTATTAAATGAATCGCGAAACCTAATACACGAGACGATTAATATCAATATCGATATCGAGTTTTGCTAAAAGAAATTAAAATTTATCTTCGCAACACAAATTGATTTTTGTGAAAAGATAATTATTTTTATATTAATATTAATATTTATTAAATTTAATATTTATAGTAACCTTCAAATAAGTCGAAAGAATTAATGTGATGTAAATAAGATACAAGTTACTTATATAAAGCGATTATTTTTACTTTTCTAACAACATTCTCAATAATGTTAAGCAACGTATTTTCTTCATAACATCACGTACACGTGCACTACATGGTATACCGACAAATTGAGTGATAATAGGATGATTGTGGTACAATAGGGTCAACTTGGTCTAGAGACCCGTGTCTTCAGTGCCGTGCCTCTAAAAGCGCACAGCGTGTCAAAGCATATTGTGCTTTAATATCTGTAATATTGTCGCATGTGTGCGCGTTAATAAAAGTGAAGGGAGAGAAAAAAAAAGAATGTCCCTTCAAAATATATAAATATTTAACACACACGACTTCCACGCATATTCTAATTTCAACATCGTGCAACAATTAGTACTTCTCTCGTTTCATGAATTGTAAAATTAATGTTATATTCGCTCAAAACGATAAAACAGCAAGAAACTCGCGTCTGTCTTCTTTCATTGTTTTAAACCAATTGAATGAGCCAACTCTCGTCGCTTACGTCCGGAAACGGATGTTACTTTCGAACGTAGAGACACGCAGAGTTATGAATGGGACTGAAACACACCGTCGAGGAAAAGCGTCGCATGCGTTACTTACTTTTTACGAGATTGCGCGTAATACCCCAAATTTATCGTACTCGAACGGATTGCTTTTCAGACGCATTGCCGGTTCGACGCGAGAGTCAATTCCGCCTAAGAGTTGCCAAGCGTATCTCCGTTTCCTTGCTCGAAGCAACGGAGTCTCCACAGAGACCTCCTCGCCGGTCGTTGTATTTCATTATTTGACACTATACGCTCACCAAGCTAGCTGAAAAGAGATTGCAAGTCCCAGAACCCTCGTTACGTCAAATTCATCCGTACAACATTCGACGGTTCCCATAATTTGCGTGCCATCTTTACGTATGTAAATACATTACGTGTGTCCGAAACACAGCCTCAAATAATGATTGTACAACGATGACGAATTTACCGCAACAGTCACGACGAAGCGGAGAGAGACACGAGAGATATATACATTTGCGTCGGAAATTTGAGATTGAAATTGGTCGATCGAAATATCGCGGTCGCGGGATCAGCTGGCGTCGCCAGGAGAGAATCGAGAGCCCACAAGGGAGGTTAGCAACCGTTGAAGGATCCGTCTCCCTTCTCCTTCGAGGGGGTGCCGCGTATAGTAATCCGAGCCGACAATACACTTCTAAAATATCTCCCTCTCCCCTCTCGCCTTCTATATTTTCACGAGGGACGAGGGAGAGAGCACGCACGCGCGCACGCGCCAGTCTCTCCGACTTCCTGCCATCCGCCCTGCTTCCGCTATTTCACATTATGTTATATACATACGGGTCGCCGCGCCGCTGACATCCACGCCGCTGGGAATCCCTATAAGGGAAACGCATCTGCGCCGCGATCCGAGCGATTTCGCCGCCGCTGCTTGCGAGATATGTCGAGACGACGTGGCAGACAGATGCTGGACCGAGCACAACCCCTTATTCCGGCGCTGCGGAAAGAAACACGAATGTACGAACGACACTCGGTCCCGATTGCGTACGAAAAATCGGAAAATTAACGAAAAGAGAGGCGAAAAGGAATCTTTTTCCTTTATTAAGAGGAATATCGCGGCGAAAAGTTTCCCCCCCCCCCCCTAAAAAAAATCGTATAAAATGAGAAACGAAATTTTATGCTAAATTCAAGCACTTTTGCGGGAAGCGTCGAGTTAATTATATGTTACGTATTTCTTCGAGCGTTCTCCAAAACGCCGGTGGTATCCCCAGGTCAGATTTTAAGTTTCCGTGAACGTGGCGAGTAGAGCTACCGAGGCGTGTCTCCGTTTCCTCGAGGCTGCGGCCGGATTTGCGAGGTTTTGCATTTACCCGCGAAATCGTAGAGGGTGAACGCGAGTTACATCAACGTGGCTACTCGTCGGCGTCGAGAAAAATTCTCAACACAAAAGATATCATTTCATTATATTTCATAGTTTCACGAGAAACGTCCAATCAAATGTACAGATATGCGAAATTACGTTCCATTTTATTTAACTTTATAACCGTTTGCGCGTATATAGCAAGATTTAAATTTATCTCATAAGTACAATATATACCTGATATTGACGATGTGCGTTAACTTTTCGATGCAAACGACGAAAGATGTCTCTTAAACTTTTTTTTTTTTTTTTTTTTTTTTTCTTTGCAAATGTTACTCTCAGCGAAACTCCTTATCGCACTCGCGTCCTGAAATTCACGCGTCTATGCGTGCGCGGTCAACGAGGTGCATTATCATCATCGTACAGCGACGTGCACAGAAACGCGTGCGCGCACGCGCGCATATAAATAACCGCATACGGGCCGAGTGCGTGCGCGTGCACTGGTGGTCGTTCACGTGCAGGGAACAATGTGCGCGGTTTTCACATGTGCGTGCATCCACGTATAGCGGGGATATAATGAGATACGAGCGAGGAATTAATTGAAGGAGCGTCGTAATTATTTTCTCTTACTGCGTCGTAATTAGATGGTTAAATCGTTCGTCACTTAGCCGAATGAAAGATAAATGTAAAGAATTTCGTATCATATCGCACGTACTAACGAAACCCGGATACAGAGTATCTTATTTTTATTATATTTAATTAACGTAAAATTGTTTCTCTATACTTTTTTTTCGAAACTCAAGACGCCCCATGTTTCCCCCCGGCTTTCAATCTAACGTCTATTATTGATCATTCGAGTTCGACGAATGAATCCGAAGCAAACAAACGGTCCGTTACTACGCGTGTACTCGCAATAGGTACGCCAGTGTCGACGAAAAGGATGTGCGAAAGGAAGCCGCAGCTACGGTGCCGTGGGCATATTTCCCATCTTACGAAAGAGAAAGAGAGAGAATACGAATCTCTCTCTCTCTCTCTCTCCTTTTCCTATTCCCGCACGAATATAATACCATACGAATGCACGAATGAATAAAATGTCTGCATGATACGCACACGCGCGGCGGAGGAACGATGCGTGGAAACCGCGCGGCGTGACAAACCTCTTTTCGTCGAGGTAATCGTACTCGCGTAGGTGCCGCGTCTGTTTGATTTGACTCTTGCGCGGTCCGCCTATTTACTCTCGACGTGATAGATACGAGCACGGTATTTTTACGCCCCGCGCAAAGTATCGAGACCGCGAGGAGAATCCCATTGATGTGCGTCTTTACGTCCCGGCGTGGCGTTTCTTCTCGTTTAACCGCTGGAACAATGAACGATGCGTTGATAAAGCGACACGGTATTACTCTATTACCGTTGAGACTATTGTATATTCTACGCAGGTAATTTCCCTTTTACCTTTCTTCGCGCCGCGACTCTCTTCTTTTTCTCTCGCTTAATATTTTTACCCTATTATTTTACGAGCAAGCGTAAAATATCGATCGCGGGTTATCTGTGTGTTACGATGCGTTTTTTTCCCCGGTAAGTAACGACGTAAAGAAACAAAGTGGCAGTAGTTCTTATCCGGTCTGTTATAACTGGGCACTGCGCTCGTACTTTGCTCGTATTATGCAAGGGTGCATAATATATCGAGCGCACCTTGCGCTGATACCGCAACCTGTTGGTTCTTCCACGCGAAATTCGAGTTACCGATGATGGGGTCGCGCAGAATACAAGTCATTTAGCGGCACAAAGTGAAATGGGGCGAGAAATGTGAACGAGGTCATCGATATGATAGGGTTACGCTTTTCCCGGACATACATATACTATATTTAGCAGCATCATAATTATTCTTTCCGCTCTTTCTTCTCAGATTCAATAATTTAATTCAATTTTACGTTATGCCATTAATGTTTTTGTCGCGCACTTATCAGAGGGGCACGGGAAATAAAAACTATCGGAATTCTCGCGAGTATCCATTCTTGTATCGATCGGCTACGGAGACTTCGATTTCACCTCGTCAACTCGATACAAATCCAATTCCCTCTGGCCATAACGACGTTTCTTATCGCGCGTAAGTCGATTCGGTGTATCCTTCGCGCGAATTGAATTTCGTTCTACGAGAAAAAATATTAGTAGAGTGATGCATCTCTCTAAGGACCGCCCTTCTCCTTCTGTATGTTCTCTCCTGTAAGGTCGTTAATTTGATCGCTGTTAAACAATTTTTTCTTCGGTGTTTATATTAATATAAATCACTTTTTATATCACCTCTGAAAGAGCCCGCATGGAAATTAAACGAAACGTCGGGCACACAATTTTGAACGAATTTAAAGTTCGGATTGAAAGTAGTATATGGGTACCTGTATGTAAAATTCTTTCGCCACGAATGCCACGAATATCATTTTTCCTCTTTTTATTGTCATTATATAATTTGTAGTTCGCGGCGATCTTGGTCTGTATCGTCATGGGATGAGAGACGTATCTCGAGTCTCATGGAAATACGATCTTTCTCTGGATATGCTCCGAGTCGCGAGTCGCGAGTCGGAGACGAAAAGGCAACCGTGATTATCGCGGCGAGCTCTCTCTATAAACTTTACCACTATTATTTATTTTTATAAATAAATATCTAAAGATAATTTAAAAAATAAATATTTAAAAATATTCTAAAGATATTCTAAGATAAGTATCAAATCATTAGTAAAGTTAAAATACGACAGTTTCAGCATTTCATCAAGTTTCCGATTAGACGACGACACGCTCTTAAAATGCATTTTTAATTAATTAAATTGTCATATAATTGTATTCTCTCTTTCGCTTATTAACTTCAACCGACGGAATAGAATTGAGTGAAATTACGAGAAGGAGAATCGCCGCGAACCGACGCTGTTGACGATCCGATTTTGAAGGTCGAGAAATTAACGGGGAGATGTCGAAGTTTCTCTCATCCGATCGACGATCACTTTGTTTATATATAACCCCAGGCGGCGATGTATCCCGCGCCTGGTCTCTCTCGCGCGTCGGGGTGGCCGGGTGCATCGCGGCCAGGTAAGGGGCAGCTGTCCACCAGGTGCCACTCACCCCTCCAATGTGTTTCCACCACCTTGATCCCCCGGTGGGGATCGGCGCGGTATCATTGGACGCCGGCTCGCGCGCGTTGCGGCAATACTCTCGCGCTCCGCGACAGAAAACAGTCAGTCGTCCCAGGGCGCTCGACGGCAGACGCAGGCGATTCGCGATTCGTGCGCTCACTCGTCGCCGTGACACGCGGACCTTCTACGCACAGCCTCTCCTCTCTCTGTTCTCGGATTTAAGGTTAACGTTAAAGTAGTGATATCCGGACGACCGGTTAGACGTTAGATCTCGCCGAAAATAAAACGACGTCGGGACGAGAGAAGGGAATATCGAGTCGTCAATTTAATTCCCGGCGCCTCGTTTCCTCGTCGTTTTCCTCCTATCGGAATCTCTTTGCGCTCTGAAAAAAAAAAAACCTCACGTAGCTTTTCACGATAGCACAGTGGTGTGAAACGGAGAACGGAAGGAATAACTGTCTTCACGATCAGTGTCCGAAAGTGCGAGTACCGTCAGTGGAGTCGTCGGAGTTACGTCCGTCGTACCTCAACTCCGTGATCCTGTTTCTCTCGTTTTTTTTCTCTCTCTCTCTCTCTCTCTTTTGTTTCTCTCCGTCTCTCTGTACACATCGCCACGGGTTTTCGCGCCTGACTCTCTCGGGAGCAGCACGGCCACATTTATGGGGGTGTCCGGAGAGTGCGTGGTCAAGGGCAGCAAAAGCAGCCACCCCTGTCACTGCTGCAGCCACGTCGGCAGTTCCGGCGCGAGCGTGCAACAGCAACAGCAGCAGCAGCAACAGCAGCAGCAGCAGCAACCCTGCGAGCCGTATCATCACCACCATCATCAGCACCACCATCATCACCATCATCATCATCATCACGGCAAGCACGCACCGACGAGCGCGTTGCCGCAACACAACAACAGCGGCGACAATAATATCCTGGCACCTTTGCGCAGCAAGATGAAAGTGCTGAAGAAGCTCAAGCGCAAGATGGGTCTAGGTGAGCCACACCTCCATCTCTTCCTTCATTGTCTCTGACGCTTTCCGGTCATCGCACGGCTGACCATGCGATTATCGATCGATCGATCACGGGCGATGCTCCGCGAGAGTCATCCGATTTTGTCGGTCAATGACATTCGGGAAGAATTCTCCTTTGACATTGTTAGAACAGAAAATACATTCAGCTGGTTCCGCATAGATATTAATTTCGATTATTATCGATTTTCGTATCTCATATGTCTTTTGCCCATTTACAAACTTTAATTTTTAGAATTTGATTGAGAAAATATTGACTCCCATCGAACGTGGAATATTAACTAATATACTAGTATAATGGATCACTCTGTATATGTCGCGCAAACTCTTGCCAAAGTGATCTGCATTCAAATCGACGTTGTAAAATTGAATTCATCGATCGCTCCGCTGAATATTGCGGATAGAATGGAGCGACGAACTCTCATCGTCGAGGAACGAATCTCTAAACTGTAGAACGGCGATACAACGAGCGAGAAACAATTTTGGCTTTTATTTCTTGCGGTCCATCGGCGGTTTATCGCACCGCAAGTCCAATAATTGTTGACGACGCATCCTTAACTTTTCGCTATATTTCGAGAAAAAGTCAAACTATCAATTTTCATAAAGCATTATTTAAAAAGATACTTGTAGAGCGAGTAGCTTTTAATAGAATTTTTTTCATCGCTTTTTCTCAATACCTCGTTCGGATTAATTTAAAGTTGTATTGATTTATAAAAAAATAATTACAAGTCTCATACTATGCGATAAGGAGCTGTGTTTATCTTGATAAACAGAACGAAATATTTTCTGGGAAAGAATAAACTTCCAATTCAAAAAAAGAAATTATTGATATAAATATCCCTGACTTTCTGAGATAATCGTAAATCCATAATCTGCGATCGATACGAAAGGCTGATGCGATGTGACAGAAATGGGTTGAAAAGCACTGGCCGCAAAAGGGCGTCATTTCCTCCCGGTTGTCCCGATTTCAGAGTCGTATTATCGCGCTCATTTCCATTGCCATTTGGTAAAAGCTCATTTCGTGGGAAGCTTTGTAGCCTGTTCTATATACCGCTGACCGACTTTTCCCTTCAATGGTTCATCCGTTGGATTTTGCGAGGGAGTCGAGAACAAGAGGATATCGTTTCTCATTGGCTTGCTCCTCTCTGCCTCGCGGCATTCTCATTAGATATCCTTCCTTCGGTGATCCTCTCTTCCGCGAGTTGTGGCATTGTCGACGACAATGTTTTCGCAAAGTAACTGGAAAGTCCTCAGCCCGTTCGCTCGCGCGACTTTTGTCCTCGATATCCATCGCGCCGTCTCTCCATCTTCCACGTCGTCTTATCACGGTGAATTTCGAGTGTAATGATGACCGAGACGAAAGCAACGCCGTCGAAGATGTTTCCGGTCATTGTCTTTATTTCTATGCGCGCGAGGGATTCTAATCTCTTGGAGAAGATATTAAATAAACTGTAGCAGAAATTTGGAAGCCTATTCAAAAAATACCAAGCGAAACAATACGCTTAATTATTATGATGCATAATTATAGTACAGTCTAATATTATAATATATGATAACATAATATATAATGTCGATATACATATACGAGGTCTGTCAGAATAATACTGCTTTTAAAGGAAGGACTATATTTTACATTTTACGTTATGATTTTTCAATGTTGCCACATTGTGCGCTACAGATTTTAATCTCATTACTTTTCTGACAGACCTCGTATGATAATTCTGGAGAAGCATGCATGTTACTTTTCTACGTAATATGGTTCTACGAAAAGATTTTCGTTTGAATTTATGTTTCTCATTGAACTATTATACATTCCACTGTAATCTGATGGCCCAGTTCTTTAACAACTATTTTCCAATAGCCGTATAAACGAGATTTGTAACATTCAGTTCTTTGTTAGTAGACAAAGCGCCTTGTTGTCAATTGAAATCGAGGTTAAAGGCTAGGCTTTCCTTGCGCGATGAATTTTACGCGTTAATGATTTTTCTCCACCGGGAGGTTTCAAGAGGCCAACGCAACGCGAGCCCTTTGTAGGAGGGCTTTGAACCGTTAAAGATTTGTGAAAGGAGCACAGATACGTTGTTAGGATATTTTATGTTAGAGGTGATAAAGAGAAATAATATTTCTATATATCAATTACAATAAAACTTTACAGAACTAATTAATTTAGATTCTATTTTTATCTTTAATAATTAAAAAAAAAAAAGAATTTGCAAGAATTGTTACAATTCCGAATAAAACTGCGGTTTAATTTTTTATTAAGTAATAATATTAATTAAATAAATAAGCAATGTGTGTAATATTACAATGTTTTGCAACCACATCTGGAAAATTCAAGAAAATATCTTTTACTTCTCTTTCTCTCTCTCTCTCTTTTTTTTTTTTTTTTTTTGCGAGCGGAGCGAACTGGAGCGAACAGCTGACGCTGTCGTCTTTTGGAATTACTTCGTTTCCCGTCTTGCGTGCAAAACTCGGTTCAGCTGATAGGAATATTTAAAAATATACCAAGTATTTCATTTTTCATGTATACCGCATCAGGGAATACGGGAGTTTGTCACATCGAAAGGAAAAAGAAAAAAAAAGAAGAAGAGGAATATTCTCAATACAGACTTGAGTACTTTGTATGTTTCTTGCCGTGATTATCGTCGCGGAATAAGCGAAACGAAGAAAGTAACTTGTCGTGATGCTTCTGGGATACCACTCTTTACTCTTCCTTTGCTTCTCCTCTTTTTCCCATCTTTTTGCGGCTTGGTGAATCATTCGTTTCTCGGTTGCAGAGATTCTCAGCCTCTTTACTTTCTCATCCTCATCGTAATTCTTTTTTTTTTCTCTTAACGGCCGCAGCTGAGATATTGCACTTCTTTCTCTGTCCGTATCTTTTGTAACCAGTTTTTCTTACAATTTGATTTTTCGCATTTTTCTATCTTGTCCGTAATCAGGATATACTGCGTTGTTTGACTGTCCATAAAATACGAGAAAAGAATTTCCGAAAATTGCGTCTAAACAATTTCGGAAAGTAGCAGATGTCATGACTGGGCCAAATGATTGAGTTATTCGTTGGAGAAAAGGTCTCTTCCCTCCTCTCGCAACTGATCTGAGTCATTGAAAGGGATCGGTGACGCATTAAGCTGTTAGCAGTGACGAAACGTTATTGCAATGTAAGTTGCATAATGTTGTGTCCGGTCGATGCAAACAATGCGCTACCTGCGTCAGTTGTGATTCAATGTCAAAAGTCTCGTAAGTTTCGCTTTCATTGAACTTGCGAATTTAATTATTAATATATTTTTTATATCTATACAAATATAAATTTTTAAAAAATTAATTCTCATTGATTTACTGTATTTAAGGTTTAATAAGAGAATATTGGTCGAAATATCATTTGATTCATATCGCTTTCAAAATTCAACAATTAAATTCCTTTTAATTAAATTATTTACGGACAACGTAATTCTCGTCGTATAAATAATTTAACAATCAAGAATTATATCTAAATTTGTAGAAAGCTAATGCAAATTTTATTAAAGCAATTACTCTCAATCTCGGGTATCTTTCCTCTGGGATTTCGCTAATCATGTACTTGGAAATGAAATTTCTTGCTTCGCATGTCTCCCGCGAGTCGTTCACGTCTTGTAGAAGAAGATTCAACCTACCGAGGGGCGATCACTGACCGTCCTCACTGACTCGGCAATCTCACACACCCATCCACCCACTTTCCGCTTCGCGTGTGACGTCAGAGAGAGCCGCGGACGAAACCCGTCTTTGTTCCCACAAGCGTTTCGCGAACCGGTTTGCGGTTCCGCGTAGTATTCCCGGTCAGCTGGTCGGACCGTTTAATCGAGGAATTCTCCGCCTATTTTAAGGGTTCGGCGACCATCCTCAGGACAGTGCCTCCAAACAGTCCTTTTGAAGAAGCGTTCATTCATCCTTATATGACGTCCAGAGCATAACGTATAAGATAGTACATCCAGAGAATAACGCTTCTCGAAAATTTACATCGTAAATTTTCGAGAAGCGTTTATTCATCCTTATATGACACTCAGAGAATAACATCCGTAAATTAATAATTTATCGCCGGCGCGTGTGCGATAAACGCGTTGGAAGCGGTCTGTCCTTACGTTAGTTATCGTTCTTACGTGGTTATCGCGGCTTATCTCGACGGGATTTCCGCATAAATAGATACAAATACCGCGCAGGACGAGCTGAAATTTCCATCCCGAGTCGATCGAGAACGGAGTTAATTTTCTAAATGTCATTGAATTGCCGGGCAAGAGTCTCTTGACAGATAAAATACTGCTCGTTTATTTAGATATTCTAAGGTATCGTCGTATCGTCCTATTCTTATTTTTTCGACGACTTTCTTGCACGTGCAATTATATTTTTTCTATTCTCGCTGACCGGTTCGTGATACTCTCCGGAAAGATAATTTCGCCAGGTATCGCCCGCAACTTCCGTCTGGCGGAAGCTGTCAACGGAAACGTGCGGATTCGAAAACGGAAGTCTTCAATCGACGATACAATACTCGAGAGCTTTGCTTTCCTGGATCGAATTTTCCTTCGTCATAACTTGTCCACAACAATGACATCACATAACGGTGAATATCGTGTATATTCTGTATCGTCAAACGTATATGTATATTCTCTATATCTTACATCGTATATTTGTGTATATTCTCTACGTCTCGTCCTTGTCTTCGACAACGATCGCGTACATTAAGCGGAACGAGATATCCGCTATTTTCCGCGCGAGTCCTCGAGCGTTCGCGCCTCTCCTTCCTCTCGTCCCTTCGCGGAGGGATCGTATCTCGCGATACCGACGCGAAAGTGGAACTTTACGGAAGCAAGGTGCGTGAACACCCCGTACGCAGCTCGCGCACCTAGTTCGTAGTTAGCGGAAGTAGCTACCGTGGTCTTAATGGCGCGGCCTCGTAAGCAAACTCGCGCGTCTTTACTCGCCACGTGCTCGGCTGCGTGAAAATTCGTTAAAGCCAGACTGCCGTGACGAGTGTGTGCTTCGAGCCACACTCTGTGTAACGCGACGCGATTGAAAAAAAATTTTCTCTAAACGTTCAACAATTTCACCATCTCTCGCACGCGTGGCTCCAACAAATATAGCGCCGTGTCATCGAGCTCGTGCTCTCTGCATGCGAATTAATCACGACGAGAATTTAGGCATTTTTTTTTACTTGTTTCGGCTAGCGCTCGCGCAGGATGATATTCTTTGATCCGCGCTGGTATTTGCGGTTATGAATAGACATTCTCCGTTGCAAGCTCCTATGTGCCCGATTTATCTCCACAGTGGAGTCGAGAAAAAAAATCGGAGTAACTGCCGAACATCTGTCGTCGAGTCAAGTGCTTCCAGAAGATGCGATCCAGGATACGAGCGAGAAGAGTTTTCGAGGAGCTCATTTGCTAAGCGTTCGCCGTCGTCGTCGCTGCTTCTACGTAATGGATGCACGAGCGAGGAGAGAGAGAGAGAGAGAGAGAGAGAGAGAGAGAGAGAGAGAGAGAGAGAGAGAGAGAGAGAGAGAGAGAGTGAGAGAGACCAAACTTTTATAAACTGCCATCGATTGGAAAATATCTCGAGCTTTTCCTGAGAAGCAGACGCGAAAACACCGATTTAAATCCATTCGAATTACGAGTTAATTGTCAAAAGCATAATTCCGTTCAATCTCCCTTTTCCACGAGCAATGTGTGTTTCTTTTTTATTAATGAATTCTTTATTAATTTTTCTTTGTGAATTTTTTATTAATGAAATAAATCGCGAATGAATATTTCCCTGCGTGAAACTGTAATTCAAAGAGAAATTAAACATATTATTGAAATCGTACACTCGAGATTTATTCGGCATAAATTGCTCGAGCTAGAAGGGAGAAGAGTTGTCAGTACGATCTTCACGCATATTCTATGCATAAATCTTATAACTATGCAGCGAGACGTCCTAACGATGCGTTTTCCTTCGCGTGAACCTAAGTACGCCACAGGCTAGGAAGGGCTCCTCCTCCCTCCTCCCCTCGTCGAGATTTATCGGCTGCCTTTTTAAGGCTTTCCTTTTCTCCATGGATGTGCTCTACTGCACCCAAGTGCATTCGCCGTGCTTTTAATAGGGCGAACGACGAGACGCCGCCGACGCGAAGCCGTTTTCTTAGTTCGCGAACATTTGTCTGGCAGCTCCCGGGCTTCTTCTTCTCGCCCTGATTCGCGTAGCTCCTTATTCAGAAAGCTCTCGTCGAACCTCGTTTCCTCGCTCTCGGCACGTACTCGATACTCGTTAATTGCTGTAGAAACTGGAACTAAAGTCCGGAACTGGAAGTAGCGAAGTAAAGTACAACGAGCTGCGCTCGAGTAGTGTTAAAAATAGAAACTGCAACGAGGGCCGCCCTGGCTTTGTAAAATATGGAACAAAAGCCGCATAAATGAGGAACAAAGAAATAAACTATTTTCGGAAAACCAAGAAAATCCTCTCGACACACATAAGGCAACTCGCACCTCGAACGTTTACACGTATTTGTTTTACTTTCGTCCCCTAGCTTTCTTTATTTTCAACGTCTACCGATCGAAATGCGCGATGATTCATTTTTCCGATTGAAATTGATGATTCTTTCGGCCCTCGATCTGAGACTGACTTTTTCCAGGGATAAGTGAGAGGGGGAGGGAAGGAGTCCCCTAGAGCCCTTCACTTGCAGTACACATATTACTCCTGGGAGTTGAGAGCCGCCTCTAGACTTTAATGGAACAAATGTTGCGAAACCACACCCTTCTCGATCTATCCCGAGGACTTCAATACCGTTGCAACTTCGGCAACGATGATTGCGCAAGAAATTGTGTCGAGTGTTTTTCGACCAAATCTTTATACAATAATCTCGATCTACGATAATTTAATCTGAAGATTTTCTCAGGGAGGAGTACACAATCGCTCATTTAAATTTTTGAATTCCTCGAAACAGAATTCTTTGTCGCGATAACGAGTAATTCTTGAAAGTAATGATTTGTTCCCGAAACACATCATTACTCAATCATTTGCATAACGAAATAAATTTTCCGGAATGCGCGCATAATAAAGCGTCTCCCGCTCGTCCGTCATTAATAAGCTTTCGCCGCGTGCACTTGCCCTCCGCTCTAATCGCCGGAAGTTGGCTGATCCTCGCAATTTCTCGCTGATTGTGATAGAGGCAACCTTACCGCCCACAAGTGAAACGTATCACGGGGATGGACGTATAAAAAAAATAAAAAATAAAAAAAAAGGAAAGAATGGCCGCACCGCGGAGAAAAGTTTAACCGCGACCGACCCACGCGCAATTCGCGCGACGTGGCGCCGCAACGAGCGAGTCAATGACTGAATGAACGACGAGATGATTTAATTGCCGAGTGTCAGAGTTCATCTCTCGTCGACGTCGTCGATTGTCGTCGTCTGATCAGTGCCTCTCATCCTATCCGCGCCGTCCACCCACGCGGCGACACGAAACCCGGCCTAATCACAGGAAGTTCGCGGCTGACCCCCGCGATTGAATTCAATTAACGCAGAGAGAGAGAGAGAGAGAGAGAGAGAGAGAGTGTGTGTGTGTGTGACACGTTCGCGAGAATTTCTCACATTTAATTGCTCGGCCGATTCGTAAGGATGTATATTACGATAGGTTCTCGTGGAACAGTCGTCGCGATCTCGCGGGAGGCAAACGACCGTAACGCGGGAAATTGGCATAATTCTACAATTATAATCGGATTAATTCGGAGTAATAAATCGCGAGATAATTGATACTCGCGCTGAATGCAATATTGGCGCGAAATCGGTATTTCGTCGAACAACGGCGGCGACGGAGGGTTGATTTATCTGTCTGCAATCGCGGCTTCTTCCACGAAACCACCCACATGGCGCATGGTCCATGATCCCGCGAAAGTACCGAGTTTTACGCGATAAACTAAACCGCCGGCGTTGTAAACCATAGAGTTGTAAACCCCCGTCGACGATGGAAACGACCGGCGTTTATCGGCACGTGGCGTAAACTCCCCGCGACTTTTAGTCGCGTTTTCCGTCGTGATTTACGAGTTTTCAGCGCCGCCGAAAATTTCGCAGCGCTAAACTCGACGATGCGAGATCATCGCGTTAAATCCGCATCAAATGCCTTTCATCTGAAGGCGTTTATTCGATCGCGATACCTAATGACATCGTTAACTAACCGATGAGTTTCAGCCCGCTTGCGTTGCAACTTTACAGTACTTTAATAATACGAGAGAGGAGGAGAGGAAAGAATGGAGATTTTTTTTTAGTTGTAATATTGACGAAATATTTGTTTGCGCGGAATTTAAAAAAATTAGATCGAATAAAAATTCATGATTGTTATTTCCGAGGGATACACAAAATACGCGTGTGTTCCGCTTTCTTTCACGCGAATTTGCGAAAACAATCAGCGGATTCTAAAGTAGCAATTATCGCGAGGAAGCTGTTTCCTTATCGGAGCTCCTCTCGATCGCCAACGCTAATTTGCGTCTAATTTAACATCGACGGCATCCCGAGGCGATACTGATGATCACACTTTAACGAGCTTCTCCCACGCGACATTCCTGCCTTCCAGACACTGCCTCAATTTCAGCGGGAGAAAACCATCCATTCTCTCCTCGCGTGTATCTACGAATTTATGATTTCGAGATTTCACCATAATGAGCAGTTTTACGATATGATAAAATCGAGCTGTAATATTCGAATCGAGTCGAAGCGAGACGCGCGTATCCTTCGCGTTCTAATCGAATTCTGCGCGAGCATCGTCGTAACTCGCGGCAATACAAAAAGAAGAGATCGTTCCGTTGGGAGGAGAACGGCAGAACGGGTGGGGTTTTCCGCTTCATCTGTCACGGTTGAGAGCCACGATGCACTGTCGGCCTCTGGTGCAAACTCAGAAAGCACCGGGACGACGACGGCGATGGACGTGTCAGCGAGAGCAACCGGAGCGGATGAATTAAAGACGTTGAGGGGTCGTTGCCTTTAATCCTTTTTTTTTCGGCCAATTGCATCTTTTTCTGCGCAACCTGGCGTTGCAAGGACTCGTTGGAAAAACAAGAAAAGGCAAGACAAAGACCTCAGGATACGCGTGTATTAATTATTGCTCTTTTATAGCGTGGGAATTTGCATGTGAATTCCCACAGACTTTGGCCGAGTCTTGTACGGATATATATATATATATTTTTTTTATCGAAGGGGAGGATCGAATCTCCCCGGGAAGGAAACAGGAAGGAAGGTAACGCACGAAGGGGAAGCCGACGATGGTGCAACCGGTGGCTTCCCTTCGGGATGTCGGCAGCAGATGGACCGTGAAACTTATCGTCGTAAGAGCATTACGCGATTAAAGAGCTTGGTTCCCATCGAGCCATCTTTATAGAAGCATCGCATCGCGCGCGATATATCCGTCACATTTTTTTTTAATTGCCTCATTTCATCGCAAAGGTTATTTTGAATATAAATTCGGGGGGGGGGGGGGAGGGTATCGCGTGCATGTGAAAATTAATCGGGCGAACGCCGAACGAGAGATTTCGTTTGATTTTGCGCTCGCCGTTTTCAGTTTTCAGCCCGGCGAGCTTAAAATCGCTCGAAGCTTTTAATACGGAACCGCGTATATAGTGCGTGCAGAGCTTGCATATCGCTATCAACCCCCCCCCCCCTTCCCCTTCCCCTCCCCTGACAACAGCCAGTCTGGCTGTGTCGGCGACGGGATCGATAGAGCTTCTATTGCGATATCAACGCGCAAACCCCATGGGCGAGTATGGTGGCGACAGCAGCCAGGATGGTGGGGGAGTCCTGCGTCGCCGAGTGCCACCCCCTCGCTCTT
Source organism: Lasius fuliginosus (assembly GCA_949152495.1). Lineage (NCBI taxonomy): Eukaryota > Metazoa > Arthropoda > Insecta > Hymenoptera > Formicidae > Lasius > Lasius fuliginosus. Next base: position 2,031,732 of record OX424454.1, on the reverse strand, counting down.
ATGGAAATTTTATATATATATATATATATATATATATATATATACATACATAAAAGAAACGCGCGGGTAGCAACCGTTCAACCCCGCTGATTCATGCCAGACGACTAACGATTTCGCTCTGCAACTTCGCATTCCTTCACCATCGACGCGTATGCCTTTATTAAATTTACTTTTATTCCGATAAACGGTACTATTTCCATTGTTTTATTAGACTTAATTTAATTCTGCTAAATTATTTAACTACGTCGACAAATGTACGATCATAATTCTACCCGGTGATTAATGTTGCGCGACGGCGTGTAAACCCTGTAATATTTGACACGCTGTTCGAGCTACCCCCGATCGAGTAAAAACTCGCTACATGAGCGATCAAGTATGCTAATGTCCCGTGAAAATTGCCGGGGCATAAAAACCTCGCATTCGGGATACGCATATAAATCTTTCGTTCATTCATCTTTTCCCGATCGAAAATTCGCCTAGCGTCTCTTTTGCGAAACAGAATACAAGATCGTTGTATCGTTCTTCTTCCGCCCTGTCAACGAATACGTATATACGCACGCACAAGCTTAGACCAGATACGGCTTCCTCAGGATCATCGATCGGTTTTCAGGACGCGAAAAGCGGGAGGATCTGCCGGAATTCAAAAAGCTATAGGGTCCTTTTGTATCCTCCCCTCCGTTCTAGTCCTTTTTTTAGGCTCGTTCCTTTGGTCGACGAGAGAGCCTCTACGCCAATGCCGATGCTGGCTGGCTTCGTCGGGCCAGGTGGTGCGCAACCGTTGCTACGGCATGCATCGCCATCCCCAAAGCCGTGTGTTCCGCTCTTACGAGCAGCTGCAGCTGTGACATATACAGCGACGCGCATTTGAATGCGCGCGCGCGCGCGCGCGTACATATTGCGTGTCCCTCTTTAGCCGGCTATAAGGGTCGCGCGCGAAAAGTCTCGTTTTATTACTTGAGAAATATGCATTCATTATTTTCGCTGTCGGAGAGATGCGGTATCGAGTATGCTTAATAGCCTTCAACGCCGAGGAGTTCATTTTTAATTGGCCGGCTGCGGCGTCACGCTTTATGTCATTTCTTGGTAATTGATTAATATTTTTAATTGCGTAAGAGAATGAGAATGGGAATGCGAATTAAGAATAATGGAGAGAATAATTTCTAATTTAAATTTTAATTCAAGAATTAAAGAACAAATTTGAGGAATTATGCAAATATAGTTTTGAATTATACTGCAACTATACCTGCAAGTTAATTGTCGAGGAGAATATATTTTACTACTAATCCGTCATCATATGATTTTGAGTTTTCCGTGTTATTCTATATTAATTCGTAAATACCTTATAGAGTCCAATATCCAGTGTCAACAGGAAACTTTCTTATCATTTATCGTCTTTCGTCAATATCGACAGATAAGGCCACGCCTTATCGCGGTATCCGCAAGCTGAGATCCTGCGGATATATCTGCCTTTCCGTTCGAGAGGTTCGAATGCTCGGCCGCCACGCACAGCTTGCCGAAGGGCTTGCCTGTGTGCGTGTACCGACAGACCGGCATACAAACACACATAATGACAGCAGGGAGTTGGTTGGGGCAGCAAGCAACACAGCAGATGGGGAGTTTGCTTCTGCAAGCCAGTCGTTGTAGCGGCGTGGTTCAAGCTGCCCGCCTTTTCCCGGCAACTCCCGCTTGTAAATCCGCTCGTTTTCTCATCCTCGTCTTTCTCTTTTCCTATACGTCGTTTTTCTTCCGATCGGGATCCGAAAAATCGGGAGGGTGAGATCCGGAAGACAATGTGACCGCGCGCGTGCCATCTTTCCACCCTCTTCCCTTCGCCTGGATCTGTAATAGTGTTGAAGATCCCTAAACGATGAGAATCGATCGATCTAGCTGTTCGCAATCTAGTGAGTACTCGTCGTATATCTTTGTCTCGAGCTTGTGCTAAATAAATTTCATGTTTTTATAATCACCTCTCTGAATCGCCGAATAATTCATTATAAAAGAAAAAAAATATATACATGTATATACATATATGTATGTGTGTGTTCGACATATATAATTTTATTTCTTTAATAGCTTGTCGCGTCTTTTGCATATTTAGTTTATTATTTTTTGTAATGTTGCAAAGAAAAGAAGTTATCTTCAACAATTAGTTTGCCAGATCTTCTCCTGCTCCGATAAATCCTAAAAGTTTTGTGACTGATTTCAAAGACTTTGAAAAATTTCTCTACGTCGATCTTTTTTCGCGCAAAGAAAATTACGTTTCTTCCTAAAAGCGCTGGTGTTTTATCATTTCCATCGTCGTATTCTAAGATTAGAGATGTCTTTATCTTGTTCTAACAATAAGATCGAGATGTCTTTGTCTTGTCAACGGGCAAGACGACCATTGACAGTCAATAGGGCCACCAGAGTGGCACGAATACGTCTGTCGGCACACGTTCACGGTGAGTACAAAAACGCATTCGTTCTCCTTCGCATCTTCCCTTCAATTAACTGCAGTCTCCCTCTCTAAACTCCCCCGCTAAGAATCAGCTGCTGCTTTCACGCTACCGAAACGCCCCACACAATGCCATATCTTAAGCATCTCCACTCCTGGATTTATATATATATATATACGATAAATATTTAATTACACTAATTAGATTTAAAAAATTTAATAAAAATAGATCTTTTGACATTTTTGGAAAAAATTAATATCGAGTATATTAAAGTTGAAATTAATTAAGAAAATATTGAAGGAATATTAATTGTTATTTAATTTACGACATTAATCAACTGTAATTATTAAAATACTATTACAGACGGAAGTAACTATCGCGACTGAAATATTTTTGTCGCGGTTAGTCGCTCACAATTCCTCGAAATTATTGAAAGGCTTACGTAAACACCGGCTATCTAACCGTTGCGTTTCCAGTCTATTATTTCACTTGAACGTACGCTTCCTTAGCCGGTTTGTAGCTCGGAATTAGCGCACAGGGCACGAACTCCGTTTAACGACGAGTCCGGGACACGCGTTCCTTTGTCGCAGAAGGAAACGACATTTCATTAACGCGATCGGCGTGAGTCATCGCGATGTTGCGGACAGTTTGCGACACACATACATATACGACCCGATGATATAATCGGCGCGTTTCTTCACTCTTTCTCGTCGTTTTTATTAGACCCGAGGCGCGCAAGAAACATGATTTCAACTCTGCGTAAAATCGCAACCGATCGCATACCTCGACTACGGCTGCCAGCCAGGGCTCTCTTCGTGTCGTTTTTATTCGCGAAATTTCCCCGCGTACGATCGAACAGGCGAATACGCCTGAAACCGTTAAGCGCAATTGCACCGCGCGCGAGATACCATATATTCCTACGGATTTTCCGTATCCAATTAAACGCGAGCACGCTACGAGAAGCAGTAGCAACCCTGAATTATCCAATGTACTTGTTTCTTTACTTTCGTCGTCCATCGTGATTACCAACGTTATCCCGCGCGCAGTCCGATCGCTCGATCGTACTTAGCTTATTAACCAGAGTTGCCGTGCTATACTCAAATTCGTGTTACATTCAAATTGAATCTCTCTTCTTAATTAATCACTGCAGCTGACTAGTGAATATATTGGATCCAATACTAATTTTTCATTCATTTGATGCCCCTTTTCAGCTCCTTCGCATTCGATTTAAGAAATTATTATATATATATATATATATATATATATATAATTAATATATATAATATATAATATAAATTATATATACATGTATAATTAATATTAATTTAAATTGATATTTTTTTGTTCCAATCATCAAGTATTTTAATATATAAAAAAAGTCTAGGCTTTCTTCTTTCCGCCTCACAGAAAAGTTGCATCATTATTTGCCGATCGAAAGATCAATAAGTGGCAGCTCAACCCCCGCGATTCGTCGCGCAAAACAAACCGAGTGTGGCTGAAACCATTAATCCCGTGTCCACAAGGGTATACGACACGAAAGATGGAGAGAACGAGGGGCTGGTTTCCTCTGTTTTCTACACCCCCGCGAAGTCGCGGCGAGCCTATACGTGCGAAACGTGACAGATGCGACACATCCCCCGCGCCCTTCAATTTCGGGGGGAGGGGGGGGATACGAGTCGGCGGGGGTGATAAAGAGGGGTGCGGTATCTTGTGGCCACCCTATCGTTTAACTTCGTTAATCCGATTGTTCCTCAACGGGCCGTGGTGGTCGCGCTAGAAGCGCCGCGATGGGAATATACACTTGTCGTCGTGGGATTTCGCGTGCGCCCTCAAAAACTTGTAGCTTAAAGAGCTTAAATATTCCAGCAAGGCGCGTTGTGCGTTTCTACCAAAACGGCCCGCACCGCTTTCTCTCTCATCTCGATCGCGAATCTTTTAAATGTCACCGATGCGCAACGCTTCTGTAAAATTCTCTTAACGGCGCGGACGAACCAAAGCAGTATGAATCACGTTTCGTTGGGTCGTCGCCATTAATAGCTAAGTAGTCGAAAATTAATCGTACCGGGAAGAGAGATCCGAGCATTCAGAGGTCCGTGAGTCCTCGTAAGTTGTCAAAAAGAGGGTCGACAAAGGCTACGGGGCCGAGAGGGAGAAAGAGCTCGGATAAAGATCTCGTTCCTCCATCGAGCGTGTATCTCCAACAACGTCGCATACCTGCGAACGTTCCTCGAAGCTCGATCTCTATCCCGTCCGTAGCACGAGCCTAACTCGAGATAGTTGTTTATGAGGAACACGATACATACATTCTTTCGTCGTTTTATTACGACAGCGGCACCAAAGGACGATTCTCCGTATAATTATGAAAGAATCTCCAATAAAATTCTCCGCTGATTCCGCAACACACGATTGCTATCGCCCTGTATTACACATTGTACGCATTAATCTAATCGCGCGAATGTACACGACGTAACATCATCGCGATATCTACGATCTTAATCTTTATCATCTCTCGCAGCGCAAATCACGCGCCGCAATTCTAGGCGATTAGGAGGACTCGCGAGAGTTCGACGACCCTTATATCTCGCTCCGTTACTCATCCGCTTCTATAATCGTCATTCCGAATATCGCGTGTGGATAGTAGCTTAATACACCGATTGTTTACCGCGTGTCCCACCGCGATGCATCACGTGCACGCGAGATGTTTTCCATAATTACGTTAACGCGCGCCTCAAAGAGCTACCTTAGCCGTAGACGGTTCTTCGTGTACTCTCTTTCTGCCTCGCCTTCTCCCCATCTCTCTCTCTCTCTCTCTCTCTCTCTCTCTCTCTCTCTCTCTCTCTCTCTCTCTCTCTTTCTCATTCTCCCCGCTTTCTTTCTCTTGCTCGCTGTATCTCTCGATCTCTTCTTGCCTTGAGCTGTAAACGCGTTATTATTATTTCGTAGTATGACGAGAGACTCGCACATTGCCACCTTATGTAAGGCACATAATGGTGGAAGGCAAAACACAGAAAGAACGAGAGAGAGAGAGAGAGAGAGAGAGAGAGAGAGAGAAAAGAGAGAGGAAAACTCCGGCAGGTTGCCTAGGAGAAAGGGCGAGCAGCAGAGCTCTCCTCCGTGGAGAAAGAGAGAGGGAGAGATCTCCTAAGACTCTAGGTAGCTCAGCAAAGATCACGGCATCGGGCGTGGGAACAAGGCCCCTCCTGCTACGAGGCCTAGCCTGCGTTGTGTAGATGTGCGAGCGAGTAAGCGCGCGCGCGCGCAGAGAAAATTACCACCGACTTCCTCGGCGTGCTGCTTAACAGTACCTCGAGTGCCTTATCGGAGCGGTCCGTAACCCCTCGTTCAAAGTCGTTCTTACGTAGGCGCACGCGACTCCGCAGCCTGTTGCGCCTGTCTCACCTTCTCCGCCTTCTTCTCCTTTTTTTTTTTATTTTCGCGTCGATTCCTCTAAGGTCGCGTGCCAGAGAGATTTGATCTTAACCTGACCTCGATATCGTTAATTCGCGACAGGCAGGTTGGATAAAGCAATTTGATAATTTATAGTCAACGGAATTATTAATTATATTTTATTATCACGTGATTAGAGAGTCGGGAATTAATATGTCGTAAATTAATGGAAAGAAGATATCGGTGTTCAGATTTTTTTTTCAGACTCTGTCGCTTCATTTATTTCCCACTGTTACTTATTCGATTAAAATGCTGAGTTATTCTGCGTCACGGCTCGTCGAACTTGAACGAAGCAGCAGCACACCAGGATGTGCATCGATTATGGCGGCTTATCAGACTACCACGGCACGTCCATCTTTTTTTCCTACGCGGCTGATAGCAGCCGATGCAAAAATAGATTTGATGATTGTAGTCAATGAGAGCTGGGGGGGGGGAGGGGGGGGAGGACGAAGCTCGGTCAAGGCTTCGTTTATTTACATCATGCAAAGTGCATCGCGTTCGCATCGCCGCCGAGACGACGCCGGTGCATGTTCTCGCAAAGACGTCTGATTTCCCGCAAAGGTCCCAAGCACGGATCACTTTCACTTCGACAATAGTTGCGAATCAATTAGAATTATTTCAATAACGTCGCGAGCGCATTAAACAATTTTTTAAATGTCACAGATTTTATTCAAGCAAAATGGAGAGCGTTATTTATATATTTTAATATATTTAAAAGGAAAATAATATAAAAAGCAGTGATAAAATTAGAAATGACGCACGTAGCAAAGTAAGGGATGCGAAGTGGAAATACATAGATCGAACGAGTTCAATCGCAATTTCCGATCCGACAAACTTCGATCTCTCGTTCGAAGAAGGCTCGCAAATTTTTCATTAGCTCTACAATTAATTCGCCACAATTATACAGACATGTATATGTCTATGAAGTGTCATTTTCTAAAGTATGACAAGCAAAAGGCCCGCAAGATGCCCGTGTGTCATCGTTTTATTTCCAATTTTCTTGCCCTACTTGCAACATCTGTTATTTCGCTCCCGGCGAAGTCCTAGTCCAGTTGGAAACGAGATTTTAATTAAACACGGTCTCCGAAGAGACGCGACGCAGCATCGCGGCGGCTCATCAGACGCGCCGCGAGAGATTCGCCGCGTTTGCACTCTACGAGTGCACTTCCGCGCAAATGTGTGTCACGGGTTTCCCACGAGATGCACCGGCGAATGGCGGCATAGGCGCGGGTATAGACCAATTACTACTACCGTGGAGATTTCACGTTGACTCGCGCGATTTGCGTGGAGAGCCGATCGGTCGTCCTGGAAAAGAACGCGCCGCGTCGCATTTAATGACGGTCACTCGACGATGAATCGGCGTCGGAGCCGGCGATTATTCAGCGGATTACCGATGTTCGCATAACTGTTCAGGCAATACGTCATATCGCGGTCGCGATTTAAACCTCGACTCTGAGTAGTCCATATTAAGTCCTTGAATACGTGACCTCCCGATAACAATGCGTAAGAGCTAAAAAAAAAAAAAAAAAAAACCCAGCAAAGAACGCGCACTCTAAATTTAACAAATTTAGATTGATTGCTCTGTCAAAGATTTCTCTAAAGATTATTTTTAGATGAAAGAAAAGATTCGAAAATACCGGGAATATTATGAAAAAAATTTAAATGCTAACGTGAAAGTCCAATCTTGCGGCCAAGAACTGAAATTGTTGACAAGAAACATCAGAGCGCATTTTGCGAAGATGCACCGGTCAAGTTCAGCTCTCTGTCTCCGCGAAGCGTTCTTCGCCTTCAGGTTCGGTGCTAGTACAGGCAGTTGCGAATAAAGTGGTCGATCGCGAGGGGTAAATGGAGTCATGGTTTGCTCGTGGGGGCCAACAAGAACGCCGACGAGAGATGCAACGGTATACATCATAACATTCCCACGGTGGTTCGACCGGGCGTCTCTACCGACCGAGATGCGTCTCTTCAAGAATCTCGTCTTGCGTGACTAATCGTGGCTAAACAACGACGCGTACAATCCGCGGTATTGTACTTTCGGTGATGCGCGATGCGCTTCGTTTGCTCTTTCCCGTGTAGTTGAAAATCACGGTCGTGTTTTAGCCGTCGCGACGGCTTTGAACCTGTTCCTCGTTATTCGATTTTGTTTAGTCCGAGTGCGATTACAATCCTGCGGATGTCATAATTAATTCTCGAAGCGTAATATTAAAAAAAAATTAATTCGCAATAGCAATTAACTGATGTTAATACTGCAATTAACTGATTACTGTAACAATATATTTTAACTGTTACATGTAAATACTTTCTCTCTTATCGAAAATTTTTAAGCTCTCAGTCATTTTACTTAAAATTAATTATTAAATTAAATATTAATTAGAAAATAATGATTATATCTGTTTCAATTAAATAACTAATTAGTATAATTAATTTAAAGTACATTAATTTAATTAAAATTTTTTTCCAAAACTTAGTAAGTTTCAAGTACAGTGAAATTGTGACATATACATATATTAATTAATTAGAAACGTGTATTCTCTCGCAACGCATTTTTTGTTATTCCGTGAAATATATGAAGAAGAAATTAATTTGCTACTTATAAAAATGAACAGATATCTATTTATTTATTTCATAATTGAGTCTCAGAAAATCGATATCTCGTTTTAAGAGTTAATATTGATATTTGATCAGCAGAGATTGCCATGTAGGTATATTAATAACATTTTTGAAAATAGCATTTATTATTATTGGATTTATCCCGGTTCTCTTTATTAGCCTCCGTGGCGTAATAAAATGTATCTGTAGCCGATAGTTTACGAGACTAATACACGAGTTCCAGGAAAAAACTCTAGCCAGGTGATTTCGTATGATTTCGCAATGAGTGCCTCGTCGCGCGGGCGATACTTTCGGGTGACTGGTCGAAAAATACCGCGCGAGAAATACCGAGTTAAAAAAAGGAGTCAAACACACCGGGAGTCGCGGACGATGACGTTTGCGTGGCAGAAACGCGCAATCTCCCGGTTTCCCCGCCGGTTTCGTCGACCTCGGCGTACGAATCGACGCTTATAAGTCCCCGTAAAATCCTGGAAATCCGCGCATTACGCTTTTTACGCCGCGTTGCACCGCGTCGCGGCCGTAACGGTTCCGCGTGCGAGGAAAAGGGAGGGAAAAAAAACCCGCGACCGCGCGTTCTCGACGGGGAGGAATTAGAAATTACAATTAGCGCGTTTCCTAATACGCGCGCCTTACCGGGAGCGTGAGAAATCGAACGGTCCGCGATTTTTACCGGTACGATTAGTGTCGCGATTATTATTCCATCGATCTCTCCATCGGTACGCGGTTTCGATTAGCGGATTAATCATCAGGGATTAGTGTCCGTCGATAGTAGGCGTTGATTTCTTATACATACTTCGTACACCTCTTCGCACCGTCTAATTATAGACTAGTCATATATAGAAGCTCTCGTGAGTGGACTGCGGATGTTTGCGTAAATGTATATGTTGCTTTAAAAAAAAAAAAAAAAAAAAAACCGCACTTTGTGTGAACAAACGATTCTCGTAACAAGACGCTCAATTTTTAACGACCTATTAATTCCCGGCAGAATATTAATCAGTGGAAAAGATCATCCTTTATGCTTCCTTTTATTCTTTGTTCCCTCCCCTAATTTAAGATCTCTGACACGATACATCATTTCTCTGTAGCGATTAACATTACTGTTACTGTAATTCAGGGATATGAAGCGTTCTTCTTTTACTCGTACAAATACAGAGGAAGCGCGGGAAGTTGACGACGAGAGTCATCAAGGTGTAAATCGACACCTTCCTCCTGCTCTGTGCATTGTTATAACGGTGCTTTTTCGGGCCGCATCCGTTTTGCGGAGAAAGCGGATCGCGCCCGGCGTACTTGGATACTCTTGACGTTCCCCGCGCGGGTCGCTTCCGGTACGAAACGTGCGGTTTCCGGCGCGCATACAATATCGACTACGCGCCTCGGCATATCGATAGTCGTCAGTAAGAACGAGGCTTTCGCGTGCGCCGGTCGGATCGACGCGGCACTCCCGATTTACTTTCAAATATCGGCAACACAAAGACTCGCCGAGTATTCCGCGCGACGTCTCTCGCAAAAGTCCCCTTCAAAAATTCATATAATATATTTATCTAATTATATATTTATATATATATATATATTTACATAATTATCAATTCGTTAAATAAATATTATTGTCTGCGCGTCGTGGCCTACGAGTGATAAAATAAATCAAAGTGCGCGTGTTATCGTAAATGACAGATGCGACGAAACGACGATGGTGTCTAATATTTATAAAGATCCGCGGGGGTGAATATTAAATAAAAACGGCCGATTACATCGACGCGATTCTTCAGAGATTCTCCCTTCGCGTTGATGCATCAAGTCGAAGACGCGTTCGTCTTCGCCTGAAGATATTATACGAGGAGTATCCCTGCATTCCGGATCGGCGAGCCGGTATTATTATGAAATACCGGAGTGGAAACGCTCGAGCTGCCCCGACGAGAGGTGCGCTTTTGTAACCGAGAGTTTCCCGCTCGAATCTATCTCTCCCTCTTTTTTCCCTCCCCGCGTTGTTGGAGCAGAACTCCTTTGTTCCTCATCCGCGAAGTGGTTGTCCGCCTCGAGTGAATTTCCCGACCGAGAGAGAACGCTAGAACGCGGTCGATGGCCTATTTCTTGCGGCAACGTTACTTTGATTCCTTCGCGAAAGAGAGAAATCAAGCATCGTCGGCATTCGCGACGACGCCTACGTAAACGATCCAAACGATTCCTTTCGACCGATGCGATGTTTCGTAAATTAAGTCTCATATCGAACGCGCGAGAAATATGTAACTCCTTCGTGAGTTCCTAGAGTTTTCAAGTATATCCGGGAAAAGGAAGCCGATCTTGAAGTTAATCTTTCTCTCCAACTTCTCTTCATAATCGCGGCATTCGGTAAAGATAAATATTACATGCGCATATTATGCACAGCCACATTCCAGCGACGTTAGTGCGAAACAACGCACTTGCGAAACGAGTAAATTGAAACTCTTCAAGTATACACACACACACACACACACACACACACACGCGGATAAATCTGCCGAGAATAATAGATAGTCGCAATCTCCTATGAATATCGCGCGAATATTAAGTACCGTTATTTAATGATCGAACGCTTTCTGTTGCAGCGCCCAGATCCTCGAGCGCGGGTACCAACAACCTGCCGCCGTTGACGTTTCACCACGTCCACGGTGACAACATCAGGCTGTGCAATGGCGGCACGATCGCCCGGAGACACGAGAGCTTTTGCAAGGGCGTCACCTTTAGCGCCAGACCGGTGCGAGTGGGCGAGAAGGTGAGTTTTTTTTTTTTCTTTTCGCCACCGCGACTCTTCTAAATCCGTATCGCCTGCTAATTGTGGGAAACCGGCGACTATCGTTCCGCTCGAGAAACCGCCGATCGCATTTCTCGAATATTAGAGCAGACTATTATACATACCGCCAACTATAGGGAGGAAGGGAGGAGAGGGGTCCTTTTTTTAATCACGCGAGTCGTTGTTTTGCATATCGTTAAAATTACGAGCTCCCGCGTCGCGGCTCGTATGAGCTTATCTTGAGTCATTATGAGTATATCTGTTGTTTGTAGTGTTAGATAACACGAGTGTGATTCGTATAGCCGCGCTAAACGGTGGTTTAAACTAAACGATTCCCGATGGTGTTAGCCGGCCTTCCATGGACCTTCGTATAAATGTACGAAGACCGGTCTCGCTAATAGAGCGTGTGGGCGCCGCGTTTAGGCGTATTTTCGGTTTCGGTTACGACGGTTTGAAGCTAATCAAGCGCGTAAAATTTATAGCGCGACGTAAAATTATTGTAGCGTGGGACGTCATCCGAGATAATCAATCCGCGAGAATGCCTCGGATAAAAAAACTCCATTTTAGGATCGCTCGATCGCTTACGTCTCCGACGTAATTTCGCAACATCATTTCCTTCTCTCTCTCTCTCTCTCTCTCTCTCTCTCTCTCTCTCTCTCTCTCTCTCGCTCTCTCTTTCTCCCTCTAATATAACAAATTCATGCACGATTAAGCTATATGCTCGCTTTTTTTTTTGTGGAACAACGCAGGTCTGCGTGAAGTTTCTGGAGATCTCCGACAACTGGAGCGGCGTGATCCGCTTCGGCTTCACCAGCAACGATCCGATCAACCTACGGAGCGGCCTGCCGAGGTACGCGTGTCCAGATTTGACGAATAAGCCCGGTTACTGGGCTAAGGCCCTCGCCGAGCGATTCGCCGAGAGGGACACGGTGCTCTTCTACTACGTCACGTCGGCCGGCGACGTGCACTTCGGCATCAATGGCGAGGAGAAGGGCCTCTTCTTCAGCGGCGTCGAGACCCGCGGTCCGCTATGGGCGATCATTGACGTTTACGGCAACAGCACGGCGATCGAGTTCGTCGACCCGAATCGCCAGCACTTCAACAACATCCGCAGGGGCGCCGAGCACAGCAACGAGGACAATGCGCAGCACAGCAGGCACTCGGCCATGGACGACGCCAGCAACGCCGGTAGAGACGTCGAAAGGATAATCGTGCCGTCTATGCAGAGCATGTCGATTCATCACGAGCCTGACGTCGAGCTACCCGGGCTCAGGTTTCAACCCCCCGGCGTCATCTTCACCCCCTTGCCCTTCCACTCGTGAGTATCGATCGTGCTAGAGGTCGTCTACTACGCGTTTCTCCTATCCGCATCATCTAGGTCTGGTCAACGCACGCTAACGTGACGCTATCGTGGAAAAGGTTCTTGCACTCGCTAGCTTTAGTTCGTCTACCTTTCTCGCCAATTCAGTCTCGAGTCACGCGATCTAGGAAAATTTATTTCGGATGCACTTGTCCGCCTTTGAAATGCCATTTACGCGATTACATTTTCTAATTCAAAATCGTCCAGTTGGATTAACAGCGCGCTTTTTACTACTCGACGCGATTTTCTTCGAAAAAAAAAGCTCGTCTAAGTGATATAACGCGCAAAAGTTGAAAGTCATCGGTCTACAATAGAAGTTAAAGCCATGGTGGAGCTACCAACGATCCGCTGTACCGCCGTTCAGCCAGACAGAACTAATTCGCCGTCCACTTTTCACGGTTTCCCAAGACGCCCGTCATTAGCGTCAATCCGAGCGTCGCCGAGGCTAACCGCCTCCTGGTTTTGTTTTTCCGCAGCACTCGAGGCAGGAACATCCGTTTCAGCAATCAGCAGTGCGTGGCGACGCGCACCGACACGGAATTCTGTCACGGCTACGCGTTCACGGGTCGACCGTTGCTGCTGGGCGAGCGACTGGTCGTGCAGATCCTCTCGACGGAGCCGATGTACGTCGGCGCACTCGCCCTGGGCCTGACTTCGTGCGACCCGGCGCGACTCACGGCGGAGGACTTGCCGGATGACAGCGACCTGCTGCTGGATCGCCCCGAGTACTGGGTGGTCTCCAAGGACGTGGCGTCGAGTCCGCAGCCCGGCGACGAGATCGCCTTCACGGTCACGCACTACGGCGAGGTGCAGATGAGCAAGAACGGCGGCCCGCCCAACGTCGTCATGCACGTCGATCAGAGTCTTCAGCTATGGGCATTCGTGGACGCCTACGGGAGCACTCAACGCGTCAGAATGCTGGCCAGCAGACCGACCTCGCCGCCACGACAGCGTCAGAGCAACCCGTCGCCGGCCAACATTGTTCAACAGCAGCAACAGCAACAGCAGCAGCAGCAGCAACAACACTCGAATCACAGCAACGCCGCCACGGAACTGTCCAGATTCTCCGAGATGGTGCAATTTAAGCCGGCCGTAGGCGGCGGCACCGTACTCGTCGTCAATCTACCACCGCAGGCAGGTTACCCGACGCCGCCGCCGCCCACGCCGCAACCGATCTACGCGTCCGCAACGCACAGAAATCCGCCGGCACAACCGGTGCATCTCTCCGCGGCCGCGCCCGCGCCGGTACCCCATCCCGGTTCCTCGAGACAGTCTTCGCCGCCGTTGACCGGCACCATGACCAGCACCGGTTCGTCCACGTACGTCGATCCGGTCACCTATCAGAGCCTGGAGGGCACCTTGACGCACGCGGCGCACGCGACGTCCTCTCATCTGCAGCAGTGGAGCGAAGGCCTCCAGCCGACGCTCGCCGGCCAGCCGAGCGAGTGTTCCATCTGTTACGAGCGCAGCATCGACAGCGTGCTCTACATGTGCGGTCACATGTGTATGTGCTACACCTGCGCGATTCAGCAGTGGCGCGGCAAAGGCGGCGGCCACTGTCCGCTCTGCCGGGCGCCGATCCGCGACGTTATTCGCATCTACCGCTCCTGAACACGGTTCCGAATTGAGAGAACGTGAGAGTGAGAGGGAGAGAGAGAGAGATCGCGGATCGCCTATCCGGTTTCCAACACCGTCGCCGCCGCGTTCACAACCGTGCTTCCGTCGTCTTGGTTTCCTTCCGCGTCGCGAATCCGTCTCGCTTCATCCCCGTCGCGCTTCTCGCTCGTGTTTTCTCGCGATTACCGGAACGAATAAACGAACGTAAGACTCGAAGCGGAAGTCGCCATTTTCACACTGCCAGTATCTCCTTTTTTTTTTTTTAATGAAACGCGAGGCGCGTAAAGTATAATGAGAAAGTAACAATCATTTGTTAACGAGACGCCTCGCGTGAAATTTTTTCAGGATCGCAAACCGTAATCCTGCTATCGCGCCAATCCGAAGATTATGCTTATTAAAATTAAGCAGTTCTCTCTCGACGCGCCAGCGAGGTCGCGTCGCTGTCAATTAACATGTCAATAGGTGGACCATCGCATCGTGCACAAAGAAAGCAGCGGTGCTTTCGAAATCGCGATCACTGCCGCCGTTACTGATCAAGCGAGAACAACGGAGATGAATCGCCGCGGATTCAAATAAATGAGAGAGAGAGAGAGAGAAAGAGAGAATGAGTGACAAATTGCTGTAGTTGATCGAGTTTGCTTGTATATCGATATGCTGTCTGCCAGTCTGTGAGTAAGCGAAACGCGTGAATGAGTGCGATTACGTCATCGACAAAAGAGACAGATCGATCCTAGATATTTTCACAAGCGACATAATCGTCACTACAATTACCACAATTACTATTACCGCTCTGAACTATCACTATTACTACTACTATTACTATTACTATACTATCATACTACTCTTCCAGCCTTTAATTATTATTTTATTATAATTATTACTATATTATATTACTATTATTTTTATTATTAATATTAATACTATCGTTACTTTCAATTATATTATTAGTTATTATTAGTTATTCGACCATTATACATAATTGTCTTTAATTACTCGCGAGCAGCTTTGTTTGCCGCAATCGCTATTATTTTTACGATTTGCCGATTATAGTATGATTGGTGAGTTGACATAGTCACTATCTCGTAGCATGATTATTATTTAATGGACCGTGTGATTTACGTGATAGCCGCGAACTTTACCAATCTACGACGCCTAGGGCATTTGGAAAGCTTATTCGCGCATTCCGCCGTCCTCTCAGGACGATCGAAGAGATCTCGTCGTCCTGTATCTCAGTCACGAGAACGTGATGGGCTCGGGATACGAAATTGTTTAGTCTTGTTTCGATCATTTTTGCCTTCAACGATAACGCTTGAACCTTTATGATCGCCGCCAATGTGCTTCAGGCGGGATTTTACCAAAGATCCTAAGCGTTTCCCGCTTGTTTCTCCGTTATCCGCCCTTCGCGATACTTAATTCGCGTGCAGGAAGCCCCGAGAGAAGTTCACGACAGTGAAAGCTTCAATCTAATTTAACGACATCTCTGTCTTGCCGCAACGCGCTAAAATCGTTAGATAGATCGTGGCACAAATATCACGTTGATGCGTTTGATTAACGATGTCTGACAATCAGATTCTACGAGTGAAACTTTTTTACAAACGCACTTTAATCTGGAAGCTGATATAATCATTGCGAATTTTCATAGTGCGACCTCGTTTTGGATACTTTTCGGCGGAATTTGAAGCGATTAAAAATTTAAAATTGTCTCAAACTTCGTCGCCAGACTTCCTGTATTTTCGTGTTTTTACTCTTAGCAATTTGTATTGTGAGCCTTCGGATGAAAATTTCTACTTAGTTTTCGAGGCGATGTTTTGTGCGTCCAGTGTTTTGTTAATCGCGTGTTTGTAAAAAGTATTTCATCTCGAAAAGAGATTGCCCTAGGCAAAGTTCGCCTCTGAATGTCTTTGTAAACGCGAACTCGCACGGCGACCTTTGATCCGTTATGATGAACGAAACGAGGTTGTCCACGATAAGTATCGTAAAGAATCGTCCGTGTTTTATTTTGCGATTCGTCTGCCCGAGAGAGAGAGAGAGAGAGAGAGAGAGAGAGAGAGAGAGAGAGAGAGAGAGAGAGAGAAGAGAGAGAGAGAGAGGAAGACGAATTTTCCACAGTCGAGAGAAAATGGAAGAAACGATTTTCTAAAGGGGAGAGAAAGAGAGAGGCGAAGTGTCTGGCCTTTTAAGGAATTAATTTTTAACGAGAAGGAGGAATGTCCTCCTTTCGACTATAATAACGGATGCGCAATAAAGCGGTAGTGAAAATCTCTAGTCCAGCGAGCGGCAGGCGCAGTCTGCCAATCCAAAAAGTATGATGAAAAGAAAAGCGTTTCCCCCTTTTTCCTTTTAAGTAAACGGAAGAGGGAGATAGGTAGAATACAGGGAGAGAGAGACCGAGAAATTTTATAGATACGAGGAGGAAGATGCAAATTTATCACGCGCGTCTGCCAACAAACGGCGCGTCCGAGATTCTATTAAAAAAAAATGTAACAATAGATTATTATTATTCTATTGGTATGATACGACGATAAGAACGAGTCCAAAAAAAAGCGTTGCTGACGAAGTGACGATAGAGCGAGAAAGAAAGGGAAATAGAGTAAGAGAGAGAGAGAGAGAGTAATGCTTGATAATAATTACGACGAATGTTTATGATTAACCTATCATCGTTATCGTTGTGATCAGCGTGATTAGTTGTCGTGTGTTATTCTGTCGTCAGCTTGGCGCCGCGTCTCGATCATTTGCGCAACATTATCGCCCTTATTATTATCGTAATTATACGACTAACGGCTATTTAATTCGAGACATTATATTCGCAAAGTTTAGTACTCTCCGCGAGAGAATACGTTTCTTTTCTTTCGTCTTCTTTGCAATATCTATTTTAAGTTTCTCACATATCAGCGTAACAAATACGAAACGTTCACCGATTTTTACACCACATTTACATACACTCGAAGAAAAACAAAAGTTTTACGTGCGCGATGCGAGAGTTTCTCCGACCGTAATGTAAAGATGCCGACGGAAATTTATACATATGTAATATAATTCGCGCAGCCGCGTGCTGTTCTATACAATAAAAGCCTATAATATCTACGAACGCTATTACGTTTTTCTCAAATTCTCCCTTTCTCCAATTTCTCTCCCCGAGAATCTCCCGAGAAGTTCCTTCAGCGATTCAAGTTTCCGATTAAGAAATTCGATATCGCAGGGTATAAATGATCCAACTTTTTATTATATCACAAAGACGCACATAAACTTTTGTATGTCTAAAATAAAAATAATATATAAAATATATGGGACGACACAAAAAAATCAATGTAAAAATCCTATAAAAACGGTACATTCGAATAAAAAAAAAAAAAAAAAAAAAAAGAAAGAAAGAAAAAGGTTCATTTATCCCACCAAAATGCATGCAAGTCTTTTCAGAAGCGATCAAAGTTCCTCTTCGCCGATATCCAGAGAATCCGTCGCGACTTCGTGATAATCCTTCTCTAACGCGGCCAGATCTTCCCTAGCTTCGTTGAATTCGCTCTCGTCCATATTTTCGGCGACGTACCTGACGGCGCGTTTTATTTAATTCGCGAGACCAGGAGTTTAATTTTAATTTTAATTTTACGAAATAAAAATCAGGGCAAAGTTTACCAATGAACGAAAGCTCGTTTGCTGAACATGAGATCGAATTTTCTGTTCAGTCTGCCCCACGCTTCGACGATCGCCGTGGTATTCGCCAACATGGCCATGGCTCTTTGCACTTTCGCCAAATCACCGCCCGGTACCACGGTTGGCGGTTGGTAATTGATTCCTACCTAATTATTCCCGAATTAAATTAATAAAATATAAGTAAAGTATTTTGAAGAAGAATATTCAAACTATTAGATTAAAATTTTTCCCGCCCTTTTTTACGCGTGAAATGAACGCTTACAATCCTCGAATCACGAAGAATTATTCCTGAAAAAAGATCATTAAACCTTGAAGCCCGTTGGACACCAGTCGACGAATTGTATCGATCTCTTGGTCTTGATGATCGCGATCGAGGCGTTGACGTCCTTCGGCACTACGTCGCCTCTGTACAACAGGCAGCAGGCCATATACTTTCCTCTTCGCGGATCACACTTGACCATCTGCATGGCCGGCTCGAAGCAAGCCGTGGTGAGCTCCATCACGGTGAGCTGCTCGTGATAGGCCTTCTCGATGGATACGATGGGCGCGTAGGTCGTCAGAGGAAAGTGTATCCTGGGATAGGGCACGAGATTCGTCTGGAACTCGGTGAGATCGATGTTTAGAGCGCCCTCGAATCTCAGAGACGCCGTGATCGAGGAGACGATCTGACCTATCAGCCGATTCAGATTCGTGTAGGTCGGCCGCTCGATATCCAGATTGCGCCGGCAAATGTCGTAGATCGCCTCGTTGTCCACGAGAAACGCGCAATCCGAGTTCTCCAGAGTCGTGTGAGTCGTCAGTATCGCGTTGTACGGTTCCACGACGGCCGTGGAGATCTGCGGCGACGGATATATGGCGAACTCGAGCTTCGCTTTCTTGCCGTAATCCATGGACAGTCGTTCCATCAACAGGCTGGCGAAGCCGGACCCGGTGCCGCCGCCGAACGCGTGAAAGATGAGGAAACCTTGCAGGCCGCCGCACATGTCGGCTATCTTGCGGATTCTGTCTAACACAAGGTCGATGATCTCCTTGCCGAGGGTGTAGAAGCCGCGCGCATAATTGTTCGCGGCGTCCTCCTTGCCGGAGATCAGCTGCTCGGGATGGAACAGCTGATGGTACGTTCCCGTGCGCACCTCGTCTAAGGATATAGGCGATAAATTGGCGAAATTTTGGCGTATCTCGTTTATCGTTTCGTTTCATATTTTTCTCCGCAAGTTACCTATCACCGTCGGCTCGAGATCGAGGAAAACGGCCCTGGGCACGTATTTTCCGCCGCCCGTTTCGCTGAAGAAGGTCTGGAAACCTTCGTCGCTCGTGCAGGTCTGCGGTGGCAACATACCGTCCGGTTGTATACCGTGTTCCAAGCAATAAAGCTCCCAACAGGCGTTGCCCATCTGCACACCCCCTTGGCCAATGTGGATCGAAAGTACCTCGCGCTATCCATTTCAATTAATTAATGCATCTTATCGCAAATCGCATCTCTAGCCCATGTTATAAAAATATTTTCGTAATAAACAGGAATCATATGAATCTTGTTTATGAATCCATATTTTTGTTTATGATTTTTAATTTCAAACGTATGGAGTGTTATTTCGAGGTTGATAAACTACTTATCGATCTTGAATAACTACTCAATATCTTATTATGCGGAGGAATGTAATTTCTAACTGCGCCAAGTCTGTAAATAATTAAGTTATATTTTTCGATATTCACCATTTTGAAGACGTTTTAGCTTGCAGCGGAAAGGTGGGATAAACAAACAATATTGGCACCGAAAATGTTTGACGCGAACTGACGGCGAGACGATTTGTTTTGCGATTTTGTTCCCGTTGCCCGGAGAGACCAGCGGAAATCGGTGCAAAAATCTAATAAGCTTTGATTTTCAGATATAGTATTTTTTTTACAGTGAAATATTTCATTTATACTCTGCATTGCAAAACAATTCAAATAAAAAAAATATATCTCTTAAAAATAAAAGTATAGAGAATACATCTTTTTAATTATTTTTAACAAAGTAGACGATTTATATCATAGGTTTCACAATAAATTGTGATTCTAAACTATGATATAAAAATGTTCTAAGTGCATTTTTGAACAGTGTAATCCAATCTGCTTCGCACACGTGAATTCGAATTCTACTCTCGTCGATTGATATTTTTTGCGATTTAAAAAAAAATATATTTTTCAAGATACACATATACATGATTACAAATACAGAAAATATTTTTTAGTTTAAAACTTAGTCCACCGATCGTGTTTAGTCCGTCTATTGTTATTAATAATCTTTTTAATAAAAAACGCGGAGTAAATTGGTGAAAAAAATCTTTAATATAATCTTTATATAATTTCTTTTTGGATTAAAATAATATGTATATAAGATATGTGTATATTAAATAGACAATTAAAAAAAGTATAACAATATTATTAAAACGCGCATTACAGCTCCTATTTCTCGTTATTACTTCTATTTCTAAAAGGCACCATTTAGTTCCTGAATTAATTAATGCGAACGAACGATTAATTGGCAGTATATATGACTTATAAAAATAATTTCCGAAACAAGATTAGTCAGACATAGCACTATTTAGTCAAGATTATGCGAACACGAGTGCACGTTAACGAGCACGTGAGATCTTCTTGCTCTTATCAGTCTCGATGGGGGGTGGCGGGCCTTTGGCGCTTTGGTGTCGATTGTAAACGCTGCAAAAAGTGACAATTACACTTATCGCCCAGACCTCTCTCGAGCAATAACTCTATGTTAGTAGTCTTGAATTATAAATAATGTTAAAAGCAAAAAAAAAAAAAAAAAAAAAATGCGAAGAAATTTGCCAAATTTAAGTTTCTAAAAATTTCTTCAATTTTTAATTCTTAAGTGAATTGCTGCGACACAGTTCCTAATTAGAAACACCTACTATCGATACGTTTCCGAGCGGATATAATCCATGACGTGAGATATGCCAACTTGCAGCTGATCGCCAATCGGAGTAACCCACGGATTGAACTCCATTCGAAATACCGCTTTGTTACTCACTAGATCCAAGTTTCCTGTAAGATAAACTTATGCAGCGCTCTTACTTACGGCGATAAACTTATATTTTGCCGCTATTCACTATTCATACCTATCTCGGGAGGCAATACCGTCAAACGATTTCCCTGAATATGCAGCTCTCTAAGGCGAGTCAGTTCGCCAATTTCTTTCGGTAATTCGATCAGATCGTTCTCCCTCAGTACGAGCTAAAATATTTTAATCTCGATAATCTCATCGAAAATCAACAGATTTCTCTCAAAGCCATTTTCGCAAAAAATTGCGAAAGTATTTGACGATTCTTACAATTTGCAGATTTTTCAACTGGCCGATTTCAGGCGGCAGATATTCAAAATCGTTGTCAGCTAGATAGAGCGCTCTTAGGGTCTCTAGAGGAAAGAAAGATTAATGTGCGATTTACGGAAAGGCGCGTTAAGCGATCTAATAACTACCACTGACCCATCATGAAGAAATTTCCGGGTAAATTCTTTTCGCTGAGATTGTTGTACGTCAGGTCTAGCACCTCGAGAACCGGAAACGCGCCGAAACCGCGAGGAAGCACATCCAACCGGTTCATTCTGCCGGAAGTTAAACGCTCCGGTAAATCTCTATCGCGTGATTCGCAATTAAAGCTTAAGCTACAAATTATACTGACCCTACGTTTAAGATTCTCAATTTTGGCATTTGCGACAGGGATATAGGCAGCTCGGTGATGCAATTGTTGAAGAGATTCAGTATTTCTAGGTTGACTAGATTGGCGAGACCCGGTGGAACCGCTATATCGAAAGCAATTATCGATCCGAATGAATCAATAGAATTATCGAACATATTGCGTACAATTACGTCAAGCTACATTACCTTGAATTTTATTGTGACTTAATGTCAGCCTCGTTACATTAATCATATTCACTGGAACATAATAAAATAAAAGTCTGTGTAATTTTAACGAAATTTTACGCGATTGCTTGATATTTATAATTCACAATCTGGCAATGTTGATTATTTGATACTAATTTTATCTTCTCTTTACTTCGAGAAAAATATTCTCGCGGATATCACGAGTCCAACAAGAAACTATAATTCGCTTTAAAAAATGTTTAGAATTTATCCTATATTCACACGCGCATCTACACTCCTTTGTCTAACGTCACAATACTTTAAATTTCCAAATTCGCGCGTCGCGCGATTTATATATCGCGTATAATTTATCGTTTACTCTACGTTAAGCGCGAAGTGTCAAATTTAAAAGGACAGCGCGCGTGCGCGCGCTCGCACGCCCACGTGGTCCGGACGCGCAGATGGCCGAGGCTGTGCGAGTCGCGTCGACGAAACCAGTTGCCTCGACAAGTTGCCTAATTTGGCGCGAGCGCGTAGACGTGTGGGATGAGAAGACTCACGCAATCCCGGCATCTCCTCGAACGTCGCGATACCCTTGTCCGCGAGATCCAGCTCGGGATTCTGGATCTCCCGGGCCTCGTCCAGCACCTTCTTCGCCTTTGACATCTTCCCCGCAGGAATACACGACACTGGCGCGGTCTGATTCATCGTGCGCGCAATCGCCGTGCGAGACACGTCGGAAAGTAGTACCGCGGAGCCGCGAGCGTGCGCGTCAACACACGCCCGTTGTGAGTCGCGCGTCCTTACTCCGGCGCGCTCTGTTCGAGTCGTCCCGATCGACGGAGCCGGCCTCCTTCTGCTCGTCAGATGGCGGTTCCTGTACCTCATCTGACACGGTTCCTTTATCATCGAGTGCACTTGCAATTTTTCCATTTTCTTTTCTCTCAATAACGTCAATTTTTTCTTAAATTTTTCTTACATTGTTATATATAGATTTTTTCCGTTGCGATAAGATTATACTAATAATAATTTAAACTTCCTTAAACTTATATGCATTTCTTGCGGCACAATTAAAAAAGTGGTTTTTTTATTTTTAATAATTCCTTTATATTTGAAGAACGTAATTCTATGAAACCAAACGGCGAATTTAAAAAAAAAAAAAGAGAATGTTCCTTCCAATACTGTTAACGAAGTTTATTTCGAAGCTCGCCGAAAAATGCGAGATGAAACTGATTCGCGCTTAGACGCGCCCGATCTCAGCGTCGCGTTAATAAAACGCGCGTAATTACGGACGGGATCGCGAGAAAGAATCGCGCGAGAGATGGCGGCACGGTTTTAACAAACTGGTTTTAATAATGTTCGAGATTCCTTTTTTTTATCTCTGCAGCCGCAGCTCGCTTGCGGTTGAAACCGGAGCGACGCGCATTCCGCGACGGTCCGAGCGCAGCTCGACGACGATGCGAGATCAGCAGCGACATTAAAGATAACAGGAAAGGAAATTCTCGCGCGCGGCGCGGGATAAGATCTGAAGCGCGAGATAATTTGACCCGCGGATCGAAGATTACGGACAGTCGCCTTTGTGCGCGGCTCGCATCCCTCGATTCGTCAATTTAGAAAATAGCAGTACTTAACCATCGATGCACATACAGTGCACACTTATACACATCTATTATCGATAATAGATGATACATTAGAGTTTTTTTTTCAGCTGTTTGCACGATAATGGCTGAAAATAAATTTTGCACAATTGCTTCAAGTCTTGCCTCAAGTTAATGAGAAAGATTTAATATTCTCAACTTATGTTATCGCGAACAATGATCGTTGACTATTTTTTTTTTTTTTATTTCTTCTCATTTTTCCGTATTCCGATCTAAAATCTCTCTCTTGCCGTTTAAATATATTCAAATTCAATATTCACGCAAATTTAAATACAACATCGTCCCATTATCGCGGTGGCATTTCCGAAAACTATAAATATCTCGGCGGTGCGATGATCCGGCCGGTCCAGCTTCCTCCACGTGCCCGGTTATTCGTTCTCCCCGTTATCGGCGGACGGCCGCGGTTAACAGGGGCAGGCTAAAAGTACGAGAGAGGAGAGTGTGGCGCCAAACAGCACCCGAGGGCTCGTAAGGTTAGCGACCTTGGCGTGCACGTAAAGGCAAAGGACAGGACGCAAGGGTAGGAGAGGGAAGGGAGACGCGCGCGAGCATGCGACGACGACGACGACGACGACGACGACGACGGAGAGAAGGGCGCCCACCTCTTCGAGTATCCATCATTGCTATCCGGTAATCAGTGCCAGGCAACATTATCGGTCAATTTACTGACGCCGTGACCGGTCTCCCTCGCCGCGCCAGGCCGGCGCGGAAAAAGCAAATCTCGTTACCGCAACGAGAGAGGAGAGCCAATCGCCTTTCCAAACGCTGCGACGCTCGCAGCGGCGGACAACGCGCCGCTGTCCTCCGCACAGTGGTCCTTTATAACGAGCGAGCGCAAACTGTGTATGCTCTGCTCGTTACTCTCTCGCAATAAATTTGTGGATCTAATTAGAACCGCGAGGAGAGAGAGAGATAGAGAGAGAGATAGAGAGAGAGATAGAGAGAGAGAGAGAGAGAGAGAGAGAGAGAGAGAGAGAGAGAGAGAGAGAGAGAGAGAGAGAGAGATCGTGCAATCTAGAAATTCTGGATTTTCCAAGCGATTAGAGTGGTCTCATTTTAACTTCCGAGTCTGGCAAAAAGAAGGATCGAAATAATTTCGTTTCTTTCTTTGTAAACGAAAGATAAAACTACACTGCAAATCTAAGCGTGTTATATTAACACACTTGAGTGTGTTTCTTCGTTGTAGTCGATTTTTACACGATTCCTGCTGTTATTTTAATAACACACTATGGTGTGTTGTTTCATTTTATTTAATAGAAATTTAATAATTAATTAGTATTGAAATTTGTATTGTAAGCGTATTAAAATAACACACTTCGAAGTGTTATGTAATATACATGAGATACAGATTACATCCCATTCAAAACACATATTGAAACAACATACTTCATAGTGTGTTATTAAAATAACACAGATGGAAACGCGTAAAAAATGACTACAACGAAAAAACACACTGAAGTGTGTTAATATGACACGCTTAGATTTGCAGCGTAGCCACGTTTGAAATCGACGGGAAAATGATATCGATCTCTATTTTTTTCGCGATTTTTTTCTAAGCGCAAAAATAATCTCGTCGAAGTAGTAATAGCGCGCCTTCGAGAAATCGCGCTACTCGTCCTAAGACGCGTCTAACACGGCGAAGGAAGGACCGGGAACACGTGTGGCGCGCGCGTGTGCGCGAGCGCACGTGCGTTCCGTACGCGTGCACGAGCGGAGCGAGAGGAAAGAGGAAAGACGATAGGGAAGAGGAAGAAAGAAAGATGTACGCGCGGGCTGTTCGCCTGGCGCGTCCGCGAGAGGAATATTCAGTGCAACGTGTATAAAAGCCCGTTATGCACGGCGACCAATGTGCTTGGTTGGAACACGCTACACACACGCGTGCATTAGTGTGGTATGGTGCGCGCTATAAATAGATGTAGCAGACCGCAGAGATTCTAAGAGTACACTCCGCCTCCTTTCATACGCGATCGATAGTGTGTGCGAGAACGGAAAACTCATCTGTACCCTGTACATCGCGCTTGAAAAAAGAAAAAGAAAGAAATTCGAATTGATTCGAGAGAAATAGTATTTTCGAGACCAAATGATTTGTGCCACAATAATGAATTATTATATAACGCGATTACGCTGAAGAAACGGTAGTCTGTGAGAATGTCGACGTTAGTAAGAGAGACTTTCATGTATTAAAAAAAAAAAAAAAAAAAAAAAAAAATCAAATGTCGTTGGTGATAGAGATTATTTAAACGAGATCTTTTTAGAATGACGAATCATATTTCGGAAGTAAAATATAGCATTCCTTTATTCTTTTGTCATTACTGATGAAATTTGTATTGACGTCAATCGTACTGCTCTTTCCTGCGCCACGCTGCGTAATAAAGACGGAATTTCACCGAAGATCCATGACGACCGATATTAATGGCGCGAATGACGATGAGGCCGCCACGTTGCTGAAGCGAGACGCCCGAGGACATCCTCTCGAATCTATGCTTCCTGTGCCACTTCCCAGAAACACCCGCCCCGGACACCCGTGTCCCGACGTTAATAAGGCGCCGATGTAACCGTGCAATTTAATATGCAATTTTGGCGGCGCGAGCCGTTATGAGATACCGGTGCAACTGACCGATACAGGCCGCTTCTGTTTTCGGCAATGAGGATGTCAGACGAGTTACGACATCGAGCGGCAGGTGTTACATGAAGCGAGGTCGATCTTTTTCTTTTTTTTTTCTTTTTTTGTTACATCACATATTGATTTTCATTGATTTCTCTCTGACGCGAAATTGCCGGCAAAAAAATCTGCAGCACTCTAACGTCTTTATTATTCTTAAATTCTCGCGAAGAACACTCGAATATCCGCGAGAAACTTTTGCAATCAAAGGTACTCGAAGAAAGATCTTCTCTCTCGGTAACGTTTTAGGATTTGCCAGTCTCGAATATCCGCGGATATGCGTTTCGCAAAAAGAAATCCAAGGGAGAATCCCCTTCGCAGGGATAACACCTTCTTTAAGATCGAGGAGAACTAACAAAGTTATCTTCGCGGTGCAACAATGTGTAAGCAACCCGCGGGCGCGCGTTCCGAACGTGATCCTTGCTCGGCAAGCTCGGCGGAGGCTGCAAGGCCGCGAGTGTGATCTCTTCAAGGGCTTCAAGGTCAGCGATACAATCGGGAACGCTCGAGGACGACGAGGAGGCAGACGAAGAACGGCCGGAGGGAGAAGGAAGGGAGGGAGGGAGGTGACCAGTTCGTTGCATAATTGCGTCACGTTGTCCGGGAATCACTGCCCTGGACGCGCACACTGTAGCACATTTTGCAAAAACTCGCGGCAAACTGGATTCTTGTGCTCGTGTACGTGTGCACGTGTATATTTCTACATACCGTCTAGCGCGAGAGGCGGTGTAACCTTCCCGACTCTCTGCGCGGATAAAGGGTCTTTCCTAATGTTACGTATTATGATAACTAAGTGTGCTCGAGTTCTCAGAAGTCAGAAATTGTTTCGTCTTAAAACGCCACAGCAGTATTAAATGGAGGATATACAGGAGTCGTTAAATTGCGAAAATTTAACATTCCTTGTTAAATATATTTTCTCTTCAAAAACACATTATTAATAAAGTAGTAAAATTCTTTTTTATGAAAAAGATATCTCTCTTTTTTTTTAATTAAAAAACTTGAGAAGATTTAAAAAGTCCGATTTCACGCTTACGATGTTCATATATGTGGCGAAATAATCGCGTTTAGCGCGTCAACCAAAACATTTTCAAATCAACTTTTAATTGATTACAAGCTGGATTGCATTGTGTATGATTCTTAAGTAAAGCAAGCGCTACGACATATCGGCGGCAAATAATCGTCGGGGATTACGACAGTTGATATAACGACAGCGCGGAGCGGTCTGTCAAGTAATGTCGACATTTCTCCGCGATACAGTTAAGCGAGCCTTTCATCGTCTCTCCCCTCTTGTATTGATTAGTTATTAATTCGCGATCAACATCGATTGCATATATCGTCGAGCTTGGGAAAGATTGTCCGACAGTTTCGCAACAGCAACGTCCTGTCGCACGGACGAGATTTATTTTATTCGCTCTTTATGCATTACGCAAATTTCTCCAACCGCAGTTTAACCGATTAATCATCGTGGCGCTTATTATTAAAACGTTGCGTGTCTATATAGGATGAATTATCGCCACGTACAAGTTCGTTCGTGATTCTAAGCACACGGATATACGTAAGAGTGTACGCGTAAAGTGTCCTGATCAATATCCATGACACATGTAAAAAAAAAAGAAAGATTTATTGGAATACGTATAAATACGCCAGTATTTAAATAACATAAAATATGGACGGTAAAATTAGTATTACGTTTTTCATCATCATCATCGATTCCATTACTGGCGAAAAAAAACTGTAAAAGACGAACCTACAAATTCTCTCCTCAATGATGTATAAGCAATGCCATTTTAAGGACCAATCTTTCGACTACGAATTATGTCTTTATGAGACGCGACAGCAAAATTTGCCTACGATTCTTCTCTAATTAAAGAATCGGCTTTTGCGCGGCGTTATAGGAGGATACGACAAAAAGTGCCCCGCTCGTTTAATATCCGAAGAGGCGCGAATCTATGAGATTTCGCTAGTTAACCTACTTGCGAGCGCACTTTCTTACATCTTCTTTTTCTCGAACGTCACTTCGACACTCAATAGCGACTTACGAGGTACGGTAATGAAGACATTGACGTGGTTGTTGGATTAACGGAGAAAGTTCATTCTCATTCGGTACGATTGTTGCTAAATCCTTTGTTTATACAAAACATCGTTATGTTCTCATTCACGAAATTATTGACTGTCCAATCGACAAGATAAATCTACCGCGAGATTCGACGGAATCCCGTCGATCGAGAGACCGAAGAAAATGAAACGTCATCGATCCAATCGCTCGTAGATCGTAGCGTTAATGATCCTTAAATCGCGGCTAATCACGCTTAAGATTCTAGTTTGGGACTTACGTAACACGCCTTGCAGTTCTCTTCCGAACGGCGAGTACAAGCGAGTCTGATAGCCTCCTTTTTCATTCCTCGATATAAAGCGGGATATAAAGCGTCATAAAAGAGTAACGGTGATCTACGCGAACAGAGAGCGACAGAAAAATGGTGTGTTGCGCCGTAGGCAAAATATTGTTGTCACTTTTTGCGCCGAGAGATTTGATTGCCCGAGTTGATTGGTTGCACGACAGGTATCGAGAAATGCAGCGATATTCAGTGAAATCGGGAGTAGAGCAACAACTTCAATTACAATTCGATAATTTAACAGTTTACCGGGTTCGTTTCAGGAAGCGGACAGCTTGAGATTTATCACAAAAGCTATCGGATTAATAAGGTCGAAATAATGTAACGACTTATCGCTTTCCGCGTGCTAAATCAGACTACATAAAATCACAGATATCTGAAGGATGTTCTGCTTTCACCGAACGATAGAGAGTGCATGTTGAAGTGGCACCTCTAGATACTTTTAAGAGAATTTAACTAATACGTCGCAAAAGGTTAACCATTATCGCGGATAATGGTTAAAAAATTTTTTTAGTAAGCTCTAATTTCCATATGCGATTTTTAAAGATGACCAGGAAATATTCAACGTAAAATTGGCCTGCTCGCGCTTAGCTACTATCGCAAAAAATTTCAAGTATTACGAATTGATTATTATAATACTTTTCATCTCCGCTTGATATAATGTATATCTTACATTGGCGTAATTATAAATACCGCATAATAATTATCCGGCATACTGCGAGATAAATCGAAATAAAGCGAGCACTTATTCCACGCCGCGGTCGCATCCCGTTTCATTTAATTCCCACCTTATTATTAAATTCGCGCCCGCGCTGGCGTGAACTGGGACGAGGGTAGATTTACGGTCTCGATCAATTAGAGAAACGAGAAGCGTAGCCGGAGAATTTTATGACGCACGAAACCAGAAACAGCAATTTCAAAGTGCGAGCAAGTGTCGACGCCGCGGTTTACGGTTCATTAAATTATATTTCCTCTCGCGCGTGTACCCACCCGATATTTATTCTCTCGAAAAGAACCGACCGAGAATTTCACGCGCCATTTTCACCACGCCAATCTCATTTTCTAGTCTAATTTTCATTCTAGGATTACAAACAACGAGAGCGCAATTTCGTCGTAAGAAAGAGAGAGATATTATACGCAGAATTCGATACGGAATTATATATTTAACGGCGAAAGTACAGAGCGGAGGATTATAAACTACAACGTTCGTATAAACGCGAAAAAGGAAAAGGATATTATTTCTCACACATTGAGATACGAACTTCTCTCCTTCCGGTCCGAGAGACCCGACTTTCGGAACCAAGTCGCGGTTTAAAAGCGATATAATCAAGCGGAAGTGATCGATGATCGCCAAATCGATTGAAGGGAAAAAGTGACGCGTTACTCGCGTAACGAGTTTTTTATATCCTACGGTGTATAATCCGGGCAAAAAATGAAGTCGCCGAGATACGCAAATTTAAGAAGAGACTCGCGAAGAGATCGATGATCTTCAACTTTCTAATCGGAATATCGCTGTATAATGTGCAGTATAATATATCATGATAACAGCTGTAATATTGTTCGATAAATTCAAGTGATTAAAATCGCATCATCGTAGGAACGTCGCTTTTCATTGAAATGCCAAGACTTCGCTATTTCAATAGCGGAATGACTCCTTAGGTCAGCCTTATCGCCGCATTCAACGTTCCGGCATTCAACGTGTTGCCGGTAATTGTTAATTGCGCAACGCGTCATCTATCATCGGCTAATGATACAATCCGGTGGCGCGCGGTGAATCGATATTACATTTCGGATGGCCTAATCGCTAATAAGGATTTATGGGTATCGTGCGCGCCGTTGGCAGAATGTGAAAGTCTCGAGTACCCGTAACGAGGGTGTACTGTATCTCTCTCTCTCTCTCTCTCTCTCTCTCTCTCTCTCTCTCTCTCTCTCTCTCTCTCTCTCTCTCTCTCTCTCTCTCTCTCTCTCTCTCTCTCTCTCTCTCTCTCTCTCTCTCTCTCCTCTCTCTTTCTCCCATCTCTATACGCGTCCTCTTGTATGAAGTAACGGCCCGCCGATGCAATTATTAATGAATCCGCAACGTTGCGCATACTCGCGCTGATGTGACCTTTCTTCCCGGCGCAATCCACATTCAAAATAAGACGCTCAATTACGCTCGTCTCGCAATCGCTATCCGATAGATCCTAATGAGAACTGCTGAAAAGCACGCGCGGATTTCCCGACGAAAATTGCCACGTACGCTCTACCCTGGAATTCAGTATAATTCTATATCTCCAGATATCTCTCCGGATGTCATAAGGGTGATCGTTGAAAGTAAAAAGAAAAAAGAAAAAACTATATTGGTTCCTTTAAGCGAGCAGACATTCGATGCCGCGAAGAACCATTAGAAAGTATCGATATCTCAGAGATATCGTTAGATATCGTCGTGATTCTCCAGCCTGGACTAGACGTGGGACGTGAAAAAAAGAGAGGCAACGTAACTTGACGCTTATCCCGATCTACGTACATTTACACACAAGTCCCACTTGAGAATTTTCGATTTTAGAAATCGTCGAATTACTGCGACGACGACATTAAAATGCATCGATACGTTCGCACGAAAGTGTCCCGTCTTGTGTGACGCAACTGTTACACCATTATTCTAACGAGCGCATCAGCTGTTTTCCTGACCCAGAATACGGCGACGGATAATCGACTTTCGTCTACCGACGAAATTCCAATCGTTCCGATACCGCAGAATTCCAAATTAATGCTCTTTTTCAACTCATCATTACCGTGAAAGTGTGAATTTACGGCTGGACCGAGATGTCAGTTGCTTTAAAACAAATCATGATATACACACAACACTTCGTCAAGACTTCTCTCTCCTCGTTAATCTCTATTTATAATTTTCTCACAATGCTGAGAGGTTTCTCCTTCGGAAATAAACGACAAAGCAAGGAAAATAAGTTATCTCTCTTCCCTCCGTACACGAATTATATTAAATTATTTAAAAAATATAAAAAATGTAAAACAAAAATATAAAAAATACAAAATTATGATCTCTCTCTCTTTCTCTCTCCCGAGAGAATTAAATAATTAAAAAACATTTCGAAAGGAATCTACTCAAGTTTAAGAATTGATATCACATAATTAAATCGATAAAAATTTCAGCGTCCTTTTTTTAATGAGAAAAGCCAAGGCTCTTAACGTCATCATCTTTCAAATCTTGAAAAATCTTTAATCCCGTCGAACGACTGGCTCTTTAGATACCTATCTATCATCATGATGATGTAGCTGATAGATAAGTCGTGATTCGTTTAGATTCTTTAGATCGATCGCAGATTCGATCGGCGGCGGCGCCTGCGACGCGGCAGGCGCCGCGGCGCGGAGTCTCACCTGATAATTCCTAATTCCTTAGCGCTACAAGGCGCTCCTCAATTAACGTCACGGCGCTAACTTTCACCGCGAGGCAAAGCCGCTTCGGTTACGCCCCATTATCTTATTGCTCGCTTTGCACGCGTGCCTGGCTGCGTCAGTCCGTGAAAAGGCGCCCCCCGGCGCCACGCCGCTCGCTTTATACGCGTGTATATGCGTGCGATACACGCTTGGTCGATCGTCCCGACCGGCAGGACGTAGGCGGAAGCGGATGCGATAGGGCCGAAGGTGAAAAGGCACGAAAATGTACGAGCGAAGAAAAAAATCGCAGCGAGAGCGGAGAAGTAGTTTAGGTCTCGCAAGAGCGTTCACTCACAGCTGTGTCTATAATTCGTCCTGAATGCAGTTTCGATGTACATGTTTGTCCCGCGGTTATCATTTTCTTAAAAATTTGTTGTATTTTTTTTTGTAACAAACATCGCCTGGACAGGCTATTTCTAACGAGAGGCTATTTCTTGTCATTTTCACATATGTTATATTAATCGAAAAAATACATATATTCATCATCGTATTTTTAAACAGGTTTCATTTATCGCTCTTGGAGAGCCTTGTTCGCGTACACTTAGAAAATTATTAAAAATCTTTCCTTACAAATAAATATTCCCTATCATAAATAAAAATTATTTATCCATCCGATTTTTCTCGCTTTCAAAATATACCGTTTACAATTATTTTCTTTCAGATTCAGGATTCATGATCCATCATTATTACTTCGTAAACGTCATATTATATCTATCTCCTATTTTATAACGCTATCTGTGCTGTTATAGTACATATTAGATATTGTACGTTCTTTCAATTTCTCAAAAGAGATTTATTCTAAAACGTAATAAACACTTCAAATCAATTCAATTCAATTAAAAAAAAGAGTAATGTCTATTTTAATGATACGATTTAATGTGAGAGAAAATAAAAGGAGCTGTAAGATCAGGGTCTCGCGGATACATGATGATAATAATTTTTGTAACGATCCGCTGTTAGAAAGATCGCGCGCTAATGGTAGCTGTTGCGCCGAGCAAAGGCGTGTCCCATTAGACGTCCGTGAGGTAATACGAAGCCTCCGGTTCCTCGATTAGCCGGTCACCTTACACGGCTAATCTTTCGGTATAGCCGAGGCTCGGCGCATCGCACCACTTTCACCCGCGTTTCCTCTTTCCGATCTTGCCTTTCCTCGTCGCTCGTGGCACCTGCAAAACGCGCGCTTGCCTTGCGAAATTGGCACGAAAATGTGAAAATTTGATTCACGAGAGATTTAGAGAAAGAATTAAATGTAAAGAATTAAATTTAATTTTTAATTAAATTCAAAAATTTAATTTAGAGAATTTAGATTCAGAGATTTTTCCGATATCTACGCGAGCTTACGTTGAGCACTTTTGTATCGATTATTATTATATTGTTCGAATCCGGAAAATCCTTAATTTTCTACTTTAAGACGTGTGTCGTCTTTTCTCTCTTCTCGCATCTAAATCTTGTATTTTCCAAGTATTATTCTGACATCGCAGCATTACATTGTTATCCGTTACAAGAGAAACCTGAGCGAGATCTACATCCCGCTAGATTGCTTTTCAGTCGGCATTTCTTCCTGACAAGATTGGCTAATACTAATTTGACGTTGCTCCGATTCGTGTATACCAGCTTGGGAATCTTGATTAAGTTCAAAAGGTCGACGGAGCGATGTGGAAAAAGTACCGCATCACTGCGTTCGTCGATTGATCGATCACGCGAACATTCACGTAAGAAACAATAGAGCCGTTCTCCAGGGCTGTCTATCTGTCGTTTTTAGTCGACGGCGCTTTATACAGGTCAATTACATCGCAAAAATTCCTTCTCGCACGCGCACCGCGAATCGAACAAGTCTTTTGCGAGTTGGCGATCAATAATAAAACTTATCTTCGAACTCGGATCTTCCTCATTTAATCGCCGATAGTCGCGCGCGCACGAGAGTGGCGTTTAAAAGTAATTAAAGGTAACGATCGAAGCAGCTTTTTCAATCGACGCCTCTAATTAAACGCCGCGACGAAAAAGTCTGATCGATTCGCGAAATCAATGAGCGAAGAGAGCACCGTTAAACTCTTTTAAAGATCATTTCTAATTTTTCAAGAGATTAAATTGAGATTACCGGCATATGTAGCGTGTGTTTTCTTCAAAAAAAAAAAAAAAAAAAAAAACTATCTTCAATTCATAAATTAGAATTTATTTTTATCGGATGGGGATCTTCGGGAAAAAAATCAGACGCGTGTAATTGCAATAATTCCGGGCAACATTATCTCCACAGGGGTCGGGAATTCCGATGAGACCCTCGACGGCTCTACAAATTTACATGCAAATAAATTTAACGGCGGGTCGTGCAAAATAAACCGATAAAAATGATGGGGATACGGGCGGGAACGTTAATAAAGTCGGCGAATTTGCGGAGGTGTCGCGTCGCGTGTTGCCGATGTATTACTGTAATTGGAGATGTACATAATCCTATCTGGTGTGTCCGAATTAGGAAAACAATTAACGCTGCGGGCGACAAGGAGCGAGGACGAAGAAAGAAGGAAAGAGAAAGAAGAGAGAGAGAGAGAGAGAGAGAGAGAGAGAGAGCGATAGAGAACAACTCGTCGATGATGTTCCGGCGAGTTGCCCGCTGGGACCGCATCAATCTCGTTCCGGACCATTCAATTGATACCATCTCGCGCGATTCGCAGCAATAAACAATGACATGTTGGCGCAACGACGGCGCGAGGGCGCCGGCATCTGCTATCCCTTTTGGTCCAGCTCTCTTATGCACTCCGCCTCCCGCTGGTTTTGCCCCGGGACA
This sequence comes from Lasius fuliginosus, assembly GCA_949152495.1. Classification (NCBI taxonomy): domain Eukaryota; kingdom Metazoa; phylum Arthropoda; class Insecta; order Hymenoptera; family Formicidae; genus Lasius; species Lasius fuliginosus. The sequence continues at coordinate 1,997,050 of OX424454.1, read as the reverse complement.
TTTTTTTCAGATTAACGCGAGAGGCGCACGCGTGATTTATCCTTTCGCATTTTTCTTTTGTCGGGATAAATGCGCGCGCTCTCTCTCTCTCTCTTCTTTCTTTCTCCTTTATTTCTCGCGAGGGACGAAGGACAGACTCGCCGACGGAGTCGAAGCATCATTATGACTCGAGATAACCGCGGATACTTGCATAAAATAACCTTCAAGCTATGCTATTGCAATAAATTCAAAAGTCTGATTTTTGTAATCAGCTTCTAAATTAATTACACAAGGTGAACGTATAGAAAAATTTATAAAAGTGATAAAATTAGTCTTCTCTAAAAAAAAAGCTTTTACGTTAAACAAATAAATATAAAAATGTACATAAAAAAATCGAGATTATAAAAATATTCCAGGTATATCTGTAGCGAGGAGAGACGCTCGCCTGTCGACTTTCTCGTCGAAAGATGAGCAGGTAAAATGTAGGTTATACGTAAAACGCGCGGGGCGAGGGTGCTACGATGAGAGGAGTGCCATGTAGAGTGCCGTCGCTTTTTGCTCTCCCTTCCCCTCATCGTCATCTTCCTCTTCTTCTTCTTCTTCGCGGTATGGAAACGGCCTATGGTAAGGTCAGCCATAGAGACATGCGGTGGATGATTTCACCTCGGCCGTATTTATTATCCTAATCTCGACACGGTGCGCACGTTTGTGGCCTACATTCACCGCAAATTGCCCGACCGCCCCCGTTTTTCTTCGCATGCAGATCGAGCGAGCGCAATCGGACGGCATCTTCGTTATGTATCTTCGTATGTATACCACGGCGTGTGTCTCTCTTTTTTTCTCTCTCCCCCCTCCCCCCCTCCTTTCTTCCGCTTCCTGCGCCGAATACGATACCGCAGTTGGCGGTCTAATAACAATAATAACTAACGCTAACGCGGCGGTGCATCGGCGCGTGATGGTATGTAACCCGGTCGGGTTACTTCCACGAGGGGAATGCGATGATGACTAAAAAACTGCATCCCGCGAACGGGCAGTTTGCTTAACCTTCGAGATCTCGTCGTTGTACGCGACGCGCGAGAGAAACCGTTCATGGTCATAAGAAAATATCCAGCGAAGAGGAGTTTTTAAGCTTTTGTAACAATTTTACGATAATCTGAATAATTATTAAATTAAAAGTATTATCTTTCGCGAAATTTGTGCAGATTTCTTGTCGCTCAGGTAAACAGGATCGATCATTCGCCGAAACGCATCCGAATAGTCGAATTTTCTCGAGATTAGGGATTTTGCGACGACGAGGACGGAAATTACTATCAGAGTTCACTAAAGAGCGACCACTCGGGCGCAATTAAGGGACCGTAACTAAGCGGCGAGCCTCGACCGACTAATGACACGATTTTCACCCACGCGACCGTGTATCGCGATATCGCGGGCGTAATCACGTCCGCGACATTAGCGTACAATGTTCCATTGTTATCAGAGCTCGAGGAACGATCGCCTACCGTAAGGTCTTTCCGTATTTTTCGCAAGCCGGTAGTTGCCGGTGGTCGCCATTCTCGCGGAATTCATAGCCACTATGCAGTCTGTCCCGATTATTTTTCCGGTATATATGTGCCGTGAAAAATTGCTGCCCGGTGATTTACTCCTCCATTTGCCCATTCTCGTTGAATTTACGGTTAAGTGTCACGTGAATAGTTAAATAAATCACCGCCTATTGAATATATGGTACTAATCAAGAATTTAATCTTGCTACCGAGCAAAATATGTTTTATAAGGCTTCACTATTAAATTGTAAATTAATAGGGTATTTATTATATATATATAATAAATACCCTATATATATATATATAATAAATACAATTAAAATAATTAAAATAATTACAATTCAATAGTGAAAATATAAAACATATTTTGTTCGGTAGCAAGATTAAATTCTTGATTACTATATATATATATATATATATATATATATATATATATGGCCTAGATTAAATTCGTCTTCTGAAAACGTGTTAAAAGAACGTATAAAATGTATAATATGACAGCATGGATAGCATCAGATGAAGAACTTTGTACATGAAGAGAATAATTGTAGATGGCAAAAAATGCAAGCAAAAAGTTCCAATCTTTAATAGCATTTATAAGAGGAGGCTTTTGAGAAACAAAATGCGCAGACAACCGTTACTGATCACTTTTAAAGTTTATGCTAATAAATCTCTATGAGATAGTGATAAGTAAAATTTATCTAAATACTTGATGTGGAAATATATTTATAATCAGTCCACCTCTGTATCTATATTAAGATACTGAGACATGATTTGCGAGATTTAATCAAATAGAATTCAAGTATTACATATTGCAAAAAAAAAAAAAAAAAAAAAATATCAAATCTGATATCGTAAAGTATAATGGCGGGTCTCATTTAGTTTCGATATCGCGCGATCCCGTTCTCCGCTTCGTCTTTTTACTTTCGCGAGAGAAAAAAAAAAACGAACCGAAAACGATTCGAAAACCGCAAGCGAAGGTCACTGAGTTATTAAAACCAGTTCCCTCCCCCTCTCCTCGCGCGAGAAGTCATGACCGGGTTGCCCCCCGGTCGGGGGCATCGCATCAACCCTTCCTCCCCCGCGAGTTTTACAGCTTTGCGGACCGAAATGGAAATGCCACTTTTGAGCCGCCGATTAACCACCGCGCGAACCAACGCTCATGATCTACGGCGGTTACGACGACGAGAATATATATCCGTCGGCGTATATATCCGGGCATGCTGTGGGGTTTCGGAGAAGCGGCGACGGTTTGGTCCGGCATTTACAGCCGTCGCGCAAATTAAACTGCCATCCTCAAAGAGTCGCCGAAGAAGACGATGTACGCGGGTCTTAGATCTCGTTTGCGCTCCTCGCTTTTTCTTTTGTAATACGCAACAAGAATTCCTCCCCCTCCCCTCTCCTCGACTCCTGCGGATCCCCGGATCCTGCTCCTCTTGTGCTTCGAGGATGTACGTTGGCCGGATATATCGCGAGGCGAGCGTAAATTTTCTACACGCGCGAGAAAGGATAAAAGAGTGTACCGCGCGCGTAATCCGATTGCTATAAATTAAATTTCGTATACTTGTTATCCTTATGCTTTCACTTCCGAAGTTTTGCGAGACGCGAAGCTGCGCTTCTAGTAAAATCCACTTAAATAATCGACATATATATTTTAAGTTGCGAAAAAAAGGGGGCGACGAGAATGAATTATCGTCTCTTCTTAAAAAATGCATCGTAGCGACGTCTTCGTTGGAGACACAGAAATTTGACTCGTCGTAACTAAGTACTTCCTTCCGTGAGTAGCGATTCGAGTTACGAATAACGATAACACAGTGTCTTAGTATGCAGGAAGAGAGGCTGCGAGGAAACGACGTTGTACCGGGACATAATAATAAAGAAATGACCGCGGTGAGTTACGAGACAACATGAGTGATATGGTAATGAGATAGTACCTAAACGAGCTAAACGCAGCGTAGCCCGTAAGCGGGAAAAGCTAACGCGGTGCTCCCGTAATAACATGGCGTATAAAATGCAGGGGAATCGAAGTATCAGTGAAAGCCGATCGATCGATCGATCGTTCGAGGGGGAGGTACGTATACGATACAATAATACGGTAATCCATTGAGCCATTGTTTCCGACGTGGTGTCTGTGTAATGGCGGAAGTGAAAAACTCACCTTTCAAAGTGTGCCGATCGAGCACTCGTCCGTTAAAGGATTATCGAAAGAGGTATCCCGCTGCGCGATTTTTCGATCTTTCGAGGCGAGCGACGCGACTCGCATTTGTACAATAGATCGATGTCAAGGAAACTGTTTCCATCTGTTCCGACCGAACAGTTCTCGCCGTTTCTACTTAACCCTTCTGTCAACGAATGAGTACCCGGGTACCCAAAGCAACTTTAAATGTTAAAAATGTGTCGGAACTTTTCTCCGCCCGAAACAAAATACTAAAGGGCTTTTGTATTTGGAAATCTAAAATATAATAGGAAAGAATGTTCGATACTCAGCAGCTGCTGTAAAAAAATTGTCGCACTGCAATGTGTTGAAAACACGCAATTGGTACTCATATATTGATGAAAAAAATGAAAAATTATGCATTGACAGAAGGGTTAAACAGTCCTCTTTTCACGAAAAGAATGAAAATCAACATTTTACTCACCAGTCGCGGAACAGATGACTGCTGTAAATATGTCCTGAAACATAAATGAGAAAAGTATTTATAAACACAGCCACACTTTTTAGAATCGAGAATAAATCGAAAAATTTGTTTTTCTTTCAATCGTGAGTTTTATTTAAAATAAAAGAATTTTATCCAATTAAGTGTTAACGTGTCGAATTCATTTCTATACAGAATCTGCACAAAGAGATAAAAATATCGATCATATTTGGCATATCGAGTCATACAGTATCGACAATTTTTTTTTCCAATTCTCAATCAGTCTGATACGATAATTACGATTTGTAATGTAATTGTCGACCGGGCCAACTCGAGTGAATTTTCGAGTACCTTTGACAGCCGCTAAACTGATCTCGACAGTAAGCCGTAAACTATATACAATGTTGGATTCTCTGGCACGCCCGTTGCTAAATTCCTTCGTCACGGACGAGTAAAACGACAACAAGGCCGATAGCCTCGAGAGGCCCTTTCGGCCGGACAGCTGTAAAATTGATGTTGGAATAGGCACAAATATGTCCCGCCAGTTCCGGTTGCCATATAATGACGTATGTGATATATCACGACACATCGCGCGACAGGCCAATATAGAAAGATCAAGATCGTATCTCGCATTTAACGCTTAACAAAAATGTGACCGTATGATTTCCGATCTATAATAATATTGCTCTTAACGAATATCGGTGTGTGTGCGCCGCTCGATAAACACATTAATTTTTAATAAATTTTCGTGGATATATATATATATATATATACATAATCCATTGAACCATCAAGCTTTGCATTGTTTTCAAGACACCATTTCCTGTTTATTACCATTTCTTATTTATAATGGTGCCTGCAAATCGAGCGGTCGAGTAACTTTTTTAAGAGAGATTTTATCAGCGACTTCGCCCCAATATTTTTCTCGCCTACGCTTCTTTAAGAGAGGGAAAGAGAAGTTTATTAAAAAAAAATCTCGAAATGAGATTGATTTAATTTCTTGATATCGTACCAAAAAAAATTTGTGCCCCGTGCACAACTAATCAGTTTCAATGAAAATTAATTCTTCCATGAAACTAACGCACTACCATCCGCGTCTGGCTCTTTCAGTTGAAATTTAAATATTTATTAAATTCGTTGAGGAAAAAGATCTGATATCTTATTGCTTATCTTTCCTCGCGAAAGAGAGATAAAAATTGAATGTATCGGATTAAGGATGAATAAGAAGAAGAACGGCAACGGGATATTCGGAAAACGTAATAGAGTAAATCAATGCATATACGTAACGTAACGTGGACACTGAGCATTTCGTGCTAGGCCGAGATCCTGATTAATGCGATTCGTGACGCGTCCGCGCACCGTAAACTCGATCCTGATTAATACTGTTTACAGCCCCGCGCGATACCGAGGGCCATTAATCAGGATCGAGTGACGACCTCTCTTAAGCTACTCGTCGTCGTCCTCGGTCGTAGAGTGCCACATTCGCATTAACGTTTGTAATCTCGTGGCTTGTATGTGCACAACTTTTTAATCTATTTCTCTCGAACACTAGACACAACTTGTCCTTTTGTCGAACATTTAATTTTCGAATAAATTCAGATATCAACTCTCGCAAAGAAAACAATGAAAAAGTACTTAACTGAAAATACACGCAATTTCGAGAACTGTGTGATGCATTTTGCTTAAAATATACAATGTGAAGTTAATTCCATCAATTAATTTGTAGACTCGCAAAGATCGATACCCATGTATTTATCGCACGAGATAAAATCTATAAATTATCATCAAGTCTTCGAAACTAATCTTGGTTGAAAAATTAATGCACAATATAAGCCTCGCACTTAGTAAAGTGAAATTTTGCAAATCGGATCTGTCTCAACATAGTTTTCAATCATTAACGTTCCACGCAAATTCGCCGCAACGTTTGACGTCAACGTTCGCGGACGGAGTTCGCGGACAGCCGCGAATTCAGTAAACGTGAATTTCAACGGACGTTTATTTCGGTTCTCGTTTAGCGCGCGCGCGGTGTCAATGCACCTGGACGGCCTGGACGTGGCGGAGTCGCGCGTTCGCAGACGCGATCTCGAGAGCCATTAATCAGGATCGAGCGCGACGACCTCTCCCCGAGCTACTCCCGACGCCGGTATTCATCGGCGTTGACCTTGGATCTATGGCGAGAGAGCGCGACACCCGAGAGCGGAGGGAAACGACCGGCCGTACCCGGCGCCATTTCCTGCTTGCACCTGCTCTCGAGGGAACGGCCGGGTGACAAACGAGGATATCGCATCGGCGGAAAAGCAATAAATAAATCGCCGCCGGTTTCCCCCCCCCCCTTTACCCCTTCGCGAACACCCCTCGCGGCGTCGATCTCGTTCCTCGTTCGACGATCTTTCCCCGACCGTGGAACGTGGATTTCGCGTAAATCAGCATTTGCGCGAGCTCCGATCCGCAACAGATGGTTTCCACCGGTAATTATGACAAAGCACGGATAATGAGTATATTTCACGGACGAGAGACATATTGTATTCGAAAGGCGCGGATAAATTATCGTGCGCGAACTGTGAATTATTCGCGCAAATAAATTATTATCCTGCGCACACGCATCACGCATTACGCGTCGTACTAATGTGTGTGTGTGTGTGTGTGTGTGTGTGGTATGGTTTAGGTTTTCTTCAGGCAACCATATCAGTCGGTCTAGATTTAATAAAAATGTAGCGCGTTAAAAAAATATATCGAGTAACTCTAGAAATAAATATATCTACATATCGGGGCGATAATATCGTGCATTTCAACATCGCAGTAACGTAATGAACGCGTCAAGCTATAGGAACGAGTTGAAATCGAGAGGTGTGAAACTGAAATTCTTCCGCCGCGCGTGTCCAATCATCTCTGAGCCGTCATTCGCGGATCTCTATGTAAGTTGCGGCAATTTTTCCACGCGAGCGAAAGTGCAATCGGCCGTAAGAATCGACCGATTGCCGCGCATAATGCAACGCGAGGTTGACGGCCGACTTTCGGTGCTTTATTATCGCTTGGAAAACCACACGCGCCGTCCGGATACGCGGCGTTAAACAAATTACGTTGTTCGCGCGAGCGATCGATCTTCGGCGTTCGCCGATATCGCCACGAGCGTTCTCGCTCGTGCTCCTGATTTTCGTGGATTGAAATGTAAATTAGATCGCGCCGTAAGAGAGCGTCCGGGGATCAGTCAAACATCGACAATACGTCTGAGAAACGCTTCTAAACGCTTCGAGATTATGCGGAACGGATGGAGTAAAAGTAAATCGAATCGGCTCCATTTGTAAAGTCACAGTTAGCATTTCTTCGAATACGAGATGCCGTTTGTGTACAAGAGATGGTACCGTTACGCAGATTTCAAAAAACCTTGAGAAAAAATTTTAAGGATAATTTTTTCTCTCACTCAATTAATTGTAAGAGATAATTTATGGAAAATACTTGACAGAAACGTAATCTCGACAATTATACAGTCTGTACGAGGTGCAATGATATTAATAATCCTACAACAAGTAACATCGATATTAGTCGAACAATTACGACGTATCGTATTCCAAGTGAGCGACTTTCGCGAACGCTGTACACGCGAATGCAATTTCTACATATAAGCGCGATTTAAATATAGTCGTCACTCTCAGAAATCGAGCGACGGTTCTTTTCCCCGACGAACGAGAGAGAGCGAGGGGGGGCAGGGGGGCAGGGGGAGGGGGCAGAGAGGACGGCAGGAAAGAGGTCTCTTATGGAGTGCATCTAACATAAGAGAGCAGCGCGGATCCCGCGAGGCTCGAGCTAAGTCGAGAGCGAAATTAATAGCCCACTTGTCATAACAGCCAACGATAGGAGCGAGGCAGCGTGGCAGCCCGAGAGAGAACCGGACTTCGCGGTGATCTTACGGCGGATATAACGTCCAGCCGCGAGCAATTCGCCGTGACGAATTTCCTACGTCAGCTCTCGGCTCTCTAGAGGCTCCCTCGGTCCGAATGACGTATGCAAATCATGCGCAACGTGGCGTCGCGCCGCGAGTCCAAGAAGCTGATCTTTTTTTTCTCGTCGACGGAAATATTTGTCCGTCATTCCGGAAAAAAAAAAAGACCGGCTCTAAATTAGTCGCCGAATGCGCGGCCGACAGGATGTTTAACGCGCGAAATTTTCATTCTTGCGAAAATAGCAAGAATACAGCCAGAGAATATCCCCTAATTTAAGAGATACGCAATTATAAATTTTTTCGCAATATTTCGCATCAGTCTCGGCATACTTTCCGTTATCGATTCTGTCGTTATATTGACTGCAACTTATGCGCTTTTGGCGACCCTATTACCTCTTTTATGCGAAGCGGTAGTCGGGTCGGTCGCCGAGTAGCGTAACAACAAAGGTGGAAAGCGAGCCGGATTTTAAGAACGATTCTCGGCGGGAGAAGAGCGCTGGCCTGTATTTTCCAGGATAAAGGTGGCGGCGCGCCGATAAAACGTCGCCGTAAAATAAATCATTGCTGACGTAACGCGGTCGATTCCTCAGATAGAAACAACGGAACATCGGGCCTTCTCGAGAGAAACGCCGCTTCGCGCGGCCGACGTCTCGTTACGAGATCATTTCCCGGCCAGTACGTATTATATATCCCGTCAATAATATTTCACTTGACAATTCCACGAGCTGTTAAGAGAACGATTTTCCATCCGCGAAATCTATATACATCTCACGTTCAATATTCATACTTCGTTACTTAACATCGCGGAACACTGCGAATTGACGCGCGACATGTGGTAGACAGGTACTCGAAGGATTAATGCACGCGCGATACACACGCAAGGACTCCACGAACGCGCCACGAGGAGTCCCACAGAAAATCATCTCTCCCGCCCGGAGGTTCACGCGCACACACAGCCACGAATATCCCGGGGCATCCGGGATACCCGTGCTCGTAAAAATGCCAGGCGAGACGACGCCGTATAGGAGAGAACGTCGCGCACGTGGTTCCGGATGGTGTGCCAATATGCCCTCGATAAATAACGTATCGGGGCTTTAAATTTCGAGCGAGACGCGTAAAAGCGCGTAAATATGATACGCATTCTTACGAGGCGCGCGATTTCAATTTCACCTTGGAGGACACGTCCCCGTTACATGTCGCATCTCTCTACGGGTCTTTCGTAAAGATAAGACCCGGCTCTGACTTCGGGTGAAAGTTATTAAAAACTGGGTGGCGTGAAACGACGACGACGACGACGTCGCGTTTCGTCTATCGTCATCGTCGTCGGATGGAAATTTCGCGGCGCGACGTTTCTCTACGAACATGACATCGAAGCGCACTTTAGTCTTGCCTCGCGGCTGACATCTTGAAACGCACTCACATCCCGATCGCGCTTGCATCATTCCGATATTGCATTTACGGCAATCGATAGACAAGGGAAACTTTCTCGAGACCTCGATACGCGCTCGCGTAAGACACGAGGTATAAGCGTCTGCGACTCGAGCGTGCAAAAGTGCTATGAAAATATGAAATTAAAAAGCACAGACGAGTACGCTACTATTGTGTGCGCTACTAAGTTTTCAATTTTGTAAATCATCATTGAAATTGCTCACTAAGATTCTCCGATTTCTCGAGGTATATAGACGACAGTTTAATTAATATTCATAGAAGAGAGTGAAGAGAAATTATCTCTTCATAATATTTCTACTCTGTACGTTACGTTGTATTAACGATAAATTTTTTGCAAAGCGCTGTGTGTGACAATTCAATAATAACGAGTCGGAATAAATACATAATTACAACGATTATAAGAAATGACGAGGGTTGAGGTCACGAGACTGACGGAAGTTTTTTTTGCTGCGGTAACTAGTATAGCCCGCGGGTATCGACTGTGTTAACCTGATTTACACACTTACATATCTTATCAGTCTTTTAAATCCACGCGATCGGAAGCTGCCATATAAGAGCGTCGATGATCGATGACTCTCGCGACTGACAGCGAGGTCTCCGGCTGTTACATCAGCGATTAAAAATACATCCGCGCCGATCATCATGAAATATGACGTTTTATTGACATTGCGTTAACAGGAGTTTAAATTAATTGACCAAAGTTAAATTGAATTACTCTCATATGTATATATATATATATATATATATATATATATATATATACTGTAATTTAAATTAATAGTAGCTAAATAAAAATATTATTTTAGCATACGACCTTCTCTCTCTCTCTCTCTCTCTCTCTCTCTCTCTCTCTCTCTCTCTCTTTCTCTTTTCGAAATAGAATTTTAATTTATAAATAATTTTATTTTATATAATCTATATATAAATTCGCGTAAAAAGAAATAAATACATCCATGACAAATTAATTTATTCAAGTACTTTCTTCAGTCACTCTCTTACGTCAAATATTGCGAATGATAATAATTTTATGACACGATTTTACAAAGAGACGCGAATTTTATCTCGCTGCCGGATGCTGCGAAAAGGATTACGGTGAATTCGGGTTTAACGTTGTATCCCGTCACGATGCTCTTAGTCGTTTCGTCTCGTGGCTTCGAAACGCGATTCGAGTCGAACGCGAGCGTCGTCGCGACAGCGATCGGCCATGGCGCCACCTTATCGTAATCGACTTACGACTTCCTGGTACGACACAGTGATCGCGTAAGGACGAATCCGACGTTCCTAGAACGTCCTGTAGGTAGATTCTTTTTCGCCGTGTGTGCACGTGAATAACGTCGTGTCTCCGGGACTGATATCGCCACCGGCTTGCGCCGCCTTGCATGCCAGCTAGAATTGCGAAATTGGCACGTACGGAGGAGTAATAAAAAAAAAGGTTTCCCATGATAAAATTCCAACAATAGTTATTATTTAATCGCGATATTTGAAAGAGAAAATTGTAAATATCTCTGTGTAACAAAATTTGAAAAATTAAAATTATCTTCCAGGTAATTTTTACCTGGTAATTTTAATTTTTCAGATTTTGTTACACAGAGATATTTACAAAGTAATAAATGTTTCTTGAAAAAAAAGCTAAGAGGAAACCATCATTTTCACAAATGGTCGTGCGTTCGCATGAACGAGAAAAGAGTAGCTCTCTAATTTAAGTTTACCGCCGACCAAGTACTCTCCGGCCGACATTTGCCTAATGTCTATAGTCATTTTCTATTCCGGCGTTTCTCCGGGAATAAAATTTAATTCTCCTTCTCTCTCTCTCTCTCTCTCTCTCTCTCTCTCTCTCTCTCTCTCTCTCTCTCTCTCTCTCTCTCTCTTAATTGACTCAACCTGGACACCTGGACGATGAAGTTCCTCCTTTCGCGCGCGCCCGCAGATCCGTGATTGCGTTTTTCGTAGATTAGACTTCGGATCGAGCCTTAAATTGCCGCGCAAATCCGGACCGGCCGGATTCAACCGCCTAGGAATCTCGCTTTTTCAATTATTTGGCCGCGCGCGGCAATTGTGCAACGCCTAATTACGCTTCGCGGAGCAGAGCGAAGCCGTCCTCTTCCCGCGCGCGGTAGGCGCAATTATCTTTAGCGTCGGGACGCGCGGTGCCCGGATGGAAGGATTACGTGTTTCATTACGGACCGCGTGCATACGTATGCGCGCCTTCGTGGGAAGAAAAGCGCTCGCTCGAATCTTATTACGCGAGTGAAAACACACGCGGTTACAATGAAATGATTTATCGCGGATGCCGATCTCTTCGTCCTTCGCTTTCTCACAATCTCCCCCCGATCCCCCCCCCCCCCACTGGTATCCCACAAACGTAGATCCAAACTTTTCGTGCAAAAAAATTTCGGTAATCTTACATCTTAATTTACATTATTTATATACCCCGATAAGAGAGTGCTAATTAGCAACTCGAGCATGTCAATAATATCGTAATATTATTATCGCGCTACATCGATAACGCGCGTATCGGTTCCTCGTGAAAACGGCCTCACAAAGAACGGCCAAACGACGACGGATACAATTTAAACGCAATTACCGCGTCTGCCTGATTGTGAGTTTGGCCGAGTTTACGTCAGCGCGCGACTCGTCGCAGAATCGTAATTTACATGTTTGGCAAGCGCTAATTAGGGATACGAGATTGGCGAGCCATTGAGACACTCAGTCTCGCCGAGAACTTTAGAAGCGCGATGTCACGACTAGACCGACGTGGAGGCGGGGAAGAGTAACACGATGATCATCCGCTGGTTGCACGTGCATCATTCGCGGGAGATTTACACGGACTTGCATTATCACAAAGGCGGCTCTGCTGGGTAACACGTTCGGTCCAAGTTAAATTATGTAAATCCATTTTATTCGCGCGTTTTCACCGCCAATGACACTCGGCCGCGGTTTCACTTGGAAAGTCAAACGATTTCCACGCATAATCGACGCGCAAAATAAACGCGCGGCGTCTAATGTTCGACCAATTTAGAAATTGGGACATCACGTTCCACTTCGCCGTCGAGAGCGCGTCTCGCCGCCGTGTAATTCTCACGTCGAAACGTTCCGAGGAAAGACAATGCACGGTCGCGATACCCGTCATATTTAACGTCAAACGTGTCCGGCCGATTCGCGGTTTTACGATCCAGGTGTTCGCCTCCTACGCGCGTAACGTTAAATGCATCCACTTAGGAATTCAATTTCACCGCGCGCGCTCATACGTATCGCGTCGAATATTTCATCGGAGCGAGCGGATGCGCGACAGTTTATTGCGTTTTATCGCGTCGCTCTATTACTCTCCCACGAAACCTGTCGAAGTCGCGACGGCACGCCGGTTAATTAATTGTTCGCGACTGAGGCTCGTACGTCTTGTGCGCGGCGCGTAGGAGGAAGGTCGGCGGAATTCCAACGTGCACGTTAATCATCCTATTCATCGATCCCGATGAGATCGATGGGGCGACCAGGCGCCCCTTGCGTATGTGTGTGTGTATATATATATATACATATATATAGTTTCCGCAAAGTCCCACCGCGACCTCGCGACTTTCCAAAGAGGCTTGGCAGCGCGCAACAAAATCGGTCTGCCGCAAACGTTGCGCGAACGTTAATCAGACGCGGCGAAACGTAGCGTATTTCAACGCTGTTTTGACATGACCTACAATTTTAGACTTACAGATCTACAATTCGTAGACTTTGATTTATTTTCTTCATTTACAACTTATTTGTAAATCTTGATTTATGAGATTTACGGTTCGCGCCAAAAACTAGACACGTGATGTCTACATTATATACTCTCGAGAATATGAAGTATTAACAGAATTGAAATCATTAATAAAATAATTTATAAAATAATAAATTAACATGATACACAATAGTATAGATATATGTATATATATTTAATTTATCAATAAAAAAAGATATTAATAACAATATATTACACTTACATTACTTGTAAATGTATATGTGTGTGTTTATAAAAAAAAATGTCCAACGCTGAAATTTTTATATTTAATTCCATTCTTTCCAATTTTTGGGATCTCTCTCCTTCCGTTCCATTATACGTCGATAAAAATTCTCCCGGGTTTTTCTTTCTCGTGCATTATACATTTTGTACGCGATGAAAATTTATTTCGCACGTATTCTTTTTTTATAGGATATATTTATAGAGGCAAAGAGATGATTAATTTACGCTTTCGACCGAGGTTAAGAGAAAATGGCGCGGCGTTTCGAATGTTTAATGATCTAATGGTCCTCGAGATTCGAAGCGCGGAAGTAATTGCGCGATGATGCCGATTCGCGTGCGGCGGATTCGTATCTGCCTTTCGCTACGTCCCGGCTCCTTTCGCTGTTTCGGATGTGCGAGATGCGCGGCTCTTAATTGATTCCTTCCGGCACACGACGCGCGCTCTTCTCGAACGAGTCGGATCGGATTGATTTCACGATCTTTTCCGGGCGCAGTGCGCGTAACGATGAGTTCTTAAATAATCTCACTGTAATACGAGTAACCGAATGGAAGAAATAAAATGATTAATCTCTCGCGTTTATAGTAGTGAGGAGACACATTGCCGATATTTTTCTGATTGATTGACGTTATTACATAATTTTACTTTTTCTCTCTTTATCATATTAAATATTAAGAATTCTTTCATGTTGCGTACAAAGAAATTGTAGAAATTAAGCTTTCTCTCTTCGACAATCTCCTCCGATAAATTTCTCTAAAGTGACGCAACAGGATTAAAGCCGGAGGCAAGGTTGACAGAGCGCTAAGCGCCCTCGCGAGGATTCCTCCTTCCTTTTTGAACGAGACGGAGATCGTCGGTCCTCGATCAAGGCCACGTGCCTGCAAGCATGCTTAAATGTCGTTTCATTTCGCGACAATTAAATGCAATTGCCGAGGTCGTGGCAGCGCGAACAAAGCGCGCCGAGCTGCCGAGCTCGACTGAGAGCGAACAAAGAGAGGTCCTGCGGCTATTTTTAGCGGCTCTCTCGTCGTATCCGCGTGCGCCGATTCGTGCGCGTCTCGCGTGTGTCGTCCCTTAACCCGGGCTCGTTGCAGATGCGCTGGCGGTCGCTGCATCCATCGACGAGACGAGAGAATGCATCGGCCGGCGCTTTTATTATCGGCGTCAAGCCCGCGGAGAATTTTTATTGACGCATAATGGAACGGCAGGAGAGAGATCCCAAATCGGAACGAATGTTAAATATAACAATTTCACCGTTGGACGTGTTTTTTTTATTTTTTTATTTTTTATAAACGCACACATACATTTACCGGTAATAATATAAGTGTAATATATTGTTATTAATATCTTTTTTTTTAATATTAATAAATATTAATATATCATGTTAATTTATTATTTTATATCAATAATTCTGTTAATATTTAATATTCTCGAGTACTAGCAAAATTATATGTGACACGGTGCTCGAGAATAGAAATGAGAGTGTCCGTCGTCGCGGAAATATCGCGGAGATGGATTACGCGATGTTACATACGGCGAATCGACCATTTTATCGCGGCGTCGGCGATTACTTCCGGGTTCTACCGCATGCCTCCAGATGCCACAATGATTAGCGGTAGATTGGCGCTAAACCGCGGGCACGAACGTACGTTCGCGCTGAATGCCAAATGAGGGAGAATCCGTTTTCCCAGCAACCGACAACAGGAAATTTATACCATCGATCATGCTCGATTCCCCCCTCCTTCCCGCTCCCTCTCTTTCGATTACGATCCCGTCTCCGTCATTTCTTCGCGATTACGCGAGAGGCGCATCTTCGTGCCTCTACCGTTGACAAGATAGCGGCTTCTTAACGGACTTGCGTAAAAAGTCGCGATTACAAAATCCGCGCATTTTTCTCCGCCTTTTGTACCATCAACAATGCGATCCTGCTCGCTCGCTCGAGAAGAGTCACATGAGAATCCTCGTGTGCCCGTTCGCACAGGTTTTCAGGACAAAGTACGGCCGAGATCCTCCCCTCCTGACGAAGCCGGGGTTTCTTCGTTATTCCCATTTTTTGCTCGTTACAAAGCGATATAGCCCGGCAACGTCGGCGGATAATGAGCATTCGGTAGCGCGCAGAGAGGCTCGTTTTCTGCGTGCGTGCCCCCTCCGCGTACCCCCTCCTATGTGCGTGTAGATAGGTAATTCACGGCCTTTGCGAACGAGCTTTTGCGCCCGGCGTTGCACACACACACACGCGCGCGCGCGCGCGGTCGCCTTTGTGGGTCACACACAGACGCAGTGAAAGCCGAGATTTGACACTGGTCTGACCACTTCTTCGCACCCTCGCGCGTATAACTCACGACGGACGCCGCCGCGCGCCTCCTCGGAAGCGTTCGCTCGTTACTCATCCCGCCGCAAAAGAGAGAAAAAGGAAGAAAAAAAGAAAGCAAAAGAACAAAAAGAGAGAGAGAGAGAGAGAGAGAGGGAGAGAGAGAGACTGAAATTTCTTCTCGCCGCTTCCAAGAAAAACTCCGCGAGACGCACGTCGCGATTATTTTTGTACCCTCGAAGAGCCGTATCTCGACACGACATGCCGCTCGAGTTTGATAAAGGATGAACTGTAGCTACAGCATATTGTGCACGTATGCGTGTGAAACTGGCGTATCATTTCGTGATAATTCATAAATAATTAAGAATTTTGCTAGCTTTTTTTCCCATTAGTTCTTGATAATTTAAACAAATTAATCGTAAAAAATAAGACGCAAAAACTGAGACGCCAAGTTCACGCAGCTTCTTACTTCTTACTTGAAAAGCATATATACTGACAATCTGAGAAAGTTTGATTTGTGTTATTTATTAATGTTTAACAATAATAATTTAATTTGTTTCTAATATAAACTCCATCTAGGCAAAGAATCATACTTTCTCCCTCGCAATTGTATATGTAAGAATTAAGAAAGAAAAATTGGCCCTAAATTTTGTAAAAATGCTACATGTATTTCGTCTTTTCCAGTTAGCCTATAAAAAGCATATTGTTTCATACGAGTGGTTTCGATATGTCTTACACGTTAAAAAGCGAAGTTTGACAACCCGCTTGAAACACGTTTTGTCGTCGGGCCATGGATGGAGAAATTCTCCGTCTCCGTTTTGTTCTTATTCCACCATAGGTAGGCGGATAAGTTAGTGCGAGGCCGATCCGGAAAGAGATGGCGATATCTCTCTGGGTTAGGTCGGGACAGCTAAACCACGCTGGAATATGTGAATTGCGACCTCAAAAATGAAGGGGAGGGAGTCGATAAACTCCAAATCGAAACGCCCATTTGGCCACCCGCGTGACACCCCAATATCCGGTCAGCTCGCAAGAAATAAATAATCTCTTTTTGGCTTTGAATCGTCGTACAATAAAATAAACGACTCGAAAGGAAAAAATTATTTTCCGTAATTCCAAAGCCGATTTTGTTCCACGATGAATATGTATGCGCTATT